>CP137666.1:21172414-21488573 GCA_037976565.1 Mesocentrotus franciscanus | reverse complement strand
AAATCTGCAACCCAAAAATTAAACTAAATAGCATATTAACCACTGAATTACATACTCTCGTCGAGCCCCAAGTTATACTTCCAGTCATAGTTCCGAACGGACCATTCGGAAGTGATCAACACAAGGTTGAAGGTACAAGGTACTGACTAGGCTACTGTTATTGGGTATTAACTCAAGTCAAGAGTCAAGTTGAAAAATAAAATTTAACTCACCTGTGTTGTGTTTGTACCAAAAAAGCTCGTGTCATTCTCCAACTTCTGGAAAGGATAGGGATCCCTGTTTGACATTTCAATGTTACTCATGGTGTTAAAATTATATTTTCTTACTTAAATATATAATAAACAGCGAGTGGCTTCTGAGTCCTGTGTGATGTTTCAGTTTAACAAGGCAAGCTTTGTGAATGAAGCTGTTTGTGGCGTGTATCCAGGCTAACTAGCTAGGCCGGTCCGTCCCGATCCCCGATGCATGCAGTGTTGATACGATGTGTATAATGTAAACAGCATATGCCGCGCCAGCGCCCACCCCTATTGTTACGTGTCGCCATTGACAACCGTCGGTAGATGGCGGAAGACTTAAAAAACCCGAAAGGAGAAGGGGTGAAATGTAAATGGCTCAGACTAATGTAACGTATTCTTTGGCCATGTGTTGGTGCTTCTCCTTAAATCCGAAATCATGTAGTCACAAACACTTCATACAAGCAACATTTCTTACATATATATAAATCTATATATCAGTTCTCATTATATCAAACATAAATTTTTACTAGACTTAATAATTAATATACATGTACTTCTGTTTTGGGGGTTTTTTTGTTGTTGTTTTTCTTGCTCTTTGTAAATAGCGTAAATAGTTCACAACCCTTTAGGAATTTTATTTGTCATATATTATATATTTGAAAGGCGTTGTAATGATTCAAGCTCTATTTTCTTACCTTTGTGTGTTCATTTTTTTAAACTGTGTAATAGTTGCAACTTGTCTTTGCTAAAACATTGTTATATTCTTTTTCACGTGAAGTCGTGATTCAAATGGATTGTAAAATTGAAAATGATTTGTTATATAATATTCTTTTTCATGTGATGTTAACTCCAATGAATTGTGAAATTGTGAACATGCATGAATAAAAAATAAAAAGTGGAATTGATGTCAAGAATGAGCGAGAGAGAGAGAGAGAGAGAGAGAGAGAGAGTGAGAGAAAGAAGGGGGAGGGGGAGCTAATTAATCAACGTTATCTCTTTTAATGACATGTTCGTTCAAGTTAAGTTCTTCTCAAAACTATATTGATCAATGTAAAGTAGGTATATTATGTCAGTCAGCTTCTCGCAGAACTGCATGAAAATGCTCGGTTCTGGAAGTAATTTTCGTGGTGGGGTGCACGGTGGGAGTGGGGGGCTTAAAGAAGCTCTGATGGGCTTTTGTTGCAAGCAAGACCAACCGTTATCTTCTCCCTTTTTCCAGGGAGGGTGGAGCCCATGGGGGGGGGTGGGGGTCAAGACCAACTAGATGGAGCAACATTCGATGGAACATAATAAGTGACTGAACGTGGAACATGGAATGCATTCTATATACCGACTCACTATATTTTCGAAGGAACACAGCATCCGAGTAGGAAATTTCCATTCTGTAGATTGATAACTTTTTATCAAACAGTTAAATTTAAGTCCTATTCGCCGCTCTCTTAATGCCTTAGATCGTCAACATATAGGCCTACTATATCTTTTGGCAATTTCTAAATTCCGAAGGGGACTCAATTGGGAGACGACCCTAATTTACAGTCATATAGGGAATTCTTGTTCCAGGATGTGATTGAACAATACCTCACATACGAGGGAGCATAATTAGCGCCCCAGCAAAACGATAGTTTATATTTTTAACACCGATCCCTTGCATTAGAGTATTATGTCAAACCCTTTATTGTGCAATATAGTTGCGTTAGATCATTTTAGGCTATCGGTACGCGTTTTTTGAGATTATACAATTTTCTTGGATAACATTGCCGCTGAAGATTTCACTGAAGAAAAACAATCGCTTTGTATCACCAGTCCATGCAGTCCGTTAGGTCGCCCTTTGACAATAATGTTATTTTACACAATCAATCTTGAGCCTGTGTATGCATTGCCAAATTATTTGAGGAGCGGGGCTACCGTGTAAGAACATTTTCAATTTTCGAATGCTTAAACTTTGCATTTTACAGCACCCGAGAGACAATTTATGGACTATGTAGGTCTACTGAAAGGAAAAAAATGCGGGGTATAACCCCTTAAAATTCGCACACCCCTATCGACTCTTTTGTTATATATTTTAAAGAAGGCCATGCAGTCTAATGGGGTAAAAAGGGTATGTTTTCAAATTCTATGGTAAAAAGATTAATTAAGCTGAGCGTGGGGGTGCCGTAAAACACCACCCACATTGTAATCTTTGGTGCAAATCTTTGTCTTATGCCTCCCACTTCTACACCATCTCTTGACCCTACCAGGCGCGGATCCAGGGGGGCCGAGCGGGCCTTGCCCCCCCCCCCGCAACAAAAGAGAGAGAGAGAGAGAGGGAGAGAGAGAGAGAGGGGGAGAGAGAGAGAAGGAAAAGAAGGGAAAGAGGAGAGAAAGGGAAAGAAAGAAGAGGAAGAAGAAAAGAAAAAAGGGGGAAAGAAGGAGATCGGGGGGATCGAAAGGGCCTTGCCTCCCAGGCTGTTCCCCCCCCCCCATCAAAAAAATAAGAGAGAAGGAAGGAAAGGGAAAGAAAATGGAAAAGAGGAGATAAAGGGAAAACAAAAAGAGGAAGAAGAAAAGAAAATAATGGGGATATCAGTTGCAATTTTCCTGCCAACAAGTTGTGGATCGGGGGAAAGGCCCTTGCCTCCCCCCGCCCCCGCCAAACAAAAAGAGAGAAGGAAGGGAAAGGAAAAGAGGAGAGCTAAAAGGAAACAAAAAGAGGAAGAAGAAAAGAAAAGGGTAAAAGAAGGAGATCAGTTGCAATTAATCCCGCCCAAAACGTGTGGATCGGGGCCGAAAGGCCCTTGCCTCCCCAGCAAACCTATAAGAGAGAGAAGGAAGGGAAGGGAAAGGGAAAGAGGAGAGAAAGGTAAAATAAAAAAAAGAGAGAGAGAAGAAAGGCAGGGGAGATCAGTTGCGTTTTTTCCCGCCAACAAGGTGTAGATCGGGGGGGCACTAGCGTACTGAAGTGGTTTATTTCTAATTCGATACCGGTGATTTACAAATTTTGCTGAAATGACATAATTTTCCGAGATTTCTCCTCACTTTTAGTAAATTATACTTTTGTATGCGTTTGTTGGAAAATGACAAATTCCTAAATTTACAGTCAGGCTAGAATTATGTTTATTTAGAGGCCTACATGTCAGGGCTAGCGGAACGGCGGGACTCGGACCCCCCCCCACTTTAAAAAAAAAAGTATATTACAGAGAAATAGAAAGAAAAGAGAGAAAGAAAGAAAGAATAGTGACCTGTCAGTATCACAAACAATGTATCAAAATATGCTTAACTGACAGTGATTAAATGCCTAAAACCCTGAGCCTCTGGGGGCTCCGCCCCCTGAACCCCACGCCAATTAGTGTCCTGCCAGTGTCACAAATAAGGTTTTAAAAAAATGCTCATCTGACCGTTAATAAACGCCTAAAACACCTGAGCTTCCGGGGGCCCAGCCCCCTGGATTCCACCTAGGGCCCTAAGGCGGGCCCCAGGATCATTTGACCGTAATTTAATGCCTAAAACCCTTGAGCTTCCGGCTCCGCCAGTGGCGGATCCAGGTTGGGCCGGGGCCAGGCCCCTCCCTAAAAACACCCCTTTACGTTTTTTTCAATTTTCAATTTTCGGAGGCAAAAAAAAAAATTGTGCTCACAAATCCTCCCCTCCCCACTGAGCGAAAAATCGACCGACACGATTTTCCAATTTCCAAATTTTCGGATGCAAAAAAAAAAAAATTGCTCTCTACCCCCCACTGAGCGAAAAATCGGCCGGCACGGTTTTCAAATTGTCGCACGAAGTGGGGCCCTTTTTCAGCCCCTCCTTGCCGCCGGCTGGATCCGCCCCGGACCCCTCGCCAATTAGTGTCACAAATAAGGTTTAAAAATATGCTCACCTGACCCTAGTTAAATGCCTAAATCCCTGAGCTTCCAGGGCTCCGCCCTCGACCCCACCATTGGGCCTAAGGCGGCCCCTGACCGTTATAAAATGCCTCAAATCCCTGGGTTTCAGGGGGCTGAGCCCCCTACACCCCACGCCAATAAGTGACCTGCCAGTGTCATGAATAAGGTATCAAAATATGCTCATCTGACGGTAATTAAATGCCCATACCCGCTGAGCTTCCGGGGGCTTCGCCCCTTGACCCCCGCCAATTTACGCTACGCTCTACATGATCGTAATTACTTTAGCCTCCCCCACCCACTTTGAAAAACGTTCAGTGGGGCCGCTGAATGTAAGAGTGGGGTGATGCCCCCGAAATGTTTTTGCTCATTAAGCCACTGCTGGTCACCATTACGTACCAATACAGTCATGTACTTATATGGCTCGCATAATTTCAAATTTGGCCCCCCAAAAAAAAAATCCTGGATCCGCGCCTGGGCCCTCGCTACTAGTAGTACTAGTACTAGTGTGACAAAGTTTACATGCACCTGGTTTAATAAATCGAATAATTAAAGATTCGCACACTCCTATCGACTTTAATTACTGAAAAAGAGTAGAATTTCTGTATTTTTAAGCAGGTATATGTAAGCTTTGTGGAAGCTTTGTCAAACCTCCCTACGTGTTAGATAAAGAAATTGTGTACTGCAGAAGTGGGAGGGGCATACAGATTTCATAGCGCAGATTTTAACAGTTTTAATATGAGAAGCTAACCTTATATGCGCTAGCGCTATCAGGTACTGTAGCCGGTAGGTAGCGCACACGCATACCACAGAGCTATATATCCCAGGCCATGTAGAATAACGCAGCGGCATCTAGCTGCTGACGTGACTTACGCGCGTGTGCGTACTTTGTGCATAGAATATTAACGTTGAATATAGGATGCGAAAAAGATCATGAGCTCCAGCTCCGCTCCGGTATACCTGCTCCTAAGCCTAGCCTAGGCCTGAAAATACACTGAACTAATCGATTGTCGTGCATCACGAGTAACAGATTATTGGAGTTTACTAGTGCTTCCTTGAAATATAAATTAATCGTTTGCAAATAATGAGGGACGAGATGCATTGGTGGTACGCTGTTCTAACGTGTGCTAGCACAATGGTGGTGCTACTAGTACTAGGAACAGCTGGTGAAGGTTTCGCCAAGGAGGACTCCGCGGAGCCATCCCCGTCAACACAGCCTTCCCTGCCGACATGCCATCCGGTTTGTAGTCCGATATTTTTATTATTATTAGATTAAACGTTTTTGTCAGATGAATAAAACGTGATGACGTATGTGAAAGTGATTTGTGTATACAGTTGAAAGAGTTGATTCTCATTGTCTCTTTCACTCTCTGAGTCTGACTCTGAGTCTCTCTCTCTCTCTCTAATTTTCCATATTGACCCATTGTAGTCTCAATAACTTGTAATCCTGTGATATAAACATAAGAACATAAGAATAGAAACAGATTTATAAATTTCACTTTATGTTGGAAGCTCCTGGGATTCGATCCTGCACCTATTCAACGGCAGACGGTGATGCTCACAATGTACCTGTAATGATAGTTGACGGCGCGGTGATGGGGTTTGTAACGGATTTATAGGTAGGCTTAGGTAGATTAGACTATATTTTGTAGGTCACTAGGAGGCGCTGTTTAGAGCCTTATTTTGGAGTCGATATTTTTAGCCTAACCCTAGTTTCCCATGTTTTATATGGATCTATTGTATTATTATTAGGTAGATATCACTCGTGAGTCATATCTATTTTTTTTCTTCAACTTTAGCGGGGGTTACTTTTGAAACTCTTGCTGACTCTGAACGATTATTCAATTTTCCCTTCTTCTTTTTTTGTGCGTTATTCACAATTATGGTATAACAATTAAAACAAAATCAACTACTCAGAAGAACACATTTCAAATTTCAAGACCCACCGATGTGTCTATCAAAAGATACAGCCCCCCAAAATCTAGGCAATATTCATCCAATATTTGTCCAGAATGGACAGAAAAGTAGTACACGCCGAGCTTACATGACGTTCTAAATTTTGCTCAACAGCTGTGCAGCCCGAACAGCTGCTTGCGTCGTGTTGCTAAGCTGCGGCGCTTCTTGAGCGCGATCGTCAAACTCCTCCGTTGTCTTCATTGTGCGTCTGCATACGGGTCCGTTCTCCTGATGACCCTTGACATCACAGACAGATCTGAATGAATACACAAACACACACACCAGATCCGAATGCACACATACACACGCACACAAAAATATTCAATGCTGCGCAGTATATAGTGTGTTCAAAGGCTTGCAGCACGGGTAGCACACTCAAAGTTTGCTTTGCGCAGCTGAACGTCATGTGAGCTATCAAGTGTGAAATACATATGCATGATGCAGATTCGACACGCTGTCACCATGGATTTGCGCTGAGCAGAGTCACGCCTCCCCATTTTGTTGATTCAAACAGTGGAGGGAATGGCATTTTCAAACTGTAATTGCATGTGATCCCTTTGGGCTAGCGAAAAAATAAGCACGTAGATATATTCCTTAAGTCTGAAACGGAAAAAATTTTTAAAAATATTTCGGGGGCTACTTTTCAAGCTTGCTTGCATGAAGATAACACTCTTAAATTTGCTTTGCATTGAACTCTATGCAAATTTTTGGGGGTTCTTTTTGGCATTTCAGGGGCAAATTCGCCCCGAGCCCCCGTGTATTTTTTTCCCTGGTCTGAAACTACTTATCCCTCAAACGTTAGTTCACGAACGTGGGAAATCTTAGAGTTACGTTGGAATCGATGTTATAATTGCCGTTTTAATCAAGATATTTTTAGAGTTCTGAGTTGAGTATTTATGGGCATATGGAGCAAAACCTGCTCGCTCATATGACACCTCATTTGTTGTGCATCGCCTTCAGGATCATGAGCGACAAAGATGGAAATCACAATTTGGTAATAAAAACGTTGACTGATCTTGCATGAGTGCGCAATGCACGTAGACTGCATAGGGATGCGTGCAATTTCTATGGGAAGGGTTTTTAGCACACAAAACCAAGTGCGCAATCAGACATTCTACCTTTGTACATCTAGGTACTTTACTTCAAAACAATAAGTCTTGCCTATTTTTTCAAAGAGTTCTTCAAAAAAGCCATCTTGCCAAGGAAAAGAAAGCATGCAGTACAGTGTACAAAAACAAAGAGTTTAGATAAGGGTCCTTTTTTTGGCAATTGTCATGGAGAGGCTATTACCCAAATTGGGAGGGAAACCAATTATAGGTTCTGAATTACAGAGGATGAGGGCAGAGTGAAAAATAATTCGTTCTCGGGAGTCCTTTGTAATTTTTATTGGAAAAGCAAAACTTCTTGCTTTGTACAGTAATTTATTGAGTTTTGTTTGCCATAGCATTTTTTAATTTATTGTTTTTCAAGTTTTCAAGGATAGGTCTTTTGTTTTGTTTTGTTTTCTTTAAAACTGAAATTACAGTATGATGTCCATGATTGGACATTAGCAGAGTATAGAGTGAGCACACTATTCCTGTAATAAACAGGAAGCAAAACTAAAGGCTATGCTCTTGTTTCCTTTCCCTTCTTCAGGAGGATTTCCACTATGCTATGACAGAATGTGATGAGAGTGGTGTAAGATGGAGAGTACAAGTTCCGCAACCAGACGCATGTATAGGAGGAGCACCATCAGCACCTGTACGCTGTAGACTGTGGTATGTAGCAAATCAAACTGAGAGTTGATGTACTTCCGTAGCAGAGAAACTGTTTTTTTTTTGTGATCCATCTTAACCCATTGCCTTTGGGAATCGTGTGGATCCTGTATTGAGTCTATTGGACTGAGAAAAGTCAGTAGTCAATGGGTTAAAACTAATTTGTGTAGTTTAAATAGTAGTGTACAGGCAATGTTAAGTACTTGGCTTACCGGTACGCAATATAAAAACATGTTTAGCAAGCATCTGAAGTGCAGCACTTCTCATGATTTGTATAATTTACTGTAATACATGTCTTATGTTTGCTTTAGGATTTAATATGAAATTACTCTTAGAATATGCTTACCCCAAATCAGTCTCAACCGTTCCTGTGATATACATGTACACCTGTATGTAGCCTAACAGAACATAATAATAATAATAATCTGGATTTCTATAGCACCTAATACAAAATACCATCTCTAAGAGCTTTACAGATATTATTGCCCCGGTCATCGGATTCATTCACGGACAATGTGCACCATCTCCACTAAGCCCGAGTCAAAACGTTTAACCGACGGTTAAACGACCGCATTCATCAAAACCGTTTAGCATTTCTCGCTCCGTTTAACCGTTATTTTCGTGCAGTTTGTTACATGTGTATTGTTTTTGTTTTTGAGACTTCATTGCCGATACGGAACTCCTAAATTAATAATTATCGACAAGACTTCATTTCCGCACGGAAATCAAAAACAATTAATTATCGGCAAGACTTCGTTGCCCTTACGGAGATCTAAAAACAATAATTATCGGCAAGACTTCGTTGCCCGTACGAAGATCTAAAAACAATAATTATCGGCAAGATTTTGTTGCCCTTACGGAGATCTAAAAACAATAATTATCGGCAAGACTTTGTTGCCCTTACGGAGATCTAAAAACAATAATTATCGGCAAGACTTCGTTGCCCTTACGGAGATCTAAAAACAATAATTATCGGCAAGACTTCGTAGTCCGTACGGAGATCTAAAAACAGTAATTATCGGCAAGACTTTGTTGCCCTTACGGAGATCTAAAAACAATAATTATCGGCAAGACTTTGTTGCCGATACGGAGATCTGAAAACATTATGTCTTCATCGAAATGACTGAATACTTAAGAATTTACAGACATGTAAAAATGTGTGTATTTTCAAAACGGTTTAACAAAACCGCCCGTATACATTTAACGGTTAAACGTTTAGCACAAAAATCGTAATGAGTCAGGCCTAATCTCCACTCCCTGGGGAATATTCCTTCAATATGGTCACCATGAGGGCATATGGCAATTACTAACACAAAGGCTTTTGTCATCGTACCAGGTCCCCATTTCTCTCCTAGGCATGGAGTGGCAAATGTAGATTATTAAAGCCTTGCCAAAAGACATTAGTGCTGTGTCTGGGATCACGCCCACAACCTTTGAATTTCAAGTCAAGTGCTTTTAAAACCACTCGATCACGACACCTCTACATAAACATGTACTAGACTACCTGTATATATCAAAAATTGGACATTAAAAAATGCAAAAGAAAATACAGAATGCCCCTTTCTATCAACTTGCCTTTGGACATGATGCCTACCAAATCTATGTACATGTTTATCTTTGCAAAAATGAATATATGTGTAAATCTTTCAGGCATTAAATTATGATGATGCTGCTAGAGGCATTATTTTTGAGGTTGTCTGCTGTCTTTATCTCTCTGTCATTGAATAATATCACAAGTTAGCATCGTAGGAGTAAACTTGTTCCAGATTCTTATCTGAGCCTTTAATAGTCGAAATGCACTGAAAATTTTGGTGATTTTAACACGGCCTGGCTTACATTTACATGATGACTTGCTGATTAAAACATGAATTTCTCTCAATTTCAAAGCCCTTGAAATACATATACACTGTAAGTTGCCCTTGGTTAGTAGAATTATATATATATATATATATATATATGATGATTGGTAAATTTGTAACTCATTGCTGCCAATCTGCCATGGTATTCACATGTACATCAAATATATCACAAATTTAACATTCAAGTGTTTCATGCATTATACAAGACTTATTAGACAACATTCAGTACATGTATTTTGTTTTCATGTACACTGTATGACACATGCACTCATGGTATTACCTTTCACAATGACCGTAAAACAACAAGTTAAACACTGAGATTTTGTTGAAAGTTGCTGGTATTCAGAGCCTTTGTTTCCTTGATACTAATTTTATAATGGTACTTATGTTTTGCATTTATTCATCATTTTTACTGCATTGTAAGAAATTTGATTTTAAATGCACAGTAGGGAAATATGCACAGCTTAATTAAACCTTATTCATATTTATAAACATAGGCAGTAAAAAGCCATAAACATGTACCTGAAAGTAAACCCAAGTGCTGTAAGATTAGAGGACTGCAACAGTAAAGAGGGATGGAGGCTCATAAATTATTCATAGCTCTTACAACTGTACATTGTACATCACTTTTCATCTCCACTGTAGTGAAGATACAGATACATGTTATCAGTGTCTATTAATTGTGTTTGTGTACTGTATGTAGTGTAGTGTTAATTAACAAACCAAATGCTTGGTGCACACAAATGCTCGGAATATACTTTGAATATCAGAACATTTCAGAAAATTTGAATACTTATCATTTCATTTTCATACCGGTAGCTGGAAATCAGAGCATTCTGACGAAAACGGTGAAAATGTTTAATGTTTTAAGTAGTATTGTGTGAAAGATATTTACAAAACGAGCACATCTACATGTAGCCTGCTTGTACATTAATGGCAGAATAGTCCAATGAATGATAGAGCTGTACAGATATACATGTATATAGCATTTTTTAAGCATTATACTACTATTTTAAAAGTCAGTTTTAAGATGTAGAAAAAAAAATCATAAACAGTGTTCCTTAATATACATGGAAATTCATTCCATTCAGAATATTTCAATAATTCCATCAGTTGATTTTATACAATAAAATTTTGCTTTTGAAACAAAGAGAATGTAGTTGACCATATGGCATATATACGTGGAGACAAGTTGTAGTCTGCATAACTCTGCAATCACAGACCTCTTTTCCTTATACTCATAATTACATGGTACATATTGTTTACTGTCTACAAATAAAATTATAATTTGCATGATGGATTGGGCAGAGACTCAGTTCATTCTGTCTTTTAAAAAGAAGGAACCAAGAGAAGCACATATGTTCGCCATTTCCCATATTTAATTTGATTTTGTTTCTACGATGTACTACAAGACAAAGGCAGCTTGGTCAAAGTGTCTTCATGCAAATTATGCACAGACTATTACTCCCATGAGGACAGACTCATTATTGAGTGTAAATGAACCCTCTAAATATGTATGAATAGATATCATATCTATAGACACATGTATTCAGTCTCACACGCTCTCATGCAGTATCAGAAGGGGAAAAAGAATCAATATCTCTGACTCTGTTTGATTATGATTGTGTTTCGAGTTAATTTCTCCTTTTGTTTACTCAGTGTATGATAAAGAATTAGATACAGTAGCTTGGTATGAACTACCGGTATGCATGTTTAAAGTCACTTACATTTGTTTAATTCTTAATGATTTTTAAGAATAATGAAATTTAAGAATATTAAAATATTAATGATATGTACATGTACGTGTTTACACTTACAGTGATAGGATTATAATTAATTAGAATGTAAAGCAGTTACATCTACATTGTTCATGTAGGTGTTAAAAGAATGAACATTAAAAACAAAATAATTTTGTAGAGTGAAAAATGATCTTGTACCCGTTTCTTTCAGGGATGTTAATTTTGTTTTTGCTTGACTGATCATGCATGCATCTAGACATCTGATATTCAATTTTGCTACATAACAGCTATATAGTAATGTGCAGGTACTTGTACTGACACTTGATCCACTACCTCATACATGTTTCTCATGTCTAAGTTGGATCCGGAGGTTTTTTTTCTTGGTATCGATTTTAGGAATTTAATTAAAATTCCATTTTCAATGTCAAAAGTTCTCATGATTAATGTATCAAGGCCATTTTTAGTGTCTGGATGGAGAACTGCACCATTCATTCTTCAAGAGGTTTTTTATATTTTAAAACGAGAAATACTATTTTGTTATTGTTAGTAAATCAGAAAAAGTGCATTTTGTAGATTTCTTTTCAGTTATTCACACGATTACCTGCAAGGTATTGATTGATTAAATTATAAAACATATATTAACAAGGATTTTTATTTCAAAGTATTTAGTACGTTCATGTTCTTTCAGAAATATCTCTTGATGAACAAAGCTTATGACATCACCGAACTCTTGGCTAATTCTTTACTGGCTGGTTTACCAGTGCTTCAACCTACATGTAGGCAGTTTCTTAGAATGTCAAAATCAACTTTGTATGGTCATTTTCTATTGCATGTACAAAATTCTTGTGAAACAATAAAATAATTTATTTTTCTAGATTTGCTAATGCCTCAAAGAGCAGAAGGGGCAGGATCTTCAAGTTGCCTTGAATCTACACGAGATAGTCAGTCACTTTGGCACCCAGGCAACTTACATTTACAAGTACTCTATCTATGTACAGTAGGAGGCCTAATATGAAACCTACAGCTGTAGCTACCTTTATGTGACGATGAAAATTTTGACCAAAACAGATTTATTTTGTCCAGTGTGATGACAGCCACTACAGATTTTACTAAGCAACCCATATGACTATCCTTGCAACAGATTGCACATGTATACGTGTATATATATGTATAAATACAAGCTAACGTGCTGATCAAGTTATGATTAGCATGTTTTCAACTGCCTTGTTGTACATTGAGTAGTAATTGGAATATTGGATGATTAATTTTGGATGATTAATTGTATCCTTACTTACTTACATGTACTTAACTACTGGGAAAGATCATTGAAATATCAGATCTGTTGTTACAATCACATTTTCTCTGTGAATTTCATGATTTAGGATTCTCTTGTGGAGCTGGTGAATACTTGAACATTGATTCAGGTAGCTGCAAGAGATGTCCCAAGGGAAAGTATTCTCTTGGCGGAGGTGATAAATTCACAGACTGGTCCGAGCTCCCTCCAGATTTCACTGTTTCCTCAACAGCATTCTACTTCACTGAAGACTCTGAGCACTGTAATGAGTGAGTATACATGGCTGTGTGATAGCTTGGAAGCACTTGTATGTTACATGTATTTATGAAGGAAGGGGAGGTACTGCAGGTTTGTGGGTAGAATGTTGAAATTATCTCTCAAAAGGGCTGTTAACGCAGAAACTTTCGCACTCATGATACAGGCATGTTCACAGATTAAAAATGTCAAGACACTACATTTTTGCGATTCATGGAAGTTTCTTAATGTGAGGATCACCACTCTCATTTACAAATCATGTAAGTCTCTTGTGAAAAAAGTTTCTGGCTTCACAGTAAAGAGCAGAAAATTGCAAAATTACATAGACCCAATTACATACACCCAATATCTCAATGATTATCCATAATTTAGTCATGTCAATGTTTACAGAAACTTTATGCAAATATTCAAACAGAAATTCAATGCATTTTATTGTATCCTTAAATTGGACTGCATGACAATTTCTAAATACCTAAATGTGTGTTTAGTGAAATAGTTCTCATAAAACATTTATAACCGTCTTTATGGAGTGAAAGATATAGGTTGATTACCAAATGGTTAAATCGTTATTGTCCTTCAATACGTGTTATTCGCGCAGTATATATTCACATCCATAAATATTTGCATTGCAGGTCATTCTGGGATCCGATAGGTAGCTTTGTCAGATCTCCTGATAGCACCTGTTCTTCAAAGCTAATCTACACAGCAAACCTGGCTAAAGAGGGTTCAGTCAACTTCACCTACTCACTAGCTACAGACTTCAACTATTTCACTGTTGAGGTGATCTATACATTTGATATATAAGATGTAGATTTTCATTTATTTGTGAAATTAAGCCGCATGACGACTGGTGAGACAGTTTGAAAAATGACTTTACTTCAATGGTGCGGCTATTGATCCCTTTGCTTTATACAGTACATAGAGAAGCTGCTGCTTAAACCGTTCTTTATAAACTTTGTATTAATATGTATATTGTTATTATCACATGTGTAATGAATATTGATGACATATTTAACCTTCAGTGTAGGTGGCATTACATAACTTGTGACATAAGGGAATTAACATGTACACCTATTTTGACAAAGTATACTGTGTACCGTATTTGCCGGCGATAAGGCCGCAGCGCCGCATAGGCCGCACCCCCAACTTTGACATTTTGTAGAGGAAAAAAAAAAAAAAAACCAAAGGAAAAAAACCAAACGGACCAAACAAAATAATCATAATTTTCTTGTAGAACACTATTTTTTTACAAACTGATACCAAATTCATCAATATTCTTATAAATTTACAGGAAGTTTACCTAAAAAATGATCGTATAATTTAGCAAATCTTCATCGATTTTAAGCTAGTACTGTATCGCAGGCAGATTTGGTATCCTACATACATGTATAATACCCCTACCACGATGTGCGGTGTAATACGAAATTGCGACTTTGGCTAGATGCGCAGTTGCGTTGCGACAGCTAGCTCCGTAACGGTCCCTTCTTTTAGTAAGTTTTACTTTTTAGTGATGCAATGGCACGAACTTAGATCTAGATCTACCGGTAGAATATGTTAGAAAATAAGTTATGAAGTTTATTTTAGACTTCATGTCAATAATGCAACATGAAATTGTCAGTAAGATGTGTGGAGTTAATCTAGAAATGTCCTGTACCATTACTGGTATAGATCTAGTCATTGTACCATTGGGAGTCCCATATGTACGAAATTATGTGCTGTTTTAACAGCCGGAATTTTTACTGTTGTTGCGGATTGGCCGCACCCAGACTTTTTGATATTTTCGGAAGGGAAAATACTGCGGCCTTTACGCCGGCTAAGTAAAAAAAATACACAGTATAAGAATACACCAAACGGTGGCCTGCTCTTACAGTGAAAAAAATTTATACTATTTTATGTTCTGTTAATGGATATATGTAATCTTTGTAATGATGTTTATGTTTGCATATGTATGTCTATATACCAAAAAGAAAATAGTTTGAGCTGATTGACATGCATCTGGTCCCCTTAGAAATGCTAATGCCAAATGATGGACTTTGATACCATTTCTTGAAGTAACCTTTACTGAAATGTCAATGGTAATTTTTCTTTGCCTCTTCAGGTTCACAATGAGTTATGCCAGAGAAATCATAAGAGTGGAGGGGGTAAGGCAGTCACAGCAACAGGAGAGGGAGAATGGAAATCTGTAAAGGTGAGTCAGTCTTCAATACTGTGATATCGCAAAGAATCTAAATTTGCTTTTTTTTTTGAGGCAAATTGTTAGGGAGAAATTCTGAAAAATACATTACATTCTTCTTCCAGAAAAGAAAAGGTAAGGTAATCGCCTACATCATGGTCCTGATACTTGTATATATACGTATACATGTTTGTAAGTATATTGTGTTTAGTAGTGAGGGTGGGGGCGGAGTAATTTTTAGAAGTGTCATCAAATATAATTATAATAAAAATCAGGATAGTTTCAAAAATTAAATTGCAATTAATGGATCAAACCATAAATGATCAGTGTTGTATTGATAACAGCTCTAAGCAATGATTACCTGTAGGGAAAATCAGGAAAAGTGGGTTTTGTCTCGAAAAGGAAACAAAGATTATATGACTGCCAATATCAGCTTCCTGATCCACACTTTCAGCAGTGAGATTGGAATGGAAGAGATGATTTTGACATACTGCTAGAGTTTATAAATGAAAGTTATATAAAGGAAAAAAAAAAGTTGAATGAAATAAATGTGAATCAACCACTACTACATAGTAAAGGTGGTGGTAGCCCTAAATCTCAATGAAAGTAATTTTTAATGGAGCTTGATTTTTTATTTGTCTCTCAGTTGGACCTTGATGCTGGTCTCAATGTAATAACGTGGAAGTCTGAAGGACTCTACGTCGGCACCGGTATCAAGATACCCCGGGTCTACATCAGAAGCATTGAGGTGATGGGACTACAGTATACCTCAGACTGTACAAAGTGTCCTGCAGGGACATTCTCGTCACAGAAAGGCTCTGTCAGGTAAATAAAACCCTTTGCACAGTGATGACAAGATGAGGTAAAAACAAATAAAACTGAAGGACATCTGTTGGCTATAGGGCATATTCCGCAAAGCCGTTCATGATCACAGATCTAAATCATTTTTTCTCTTCTCATCTGCAAATCATTGGTTCAAAGAATGATATAAATTAGATATGAGCATAAGGCCAAAAAAAAAAAAATCATTTGGTTGTCCTCAATTGCTTTTCTGGAGTAGGGGCAGGCGGGCGGATTTTTTTTTTTTTTTTTTTTTTTCATTTCATTTTTTCCCTCTTCATTTGGACTCTTTACTTTCTATTTATTTTCATTTTTTTCTTCAAATCATGAAGCCAATATTATTATTATTTAAACACAACAAGAATCCCAGAAAAAAGTCATGAATTGCCATGGCAATATTCAATTTCATTTTCACTGTTTCGCAGGTAGTTTTCGGTCGCATGTACTAAGTCAATAGGGAGCGCTGCCGTTCGTTCGTCCGCTGATCTATAGCGTGTGGCCGGAGCAGGTATCCCACGCCAGAGCTCGGGCGCCGAAATTACCCCTGCAGTGATCAGAAATTGGTATTGCGACACATGAAAAATCGCGATCTAAATCTGAAAAATAATTGAAATACAGCTCAGGTTTTGGTACCCATCTTCCTTACAGACACGCGTAAGATATTTGATTTTTCAGATTCAGGTAGCAGGACCGCCGATTACATTGCTAAAATGTGATATTTAAGGATACATTTTCCATTGCAAATGTGGTTCTCCTGTGACTCTGAAATGTAACGTATGTGTGTGATATGTGATATGCTATTATGCTATGTGTGATTTCACCATGCATACAACGGACCCGCCGAAAATTGCCATCTGGCCGAAAACTCGATCCTTCCTCTACTCTATTATATTTAATATAAAGACAGAATTGCATACTGAAAAGACTAAATTGGCGACGGGACACATTTTGATCCTTGCAACATGCATAAAATGGTATGTTTGGCGTTTAAAATTGCTCCAAAAAACAAAAAAAATTGCTCAAAAAAAAAAAAATGCGAGCGGGCCGAAAATGACAAGCGGGCGGTCGAGGACAACCAAATGATTTTTTTTTTTTGGCCTAAGATACAGTCAGATGATACATGGTTACACTGATTGTATATTATTCATAATGGTTCCATTGTATTTCTGTACCCTTTTTATCTTACAGTCATATGCAAAGCATTATTTTTCTTAGTTGTATATGATGATACTCAAAGTTTGGTCACTAAGTGATTTTGAACTTCACAATGATTTTTCTCTTCGGCTAACAAAGTAATGCAAGTTTGCTTCAAATATTTGTATTGTCATTGTGCTTTTGTGTATTTAATCTCGAGCCCTATTTGCTCTCATTTTTGTAGTTGTGATGAGTGTCCAGCAAATACCTATTCTCAAAATGGAGCTACTAACTGTACACCCTGTAATACAGAGACCATGTACTCAGGTAAGTATCCTTGGTCCTTCAAATGACCAGGAAAGTATTAAGTGGGTACTTGAATAATACAAATGGACAAGTTCAATACACCTCCACTGTTCATATGCTCAGTAACCAATGGAAATGCATGTGTAATCAATTTAAATACAGTCAAACCTGTCTATAAAGGCCAACAAAGGGAAACAGAGAAAGTGGCCACTGTATACAGGTGGCCTTTCTAGAGAGGTGGCAACTAAGACAGGTTTGACTATTAGATTTTGCCTCTCTCTTTATACAGACATCAGTGCTCAGTATGATGTTTATTAAAGAATGCAAATGTAATATGAACTCACTATTTCTGCTTTATATACTGAATTTGTGTAAATGGTTGGAGAGAAAAGAAGGAATTTGAGGTCACCGTTGAATGGCGTTGATATCTCCTCACCATGCTCGTAATCATGCTTTAGAATGCTTATTAATGTAAAAATACATGTATAGAGTATTTTACTATGCATTTTAAAAAGTTGAATGCAGTTGAATTAAAATTGATAGGTATATAATTGTTGCATTTTCTCTATACAACACCCATGTTTAGTTCCCGGATCAAGCAACTGTACCATGAAGAAGCCATGCAATGAACACGATTACTACGAGATACATACACCATGCAATGAAAACAACCAGGTAAGATTGCTTTTATTCTCATCAAGATCTTTACATGACACTCTATGCAGTTATGATTTGGTGCATTTTGTTGCTAGATAAAAACTAGGGAATGATTCGAACCACATTTCATATAGGTAACCCATATCAGACTGAAATTAAGATTGTATTGTACTCGTAGTTTGATCACCCATGTACGTACTAAATACTTTTTTTTAAATTCTTTGTTATATGTTTTATAATAATCAATCAATTTTTTAATATTTTGAATTAGCTTTTATTGTAGTTTGGTTTTAGAGTTTTTTGTTGTTGTCCTTAATGACAATACTGATGTAAAACAGTGATTACTTACGGAGTGAACGATTTTGTGTGACAAGAGCCATTTTGCTTCAAAAACATACAAACTCTGTTCTTCATACATTTTAATACTCTAAATTCTTTAATTTTTTTCTCAGTTATTTTCTAACCAAACGTGATTTAGACTGTTATTTGAAAACTGTCAATACCAAAAGTTGTGAATCCTTTGAGGGTAATAACTTTATGCCATACTGTTTCTCTTCATTACAGACCAAGGTGATGTATAAATGGATTGATCCGCAGGTGTGTAATGCTAATAATCCTGCATCAGTACAGCTTCCAATCTCGGGTGAATTTGAGGCCTGTCCACCCTGCAACCCTGGCATGTCAATCAACAACAAGACAGAGTGTGACTTCTGTCCTAGCAACCAGTTCAGTGATGGAACAACACGTAAGTACTCAACAAAGAAGGGAATTTTGTTCTTCTTGTGATATACATTAAAAGTTGAGAGTATGAAAAGAAAAATGGGGACTTTATCTATTACCCATATGAGGTTTTTTTAAACAGCTTTTTAGAGATAAGTTGGTGATGACTGTAGTATGCCTTCTTTTGTTTTAGTTAAATAGTTTTCTTTTTTGTAACATATCAGAGGTGCGAAAGTGCAGCCATGTTTACTGAAACTTAAACATAACCCATCTTTTTTATAATTTAAGGACACCTACATGTACCCTGAAACAATACATTGATTCTCAGTTTTATTCCTTTCAATCCATGTTGATTTTCATAGCGTGCCAGGATTGTCCTCCAAACACCACACCGGAGTATGGAATGACCTTCTCATACTGGAACTCTCTACCGCCTAACATGCATGCATCTTGTGTTGTCACAACAAGTGAGTAATTTCCGTCTGTAAAAAACAAATGAGAAGTTTCACTGATATGGAGTCCGATGCCAGTTTCCATTATTAATAGTTCGATGCGATATTTGGCTACAAGGAGACTTGATCTCTAAACCTGATGTAGCATTCATGTGTATGAAAAGACTAGTGATCCATTATTTGATCCATCGACAGTCGCTCTGGGCTATATTTGATTTCAGGTTAGGTTTCAATTTAGGGATAGGGTAATAGATATAGGGTTGGATCAGGTTATGGATTCCTTTGAACACTTTCTTGTTGAAACCTGTATGATATTTTTTTTTAAATACTTGTACAGGAAGATTGCACTTTCTGTTTACTGTAAGTGGTCTTTATGCTAAGTTGGACTCTATTTCTACCTGTACTGTTTATTTCCCCTACCCCTCCCTTATAGATGACTATGGCTGTGCCTCTCGTGAGGGCTGGATCCTAGCTGATACCTACATCCACACTGGCCATGGTCACTCCGACGATGCCTACCTCATCCTCGATCTTCGGTAGAAGGTTTCCGCCAGGAGGCCAGCTACTTCAATGGCAGGGCTGAAGAGCTTGGTACAATCTCCTTTGCATTCAGTATGGAGTGTCAATCAGAGGATTGTACTCTGTTCTTCTTGGAGGAACTCAATGAAGCAAATGTGATTGAGTATTGGACAGGCCCCAAGGAGAGACAGGACTACAGGTGAGGTGTCCCTGTGCCCCCCCCCCCCAACACACACACCTCCTGATTGTTAAATACATGTCTAAATATATATTTGAGTTGCCTGTATTTCAGTGTGAAATTACAGTTGCATGTGATTATAATAATGTCAGAGAACATTCTTTCCACATAATCTAATAGATTCTTATACATTTTGCCAGTTCTTGAGTATACCAATATATAATGTATTTATTGCATTTGGAGTCTTGAAAATATGAAATGCTCCAATGTGGCTGATTCATTGAGACAAAAAGGCTCTTGAAAGCTGCTTTAGTAGTACACTTGGTTTTGATAAAAGACTTGCTTGAACTCATTAAAGTATATTCACTCTGCACATTGTCTGCATTGATAGCAGTGATTGCTTTTTACTCCAGCATCAAAGCTAAAAAGTTAAGAAATTTTACACCAAAATGATTTCATGTTCTTCTTCCAGGCACAGGATGATGTGAAAAGTGTTTTAACCTGAACTGTGATTTATTTCCTGCATTTTTTGTTTGATGTTATACTATTTTACAAAGTGTAAATCAATCATGATTTGTGTATTTGATAAACACAGATATGCCGTGACCATTGCTGGAAGGAGAAGCTTTACTTGGGCTTTCCAGAAGACTGATGTCAATAACTTGGACTATGATAACAACCATAAGTACCCCAATGATATGTAAGTACTGGTTCACGATGTGGTCTTTCAGCGAGCATTTGATTATCTTGATGAATGTATTCTGTGATTAGTGGTGTCAATTTGAGGTATCTATGCAGCCATGCTTTTGACCCTTCTTTGCTGTGATTGTACAACACATGCTTTGGCAACAATTGCTCAATGGTCAGTCTCCTACAAAAACCTGGACCCTGTATCATACAAAAAATTGTTACCGATAACAAATGCTCAAATTCAATGGCAAATTAGCTCTCAGCCAATCACGATTTTAATAGCTTTTAACAGTTTTCGTAACTTTTTATTGAAAACAAGTTTTATGAACCAGGGCCCAGATCCCTGAATGCACCCTTGAGCCAAACACTATACCCAAACTGTAACCCTAACCCTTTACCTATCCTGTAACCCAATCATAACCCTAACCCTATATCTTTGACGAAAGGAAGCCCTGAGAAATTGTCATTGGAGCATATCGCAGAGCACATGCCTTCCATATTCTTTGATAAGAACCATGTGATATTTTTGTCTTTTCTTATCATTGTTGAAAGGACATTGTAGTTGATAGAAAAACAGCTCTAACTCTTTAAATGTTTGCCCTTTTACATAGAATCATCCTTGTAATAGTTAACATCATATCACACATAGATAGGAAAAAAGGATTTGTTTGTAGACTTTGATTAAAAATTTGAGTAATAATGTCATCACTTGATCACTGCTATATATCAATTATTTTGTCAATACTTTTCTTCATTTAGTGTGAAAATCTATGACATAACAATCACCAACACAGTGAACGGAGGAGCAGCAACATGTACAGAATGTCCATTGGGTAGTGACCATACTGGGTAAGTTATTAAGCACTTGCATGTTTCTCAGTGCATGGATATTGTAGCAGTAGAGAAAATGCTTGTATTTATTATTTCATAACACCCCTCCCCTCCCACTACGCGTAAAGAAAAGAAGACTTCGAAAGAAATTGATGAAGAAGGTGAAGAAAAGAAAGATAGAATACTGCATGATACTGCATGTCAACAAATCAGTAAATCAGTAAATACTCCATGAGAATATATTTTGCACGGGTGTACTGCCCATCCACAAACAGGTAGTGAGAAAAGGAAAATTGCATGCATATCATGTACTTAAAAGAAGATAATAATGATATTTCACCTACGGTATGCAACAAAATACTGAGAAAAAATAACATGTTGCACTTCCAAATACCTACAATGTACTTTATTGATATTTGTTATTCGCACATGTCACATGCTCTGCTTTTAACTGTCTCAGACAGGGGGAAAAAAAAAAATTAATTTGTTTTCAATTGAACTCTATGCAAATTTTTTGTGGGCACTTTCATGACTTTCGGGGGCAAATTCGCCTGAGCCCCGTGTATTTTTTCCCTGGTCTCAGAGTTTAATGTATGCACACCTCAATGTAAAAGCATATTTACCTCCTTTAATTGGTGTACACTTGAATGCATGACAAATTTCCAGTATATGTCTCAATCGCATTGTGTTCATTTCATGTAAATTTGAAGGTAGTGACATTAATTTGATCAGTGGTCCATGCCACTTGAACCTATTTCGATCAAAAGTGAACACAGATTGTTTTACTGAACTCACAGAATTGATTCAATAGCAGTCAGACAGTTTAATCATAGCATTACATTGTAATAAATTGAGATCTGTTTTGGCTATCAAACATATCATTTCATCTTTGTTATCTGTAGAATACCGTACAAGTTAATGTTACTACCTACTTTCACCTTGCAAGTGCTAATACAACATTAAATTTATGACATTCATGTTTTATTAATACACCATTAATTGTACAGTCAAACCTGTCTTGGCGACCACCTGTCCATAACGACCACTTAAAATCCCCCTGTGAGATTTAATGTAGTTAAGAACCTGTACACAACGACCACCTGCCTAATGCGACCAGTGGCCACCCTTTTTTTTTCCGCTGGCCACCGAAAATGCCCACACAACGACCGCCAGCACCAGCCGTGAAGCGACCAGCAACAGCAGCGCTTGAGCAATTTTGTTCACAGCGGCAGCCAATAAAGCTAGATCTAAGGGTCATTTACAAACAAAAAACTATTCAACCCCAAGCTTTTATTAAAACTTCAATCAAAAAATGTAATTACCGACAGGATACGATTTCTTGCCCATTTCATTATGGGCTGTGCCTATTAAAAACATAACAATACAGCGTCATTGTCATGAACTTCGCGATCGATGCCTCATTTGTAGTTTTTCGCGCGCAGGCCTGAGTGGGCGGGGCACTGTCTGTCAATCAATCATTCAGGCTCGTTCATGTTTATTTTTTTAAAATAATTTTTGATATGCGTTTAAAAAGTAATGCCGGACAATTTCAAAGAGATAAAAATATGTTAAATCATTTCGTATTTTCATTTTGACGAAAAACCGTACCACTCCTTTTTTCTTTAATTTTTGAAGACCGCTCTGCCTCATTTTTCGCTTGACCGATGCCTTATAAAGCCACAGAGAATTGTTTGCACACTGGTGGGTCTGCGAGTGGGAGGCATGCTGTCTATCAATTATTCAAAATCAAAATGGCCGCCAATGCCAACCTGTCTACAACGGCCACTATTTGAGTTTACCTTGGGTGGTCGCTATAGACAGGTTTGACTGTACCATGTTTTAGACAAAGAAAATCCTGTCCTCTGACTCTGGTTTATTTTTCCTTGACTATTATTTAATACTAGTGCATTTTTATGAGTTAATATTTTGATGACATAGATGCATGTTTCATCCCCCACTCCCCATCTAACTCTTGACTGATTGATTGAATGATGTATGCCTCTATTAAACACAAATGCTTTGCTCTGCTCAGTTGTATTCCATGCGAGCCAGGACAATATATTGATGAAAATTCAAAGCACTGCAAAAACTGCCCAGAAGGTAAGATATCAAGGAGCTGAAAGTATTAAAGGTTTGGAAATTGTTTAGCCATCTTAGTTATTCTCCAATCAAATATATATATACTCTGTAATCTATGTGGTGTTTTGTGTTATTGTGTCAATGTATTTATACTTTTCAACATATATGAGCTGAGATATAGATGACAGCACACAGTTTGATATCCACAGCATGATTTTAGATATAATTGTGAAGTCAGTCTTAAAAGATTGGCATAATGACTTCTCGTAAGCAAGGTTCCTTGTGGGGATACAATTATTGATTAATTGGATATCATGCATGTAGTGTACCTTCAGATTGTATGGAAAAACTAGTGGATGTTGAGCACAAAGTAGCTAATGCCACAGGGACGAAATATAGACTACTAGTTTGCCGGGTATTTTTCTCTTTTTATGGTGACGATAAAATTCAGGAGTTTAATGCAAATTATTTGTTTATTCTGAAAAGATAAAAATTTAATAAAGCAATTGGCTATGAAAGATGTATTGTGTAAAAAAAAAGATTTAAAAAAAAAAAAAACTGTATATACGGTACATGTATATGTTGTCTGGATTGATGGAGCACTTCCTGCAAATTTGAGCATGGAAGTTTTATTGACAAAATATTGATGAATGCATAATTATCATGTATTTGGACTTTAAAAAAATAGAAGTAGTTGTATTGTGACTTCAGTCGGGATTTTTGTTATTCAGTTATCTATTGTATGGTGGTGGTGGTGGTTGTGTTCTATTAATTGTTGTATATTAATCCATTTTTTTCTCCTATCCTCTTGAATACTCTGAAATATGTAGACAAGGTTTCACCAGAGTGCAGAAAAAATTGCTCTCAGCGATTATGCTTCTTTGAAGGGGTTTTGTGTTTATGTGTACTTCCACCAGACTGTTCTGTAACTTTGTAGCTGTAGTTCAATTTTCATACATGATGGAAGTTGATTTGTGATTTTAACTTGTAAAATGGTGCTTTGTATGCTCTCTGTTAACATTTAGGTAATATACAAGTAACCATCCTGAACATCAGATGGAAATTTTTTGATATTGCAATTGGCTATAGATTTTAATCTTGAATTTTAATGTGCATGCTATTAGGTTTAAGGGGGAAATGTCTCTCGATAGACAAAGATGTGCATGTGGCATGTATGACTTCCTTTAACCTGGCATCTTTCCTAGGACTTGTGTCACACCCATGATCATTAATTTGTTGGTAATTTGATAGCTTTCACAGTTCAGCACTTGCATGAGTGTGACTGTGCACACGACATGAAGAATAATGTGACTTTAGTTAGCATTAAAAGAAAATGAATTGTGTTATTTTGATACTAATAATTGACAATGCAGAGTATTGAAGTTCCTGTTCTCTCTTTCCCTCTCTCCTATACAGACATGTATGTACGAGCAAGCGATCCTGTTGGGAAGTCTGCTTGTCTGGAATGCCCATCAGGTCTGAAGAGTAACAAGGGTGAAAGCTGCTACAGCAACTGCCATGTTAGACTGAATGAGAAACACTATGACCTGGTCTTACTGCAAGGGTAAGAGTGTGTAGGATTAGACATCATTCTATTAAATGAAAGAGTCCAAATATCTTTGATTTTATCAAATGAATTTCAATGTGGTTTTCATGTAAATGAATATTATCCTTTGTATTACTGCTCATGGTGTTCAACAGCATTAGAGATATAGACTTTACGAAAGATGGGCTAGTGGCCTCTCTGTTGTGCCCGTCCAATGAAAGATTTTTGTGAATGTCTACGTTATTCACGAAGTAGAAATTTCCTCTATTGCTGGCAGGAACTCTCATGTGATGTTTTACAGAAGTCTTGTACTTTTTATTTTTTCCCCTGAGATCTCTGCTCTCATTTTTTTTGTCATTGTTGATGATGCTGTTGTGTGTTTGTTTGTCGGATTTTGTTTTTGTTGTTGTTTTTGTTTTGATTGTTGTTTTTGTTTTGATTGTTGTTTATCTATGATTATTGTATGATTTTCTTATTTTTCCTATCAGGCAACAGTCAGTGATGTCTGGAGCAAGCTTCTTAACCGAAGGCAATGCTTTCTACTATCATTTCAACTTTAGCCTGTGTGGGAAAGCAGAAAGTAATCTAGCTACATGCATAGACAATTCCTCAGCCATTGGTCAGGTAAGCACTTTCACTCTCTAAATATTCCAACGGTGATTTTTGTGTGTGGGTCATTAGGTAGAAAATAAAACGTTTATGCTAGAAATGGAGATCCACCTTCTTTAGACATCAAATCAATGTCATTTAACTGAGCTGTTAACTTTATGTACATTGTTATTCGGGGCAGTTGGTCTTTAGTTTCTGTTGTTATCGAAAAAACAAAAATAACCAGGGAAATTCAGTGTGTTTTCTTGTTTTTCCTTTTTAGTTGTCCAATACTAAGCTTGAGATGCTTGTAACTCTAGATGAAATCCATAGGAAACGTGTTGGTAAAATTTAGACACATGTCCCAATATTTAACAGTGTATAGCTGAATATATCTCATTTGTTTGTCTACTCAATTTTGCTTTCACAATAGGGGCAAACCCACATTATTCCATTTTGTATGCAGTCAGTGTAACATCTGATTTATTTTAACCCAACATAGGTTGAAGATGAAGAGGGCGTTATGGTGAATTCCTGGGTGTGTCGATCCATCATGATGCCTGGCGGTGACGATGAAAAATACATGACTGCTATCAAACCTATCAGGTAAACTTCCCTAACAATACATGAGTTTGCTTTCTTAGCATTGTTAATCACAGATTGACAGCTACAGGTGTGTAAGCAAGTTATAAATTTACATACTAAATGAATTCAATATTGCCCAAGTTTAAAATAGTTTGTCTGAATACTTGATCTTGCCAAATTAACTCATTGGAATCTGATTTGTGTGTAAACTTTCTGTAAAATATGCTGAGAATTTGATGCTGTTTGATAGACATTATAAAACCCAGTAATTCACAGGTTACAGTTATAGATCTTTCATATCAAAAGATGAAAAATACTGTTGAAAATGCCTAAAAAGAAAAGAAAAACCTTGAAATCAATATTTTAAAATGGCATATTGCATTCTACCTCCCTTCCTGCTATCACTAAAGTTAAGGATACTTTTATGCATGTGTTTCAGATTACATGTATACTATACATTAGTTTATATATTTGCTTTAAAACAAAATTCTTTGTGACTTTGTAGCCTTGGAGATACCCTACTTGGAATTAATGATGGAGATAGCTTCGGCATGATCACAGATACTATCATCCCTCAACCTGAGGAAGGGCTCAAGGATCTCAAGTTCTACTACCATTCACCACAGTAAGTTAGCAGACCATGTCATTGAGTGACATTCGTACATGTATGTCCAGATTAAAATGATACCCCCAACAAATGTCATGATATAGATGGTATATTTGCAAATTTATCTAATCTGTCTGCATTTGTCTCCTCATGAAGTGAAATTCAAAGAAGAAAAGTTGCGTATAGTAAATTCCAACTGTGGAATTAATGAAGCTTTCTGCAATAACTCATTTGGACAAAATTCTGTGGAGTTTACCTTTGCATGACCTGTGTCAAAGATGGAATTGTATGATAGTGCTATTTATTGATCCAAAAGATTGTCTAGAATCCATTGGAACTAGCATGCAATGTACTCAAACTTGATGGTAACATTCAGTTACACTAAACTCATAACAGAGAGTCTTTGTGTGGAACTCACTGTAAAACTCAGATTCTATTGACCAATATTGTACTCCAGGGCCCCGTCTTATAAAGAGTTGCGATTGATCCGGATCAATCACAAGTACTCCATCCAATCGCAGGTTTACAGTCTCCAGTCTCTTATGTATATAGTCGAGAACTTGAGATTGATATCAATCGCAAATAAGTTGCAATTAGTCGCAAATGTTTATAATACGGGCCCCAAGTTTATATACTCTTGTATTAAGAGTTACATTAATGATTGATGCTTTCCGTAGCATAGTTATTTAGCCTCTGACTTTGATGCAATAGGATGTAATTTAGATTATTTTCTATTTCCAAACAGGACAACCAAAGCTTGCCCAAATGGACGTTCCACCATTGTAACACTGCGATGTGATCCCAATGAGAAGAAAGTAGACAGAATAGAATTGCCCGTAGCTTGCGTTATTGGTAAGATCCTTTATCTCACATTCTTTTTCTCATTTCCCATTTTTTTCTGCTGAAAATCCTTGAAAAAGTGCTGTGAATATTACATACTCCAAGGGAGGGGAGAAACAGTACTATTTTTTTTGTATTTGTCATGATTTCAAACACACCAGCAGCACCTATGAACTGTACCAAAAACATGTATACATTATATTTTTTTAATGAGAGGAGTACTCACAATTTTTAACTCATTAAGTGCCATTTAATTCACGTTTATGAAAAAATCTGTACACTTACACAGCTTGCTTTAAAGAAAATATGTGCTGATTTCTTTAATTTATCTAACCATCAGTCAACCACAAGCGTGCACATGAATTATGCAAACCTATCTGAATATAAATTGCATTTTCTGTGATTATTACATGTACTATTACTTCAGTTGGGATATACGCATACAAATTACATCCTTACCATCTCTTAATATGATGTAATGCATGATTTTCCAGTAAGTGTTTACTGATATTTGGGAGTTCCGGTATACAATACGCATGTTTCTGTTATTGTGAGCTTTTTGTTTACCAATCCCTTAAATTTGAGATATGATGTTTACGTGCAGGGGAGTTCAGGATCTTAGACCTCCATGTCATAAATGGAAACAGTTTTGTGAATTTCTTTCACAACTTCTTCAGATACTACAATACATCATTCTTTTTTAAAGTATGAACTCTATTTGAAATTGTGATTTTGTTTTGGGTTATGAAATGTCTTGTACAGCTGTAGAGAGTAACAGTATGACAAAGACCACAGTGGCTCAAGCAGGTAAAGTATATGTTGCATCCCCATGCATAGTGTTTGGTGTTAGCTAAATTTTAAATGGTTCAATGGCTTATTTGTTGTGTTTGATGAGGTATTCCCTATGTTTATAGTACATTATTGTAGAGTTTAGGTCGAATTCCTTGGTGATGCATGCTGCAAATGGGCCTTAACAGATAGGAAACCGTGCATTGGAGCTTATTCATGGTTTGATAAAGCTCCACTTGTAAAATTATAATTAAAACTCTTTGTGAAGGGTCTATTCATTTTGTGAAATAGATGTAATAGAAATACTTGCAACTGTTAATTAGATTTAGATTGCTGTTGCTAATCTTTGATTACAATTAAAAATTCAATACTAACATATTTTAAATTTCTTGAATTATGATATAACATGATCCCCTCCCCACTGCCCCAAAAAAAAAGGATCACTGAAAGACATGAAAAACAGTTCGCAAGACCTTGTACTGTGTTTCGTTTGAAAACAATTCATATAAAAGAACAGAATAAATATTTTATGCAGAAATCTCTCTAGATAGCATCTCTGTATTCTTGCAGTTGATGAAAGCAAGGTTTACCTAATCTACGAGGGGATGATATAATGGGCTGCTTTTGTGCTTTGCTTTCGTTGCTAACTCAAGGAGGAGCATTTCTCTAATGCCTGCTTTTTTGTAATTGGGGTTAAATGTCATAGATTTGGCATGCATATTTTGCTGCATCTTGGGCATACATTGGTACTGTTTAGAATAGGAGAGAAATGAACAATGTTCAAGAAAAGGGGCAATCCCATGTGATCAATAACTATTATCATATATTGTTGTGATATTTATGATCTTTCCTTATTCTCGCCTTGATAGACCGGTTTTCTTGATCAGTAAAAAATTCTCAGTGTCCAAAGCTTAAGTATTGGCTTGCAGTGTTTTGGGCAGAAGGGCTATATGGCTTTGATTAGCCACATTTCTTTTTTTTTTGACTTACTTGACTTACTACATTTTTCATCTCTTTCATTATTATTTAGTAACATGGAAAATGTAAATGTCTAATAGGGTAGAACATGATCACACACAAAGCTTCTCTAAAACATGTTTATTTTTAGAGTATTTCATATTATTAATCCTCTTCTACCAAGTTATGGTAATTGTCATGGACCCCTGAGATTTTGAGTGTCTCAGTAATTCAAGTGTTTATGCTATGTATTCAATTGAGATTCTTCTTCTTTAAAAGTGACAAGTGCTACATTTTTATAGGAGGGAATACACTCTTCTTTTTGGGGGGACAGACCAATAGATTAGACTATGATTTTACTTTTATCAAGATGTAAAGGTGATGTCTGGGGTACAGGGTATAACACATATTTAAATAGCTCTATTATAAATGATTGCTGCATATTCTTTGTATCAAAACAGCATAAGGTATTCAGCGAATGTTCAGTAATTGCTTGTGCTGATGGATAGTGATGTATATGATGAAGCTTGCCTTTTGTATTCCCTTGTTATATTCCATGTGCGTATCACCAGCACATATTGTCTCCCCATGCAAAACACAACATGCACTATGATTAGATTGATATTGATATTGTTTTTTAGCTACAAGACGCCATCAATGGTAATCTTCATGGTAAATGTATTGTTGATCTCTGGTAGTTGTGCTACAGATGTATATCGGAGTGTTCACTCCACACTTCATAGTCTCCAATATGACATTGTCAGTAGCAATACGGTGGATTTACAATCCACAGCGCCATCTAGCGACACCAGTGTTTAGTCAATTTCATGTGATGCATCATGGGAAAAAGTTGACATGATTGGCCAAAACGACCATTTGTATTGACTTTTGTCCAAATCAGGCCAAATTTTCAGTCAGAATCAATTGGTGGGTGAATATTCACATCCAAATTCAGTACAAAAAATGTGCACTGATATCAGAACTATCGATCTCATTGAATGAATTTACACAGTTCTGACCGCTTTCGATCGGTGGCTAGCATTTGCTGCACTGGTTGAAAGATGTTGACCTGCGAGCTTTAAAATTTACCGGTTATGCGACTTGCCGGCGGGGGCGCTGTTAATTGTGAATCTACCCTATTGGCATGAACATGTGCATATGTGTATTTATATCATGTGCTAAATAAAGATAATTATTTTATTGCCATGTAAATTAAAGGTACTAGATGAAAGCTGTTTTTTTACGTGGGATCTATATTCAAGTTACTAGACTTTTTTACTCTTCATTGAAGATTATATTGACAAGAACACACTACTTGTGACCAATTTACTAATAAATTAAAGAAAGTTATGAAGTCTGCATAGAATCATATAACAGAGATATGCATGTATGCATTGTTAATGTTACCATAATGCTGATTTTATAAGGCACAAATGGACTCTAGTTTTAATCTATTTAAAGTCATGTTTTTGATCACTTACTCTAGTGCATGCAAGAAGTCCAATACCAAATATACAATGTAATGGCAGAGGTATTCATTCCCGGTAAGAACTCTCTGTCAATTTTTCTTCCCCTTACCAGGTACATGTGATGGATGTACCTTCCACATGCTGTGGACCAGTCAGTATGCTTGCCCAGTCTGCACCAATGATGACATTGTAGCCATCAAACAGGAGTGTAGGCATGGACAACAGGTCACAAAACATGTATGGAACGATACTGCGTAAGTATGACAAAAACTACCCTAAATCCTAAAAGCTTTGACAGCTGTTCATAGGGATAAATAAGAACAAAGAAATATAATTATATGGTGCTCCATTGTTACTACCCCTATTTTAGCATGGTGGTAATTGCTGCACTGTAGCATTTTCAAGGAATTAATTCCTGCTCGGTCACCAGGGTCAAGTGTGGCAAATGTAGATTGATGTCTTGCCAAAGGACATGACTTATGATGACTTATCCCCTAGACAAAAAAAAAGAAAAAAGCCTCTACATAAGACAGAATTGGACGAAAAATCCTTTCATACTCGTAGGCTGTCAGTTCTGTTTTATTTCTTATGTTTACAAATCACATAAAATCAGTTGGTTAAAATAACCTGCCCTAGTGCATCTGTATTGTTATGAAGCCACAGCAATATAATAGTTATTCACATTTCAAGAAATTTTCTATGATTCTGTAGTTAAGCCTTTGATTATAGGAAATCTGAATTGTTCAGTGATATTCTTTTATTTTATCAGTGTCCACAAAAGATGAAGAACTATGACTATAATACATGGTAAACGGTCAATGCAGATTTGTTGATCCCCTATCTCAATCTTGTATCCTTTCTAATATTGTCTTCTCGTCATTGCATATGCACCGTTGATAAAAATGATGTTATTCATATAAAGTGTAAATAATTCTTAGGTAATTTTATTTATGTTCTTGCAGGAAATGTGTTGGTGGTATTACCTTACCTGAAGACAAGACAACAAAATGTGTAGTACCACCCTGGTACAGTCAAGTTCCTATGTATGCACAGATTGCCATAGCAGCCTTCGTAGGATGTGCCATACTGCTCTGCGCTATGATTGTTTGTGTCTGGAAGAAAAATCGAAAGTGAGTTTCTGTACATCTCTACATCAGTTATAATTTATAATAATCATTTTGGATATTTTTATAGTGCTCATATCCACCACACCAGATGCTCCAATATTGTCCTGTCACTTACTAGGCTTCCTATTTCAGTGCTCACAGTATTCAAGGAATTCCTTCCTGTCTGTACCTATTGAACATATAGATGGAAAGTGGCAAATGTTGATTAACGTCTTGCCGAAAGACACTAGTGCAACGCCGGGGCTCAAACCAACGACCTATGCATCTCTAGTCAATTACTTTAATAAATCAGAAATATATATATCTCACCCCAAAGAACCAAGTTTCTCCTTCAAGTTTCTCCTATAAGTATTAGCATGGCTTTATTATATCCTAACATCATTTTGGAGATCATTCACAATTTTATTGATGTAAGAAGTTATCCAGTTGTAATGCAAGCCATTACATCTTCCATTACCCCTCCCTCACCCCAACCTGAAAACAAGTATTGATTCCTTTTGTGAATCACTTTGAAGGCCATCAAAATCTTTTTCATATTGGCTGATATAATAATAATAATACTAATAATACATGAGATTTATATTGTGCCATTATCCATTTTAATTAAATGCTCAAGGCGCATAATCATAATGAATGTACCCCCTTTGATTTTTCTCCATCAGACTTGAATACAAATACCAGAAGCTGGTGAGTACTGCATCAGGTGAGCTCCCAGCTGCAGACTCCTGTGCTATTGATGAAGATGATGACGAGGATGATGTTCACTTTGCGGATGGCAATAAAAAGTCAAGGTCCTTCCTCAGCAAGTTCAAGTCTCGTGGGAGTTCAGATAAGGTAGGGGCCTCCCTAAAACCTATCAGGAATTGTCTTGCTGAATTGAAGTGTGTTCATTTTTGAGTGAAACCTTTCTCTGTCTCCTAATCTCCCTTTCATTTTCTTATATTCTTCTGTTTATTGTGGGTTTTCTTGTTAATTTTTATTTTTTTATTTTTCTGTCAAATAAGGCAGTATATTGAACTACAATTATGAGTGAAGAAGAATATAAAAACAGAGTTCCATGAATGATTCATGGAGGGAAAAATAATTGTTTCAACCTTGGAAAAGTATGACTGCATTATGTATATGTTGTAGGATTTGTAGCTCTTAGAAGTACGGTAAGAACGAGTGAAGGGAGAGACGTTGTACATGTGTATGTGTAATGTATGGTACTGTAAGGTTTTCAAGTAATCATTTGCTGTAAATAGTTCTTTCTTTTTTTTAATTTAGCATTTTGATATAGTGTGATGTGACATTCATTCTCTTTATCTCTGTTGATGCCAACTTGTCATCTTCCGCTAAGACCTAGGCAAAATCTACATCATGCCAGTTATCTTTTGCAAAGTTTTGATCTTGGAATAAAAATCCAAACTACTTCTATTAGTGCTTTCCCAGTACATTTTGGCCAAACTGCTGCAGTGGTCTCATTTTCTACTCATTCCTTGTTCCCTCTCACCTATCTTCACAGGAACATGCATACATGGAGGATTCTCTTCTGGCCATGCACTAGGTCTTATACAGTAAATCAGATTCAAATTTAAACTGTTATGCATGTCCATTTTGATGGTTACTTTTTTTTTTAATTGTTCAATTTCTAACAGCTTTTCTTATTTCTAAAGTGCTTTATTGCAAGATACAGAGATCAGGTTATCATTACCTTTTCTCTCAACTGTAGGGTGCATTTTGGAATTTTGACTAATATTTTTTTTCTTTCTAGAAGATACTGTTACAGAATAAAACAGTTTTGTATGCTCATGTAGTTTAGAAAGGAAGTATTTGAAGCAGCATATAAACAAATTCATACTCAATAAAATGCTCCAATATGTATGCATGGTTTCTTCCCCAATTTTATTTTCTGTTTTTCATAATCTGATTTTTTGTTTTACTTTATTTCATTTGATAACCATTTTCTCTTCTTTTTTCAGTTTGTTATCTCAAAGTTTTGCTTGTTTTCATTTGGAAATTTAGGGGATGCTTTCAAAATCTCTCTCTCTCTCTCACTTTTACCTCTTTTTTTTCCTTTTGATAACTTGATTATTGTATTCATTGTGCATTATCTGTTCATGCAGTATTGTTATGTAGCATTATTTTTTAATAATTAACTGAGGAGAATATTTTAAAAAGGAAAAGGAAATGGAAGTTTCATACTTTTTCACTGTGAGGACTTACTACAATACATTCGCAGTAAGTCAAGCATTAAGTCTTGAAGTTACATGCTGCTTTGTTTTGTCAAACCCGGATATCACTTGAGACAATTGCTATGATCTCTAATTCTTAGTCAAATCTCGCCCATTATCTTCTGAACATAGAATGCATTTTAGAAGGGAATTCACCTAAAAATGCCATTACTTCTGTATACCAAATCATTGATATTCTCCTTCTGTTCTCTTGTCTATTACCCCTAACAGCAAGGATTACTTGATGGTCCTGACATGGAAGCTTTCCGTATGAAGGATCAACCTTCCATCATGACTCCACTAACGGAAACCACATGATGATGGCTCGGTGACACATTCCTGTCATTTTTTGTCATTTTTTTGTTAGGATAAGAAGTCATTATTCATTTTAAGTACACTTTGAACTAACACAAATAACTTTGTACTAAAAATCATTATTTTGTTTTCTGTTGCAGTAGCGCAGAAATTAGATTGTTTTAACAGTGAAGGGCTGATCAAAGCTTTAGGGGTTTAGACTAGTGTCTAAATCAACAAAAATAATGGCCAGTTATAAGTCTGCAATGCATTTAATTTAACCTCTTATTTATTACATCAAAAAAAAATGTGGTATCATTTGCTCATGTTTAACAAAAGCTGGTTAAATTGAATGAAAGCATTTTTTTGGGGGCATGTAAACCAAATTGAAAATCCTTGAAAATATGCATATTAATTGTTGGCTATTTGGGGCCATTATATGTGATTGGAAATACACCTTGATATAGGTACTCTTCTTTTGAAATGTTTACAATTAGATGTTGGTGGTAAAGAGATTGCAGTTTGACCACTGTTACTATCAATCCATGTGGCCATTGACTAGGGCAGGTGTTTGATGACTATAACAAACATCAATTTGACCAATGTGGAAGAGACAACACTCTATTTCTTATACCTTAGTCACACCACCAAACCGACTCTATACCGACTCCAAACCGACTGAATATTGGCCGTTGGAGGCAATGTGATTCCTTGTTCGGTCTGTTGTTGGTTTTGTAGGTGTGACTTGGGTTTGAGGCAGGATATAGCGCCCATGGTATAGAAGGGGGTTAAAGTTGGTTAAAGTCAGTGGACTTCATTGTGATGTTGATATCCAAGATTTCATATCAATATCCATTTAATAGGGATTGAAATACTAGTAATCAGTGATATGAATGCTATTGGGAAATTAAAGTGTGTACAAGGTGATCTCATTGTAGAATCAGATGATACGAAAGGCCACCATGTATATTGCTTGATTTCCTTCTAAATTCACATGTTGGATGCGCTTTTCTTTTCATAGAACATGTACTCCAAAAAGACCCCAGCCCAAGTCAATTTGGGCGCAATATTCAATGGGTTTATTATGTAGAGTGGTCAAAGTTTCTAAACATTCCATCGTCTTGCAGTTTGAAACGTATATCTTACTGAAGGATGTGTTAATAAGAATGAGATCTAGTTTTCCTTTCTTTCATGTTTCCAATTTTGTGGTCAACTCTTCTGTCCCAAATCTGAATATTGGAGATAGCTTGGAGTGAGGACATTTTCTTTTCTCTTGTATTTCAAAAGGGGTCCATAGATTATGAGGTTGAAGATCATTGATTGGATCATATCACAGTTCAAATCTTGTCTCACAAATTATTCATGATACATGTTTCATAAGCCTGGTGGCACAGACAGGCTTAAACAGAAAGATGAAGTTCATTTTTCCTTCCTATGTTTTTTCTTCATCTGTTTAAGAAAAAAATATTTACATTCACTCATGTTAACAACTCATTTGTGGCTGTTAAATCAACAGCCAAAAGTTTATTTTTTAAGAAAAAATATCTGATAGAGAGCGGATGTGATCAACTCATTGATAGAACTCACTGTCAGGAATACTTGATGGCAACTGAGAAACCCTTATTCCATTGCAGAAGGCTGGAAGTAAAGTCCATTGGAATTTTTATAGTACATGTATGTTTATCTTTAGTTTTTTCTAACATGACCTTTTAGGCTAAGTTGTATAATGACATTATTTTAACTCGAAAAAAAAATATTAGCTCTGTTCAGTTTTTCATGATTTTTACCTGGTTTAATGTCATATTGTTATCTTAAGTTTAGTATTAGTGACTTTTCAGCGAAAGAAACTTTTTCCAATGTTATGCAACATTCCACTGTGTGCCTTGATGGTATATTTTCAGTGTTGTCATGCATGTAGGGTGATGGGATAGGAACAAGACAATATTCCTTGATTCATGTTTCAATGGCTAATTTGTATTTTTGTTTTTTAATTTTGTTTTTTGTTTTTGCTTTGTTTGTTTGTTTGTTTTTACCTGGGAGGTACAAATTCAAACTGACAGAAATAAATCATCTGTTGTGTACTAATAGAATCACTAAATGCTTGTATGACTGTAAACTACACTTTATGATCTATTTGATTTACTTGAAACCGATCCTATCAGATGTTGGCATTGGTACCAAATCAATCATAGATTTCACAGAGAAATGCAGTTTTCAAAGTATACCTGTCTAGCTATATTGTCTTTATGTCAAGTCTCATTGGGGTTTTTTTAAGTGAAGAAAAGGCAATATGATTCAGAATTTTGCATAATTTATTTTACTTGTAAATGACAGCTACTTTCATGATTGTTTTCAGTATTAAATATTACAAAATCATAACCATGGTGTAGGGTACTACATGGCTTTATATGTACATTATGTAGGCCCAAAATTCAGGAGTGGATTGAAAGCCATTTACATATTTTCCAGCAAGTTTAGTGAAGATTTCGTGTTTTTTTTTTAAATTGGGGAATGAGTTAAAATACTGGTCTTTCTCTTTTACATTGTGTACTTCTTAATTTGCGTACTCCTGTTTAATTACTATCGTCTATACGGTCTGATGCCATTCAGTAATGGAAGATTTTGCAAAAGTAATAAATGAATCGTTTCATTTTGTCAATGTGTGCATGTTCCTATCTGCATCTGATTGTACTTTATAGACACTGCTAAGGTGCCACTGTATTGTATATGGCACTGTACAGTTTAATAGTGGGTCACAAGATTTGTAGAAGTTGTGTATAAAATTCATGATGAAAAGGGTATTTTGCCGATGGGGCACAGTAGTTAGCACGGTGAATCGGTTGTTATGCACAGTATGCACATGATGCAGGGTTGGTATAATTAATTGTGCTGAGAAGTTATCAAAGTGATTACGGGCCTTGAGATTAATTTGATATCAATCAATGAATTTACATGTGTAATTACATATGCATTTTAAGGCCATGGAGGGGAAAAAACTATGAGGGTATTCTGGAAGCTCACTTTAATAGCTGTTTATTGGAAAATCAGTTGTTTGAAATCTTTATTCTGTAAATTAATGTTTGCTATTCAGAAAGCTGTTTGTGATCAGATCTCAATATCAGCTACATATATGTAGCATCTATTGGGTATTTTCAAGTCGACTCATGGATATCCTTCATACAGCTAATTTTGAGTATTGCAAGTTTAATATAATTTGTTGTATGATGATTTAGGACTAAAATTGTTTATAATCCAATTAAGTGAATGAACAGCAAAGAGATGGAAGATTATTTTGTAGAATTTGTTGTTGGTAATTAGTGTAAGCCATTCAAAGTTAAGTCCATAAAAGGGCTTCCAGAATACCCTGGTTGTTAATGTAAATTCTGAATGTACTTCAAATTACATGATTACTTAACTATAATTTCAGAAAGCTGTACATTTTGATGAAAGTATCTTGGTTGAGAATTTATATTCTCTTACTCGCTCTCCATATTGAACCTGATTATGTCACATACGTTGTCTGAAAATGTGCAATCTAACAAATACATGTATTATTGAAGAGATTTAAATGTTCATATATTATTTGGGTATCAGTTTATTGTATTATGAATTGATAAGTTTACTAACAGGGAGGTTAGGTTGTGTATTTCTTATAATTATGTGTGTATAAAAGCCTTAATATAGTTCTCTCCTTTGAAAATATGCTCACTGCAATTGTTGAATATTACTTATATCTTACAAGTAACACTGAATGTTTCTCGTAGTCTTATAAGCAGGGTCTTCATCTCAAAATTGTATGTATTCTCTGTAGTATATGGTTTCACTCAATATCTTGAATGAGAGTGAAAATGAGGAAACTATGTGGACTATTTTACTTTCTACATAAGAATTGACTTCCATTGGCTAAAGAAGAAAAAAATCAATTTAAAGTCGATGTTGACTTTGCAACACTTCTGTGCATGGTTTAACCTTGTCTTTATCATTGTAAAACTGAGGATTTATTCACCTCCAGCACATACACATATATCAAACCCACTTGGTGTTTAATACCATGACCTGTGATATATGTTTAATAAGGGCATATCAATTCAGCAAGAAGTACTTGTCATTTTATGATTGACAGAAATCTCAAAAATATGATGTGTCTTCTCCGTTGATTGGAAAAAATGGAAATCATCTAAATGAATAAATGTTGAATATGCTGTACATCTTATGCATCACTGGCACAAATATTGAAGCTATTTTTCATTTACACACATACATGTATGGGTGTGTGTACATCTTAGGCTATCATTATGATAAGTCACCATTGTTGCTTCATATTCACAGTTTGATAAATGATATTTATAAACCTGTGAGAAGCACGTAAGACGATCAAATTGTGGCACATCTCACCATAATACATTTGTATTATATATTTTCCATAAATCGCTCTTTTATTGATAAAGATTTGGTACAACATACAAAATCATTTATTTCTTGGCATGTACAAGATGTGTCTATATGTTTGTTCTTTGTCATAACTTCTTGCAGTCTATGTGTACTTCAAAGAGTACTCTTGTTATTCAACGGTATATTCATACAGTTGTAAAGGACATATTTGGGGATAAACGTTTCTCAGTTTCCTTTGAATTGTCTATTAAAATAAAAAAAAAGAGACATCACAAATTCATCTTACTCTCATTGCCTGTTGTATGCCTATGTGAATATGTGTGAGAATTGAAAGTAATGTAAGAAGGAATTTGCACCGAAAGAAAAAGGGAGTAGTTTATGGTAAAGATGAAAAAAGTCAACAATTTATATATATTTAGAAATACTTTTATTACCTAGATGAAAGAAACATACAGATCACAATTTATTAAACTACTGGTACCTGAAGTTGACCTCAATTGCTAAGCATTTAGCACAGGTACACGGACTCGTGTCGCTTTTTCAAAGTGATATATGAGATGGATAATCAAACCGATCGATGTACATGATACTCAACATGATATTTCTTGAAATAGAAATACCGGTACATGTATAAATAGACACTACATTCAGTGTATCACAAGACTATTTTTTCTTTTACATCTCTTATATGAGCATACAAATTAGACATGACATTTGAGAAATAAGAATATGGGCACATGCTAGAGTTCAGTTTAATCAAAAGTGTGCTTTTATAGCATAGGTGCCGTCAACAGAAACCTCCAAACAAAGGAATAGCCAATAGCTGGCATGTGAAATATTTTTTTGTCCAATGCATACTTGTTTTCAAAAGAAAAGCTATTACAGTGTAGTTTCTATGAAAGCACATGTCAAATGTGCAGAGAAAACTAAGAAAGATTTGAAATTCATCTACCAATTTTACTGCTGTGGAAAACAAAATGAAAAAATAAAAAAAGCCAGAAGACCTTTTAAAAGTTGGATGATTCATGTATTGCACAGAGGAAGAAAGTTACCAGAAAGAGCAATAATGGGTACCAGTAATTGCATTTTGAAGCAACCACACAGACAGTGAAAACACTAGTGTTCAATAAAGTATAGAAGCGTCATGAAAGAGGGGGTATTGAAAAGTTGCTATGGAAACAAGCAATTAAGATGCCATGGGTCTTACATCAAACCGGCAAGTCTTTTCATGGTAAGTGGATTGAATGTTTTCATGGTATTAAAGTGGACAGAATGTTTCCATGATGTGATGCAATGACGTTCATCAGAGCACAAAGATGTCATTCACGTCGGTGTAATATTTCTCTCTACAGTGTATTCGGCAAGGCCAAACAAATTGAAAGAAAAACGGAAGAAATATTGAAGGTTGGATGCACATATTGCGCTGAGATGAGAGAAGTTCCCAGAAAGGAGGAATAATGGGTACCAGTAATTGCATTTTCAAGTAGCCACACAGACAGTGAAAACACTTAGTGTTCAATAAAGTATAGAAGCGTCAGTTGCTAGGGAAACAAGCAATTAAGACGCATAGGTCTTGCATCAAAACGGCAAGTCTTTTCATGGTAAGTGGACCGATTTTTCCATGATGTGATGCCATGACATTCATAAAAGCTCAAAGATGTACTATTTAACCTATTCCGCAAATTGCTTAAATCGGCTTATTGTACGCTGTATTTTGTGCTTGATCAACAGAACACAAGCAAATGGAAGATAGAAAAACTAATCCAGCAAATAAACATGACTTGAAAATTAAAGGCTTTTGGTAATTCCATGTGTATTGTTAGCCCAAGTCAAAAGTCAAAAGGCTGTTGTCATAGTTTTTAATCTCTAGAAGCTGCGTCTGATGGCATTTCAAAGGAATTTAAGAAAGAGTAATAGAAAATGAAGGGAAACAAAAAGAGATGGGGATGAAATGAAAACATACATGTATCAAACACACATAACTATCTTGGGTTTTTATTTTTGGTGTTTATATACCAACTAATAAAAGGTGAAATATGAAAGGAAGAGAAGAAAAAGCAATATAGATGGGAAAATTTTGTGGGCAGCAGTTCGAAGAGCGTACATGTAGTTCTGAAAAGAACTGTAATGTTAAGAACTGTAAAAATCCTTTTCAAGTAATTCCAAAAGGAAGTGGTACTATTTGAACAAAAAGTGTATATTTTGTATTCAAAGTGTTGTTTTTTAATTCTTTTAAATACCGGTACCGTATATAGACCTACTTCAACTTCAGGTGCAGAGACTTACATTCCCTTTTTCCTATTTGGAATGAAAACATACCTTAAAGGGATAGTTGAGTTCTTGTTAAGACCGCAAATGCCTTCAAAGTACATGGTTACTATTATTGCTCTTATTCTTATTTATGACATTTCTAGTGCCCTTTTAGAACCTAAAATTGCTATGAAGGTAATTTTAGACCCTAAAATGTGTGAATTTAGATCGAATTCGATCATACCAATTCAGCTCCACTTTAAAAAAAGATATGGTGACCGTTAATCAATTAATTAATTAATAATAACAATACATGGGCCGACTGGTTGTGTGTATTGTAACCAACACGAAAAAGCCAATAATGGCATTGGCTGGAATAAAACGTATAAGGCGCTATCTCGTTTTTCAACGGCTTGTTCAAATTACTGAATATTTGTGGGGCACTATAAATACTAGAAATGGTTATATTTATGGATATTTCAGCCATCTCTGAACCAATTTTGATCAAACAAAGATGATTTTGTCATTAAATTGTATATTCTTTCAAATTTGACACTCAGTTTTTCATTATCTCACAACAAAATTATTTTGTGAAGCGCCCTCTGCAACAAAACTCAACTATCCCTTTAAAACTGTACCACATAAATATTAATGGCCTTCATTCTCCTCTCTCTCTCCTTTTCATTTCTACTCTGTCCTTCTCTACCCCTCTCCTCCAATCTTTCGTATATATTCTCTGATCAACTTTTCTTTCTTTCTTCTTCTCCCTTCTCTTCCTCCTTCTAGTTCCGTCTCTCTCTCTCCTTTCCCGCTTACCTTTGATGACACAGATGCTTTTGATATATTTAGATTTTTATGTAATATTTGAGAGTTTTATATAGTTTCATTATGCCTGATTTATGGTTGTACGTTTAAGTCATTCATATTTTGATCGTTTATTGTGATGTACATTGACTTTGTAAATCATTGAGCAATTTCAGCTTTCCAGCTGCATCATGTTCTTTTATTACAATAAACCGAATCAATTCCGAATCAATATATTTCTATGCATTTTTTCAATTAAAGGTGAAATATGAAAGGAAGAGAAGAAAAAGCAATCTAGATGGGAAAATTTTGTGGGCAACAGTTTGAAGAGTGAAGTTCTGAAAAGAACTGTAAAAATCCTTTTTAAAGTAATTCCAAAAGAGAGTGGTACTATTTGAACCAAAAGGTGTATATGTTTCTATGCATTCTGAACCGTGTCCTCTTGAATCACATTTGTGAGCGAAAGGTTTGAAGAGTGTAGTTCTGAATAGAACTGGTATAAGTTCCTCTCAAGAGTAGATCTGAAAGCCAGTTTCAACCTACATCCTTACAATAAAAAACGTATCAGTCTCAACATGTATTGAATAATGTGCTCTGTTCATCACTAGGAGAATAAACTTACTTTTCTTTCTTTTTAAAAATAAATTTTCATTATTTCTTCTAAACTCCCCATATTAAAGCAGGTTCTATTGACAAAACTATATATCAAAAGGTTTTCCAATAAGGCTACGTCATGGCGTTACTGAAATGTTTTCAACTGTGAACTTCATTAACCTATTACCTGTAGAAACCAGGTGGTCCCTTTATTAAAGGGAACCAAAACCTTCATCCTAAGTTACCTTTATTGTAAAGTTTAAACGATTTGAATAAGATTAGTGAAAAATTGAACAAAATCAGGCAAGGTATAAGGAAGTTAAAGCTAAAGAAATAACTTGTCACCAGAGGGCGATATTTAATTTGATGGAATCATTTGTGGACAACTCTCCATGCCTTCTGATCATGGAATTTCATGTTTTTCCTTCTTTCTTGTGATTGAGATAATCTACTCCCCTGAAAACAAGATATAGAATGCAGAATGATATTCTACTTCACATTTTATTAAGTCGGATATTGAACACAAATGAATACGAAGAAAATGAAAGAACTGTGAAATTCCATGATCACTTATCTTATTCAAATCATTTAAACTTTACAATAAAGGTAACTTACTGTAGGACAACTAGGCGTTGTGGCGTGTGCCTGTAATCCAGCTAATAGTGGAAGTTACAAACTGATTCAGCCGAGGACGCAGGTTCGAAACTGAGTCACGTCTTTCGGATGGTGACGTTAAAGGTCGGTCCCCAGACGTAAATAATCATATCTGATTGATACACGTCTGTAAAAACCCAATTACACACATGAAGGCGTTGTGGCGTGCGCCTGTAATCCAGCTAACAGTGGAAGTTACAAACTGATTCAGCCGAGGACACAGGTTCGAAACTGAATCACGTCTTTCGGATGGTGACGTTAAAGGTCGGTCCCCAGACGTAAATAATCATATCTGATTGATACACGTCTGTAAAAACCCAATCACACACACACACACACGTTTTGGTTCCCTTTAAGTATATGGACATGGGAAAATTCAGTAGTCAATGGGTTCAAATGAGAATGGCTACATTGTATCGAACATACTGAGACCTGTATGTGCTTTATGTGCTTTATCAATTCACTAGGTTCTGTAAATCACTTTCCTGGTTCCTAAACTATCCAAATGTTCTGTTAGCTACATTCTTCTGAAAAATGCACAACAACATGAGAACACTGTTATACATGCTGTGGCCTGACTGCAATGGCATAGTGAAAAGCAGGTGAAAAGTGATTTCGCAAGGATTTCGCAAGGATTTCTAGTATTAAAATAACTACAGTATTTCTAAGGTGAAAATGAAAATATCAGCGGACATTCAATCTTGATAGGTCATTACATTATTTAATACATGCTTGTATGGAGTGATAAGAATCTGGATGATTACAATGTTAGATGGCTACACAGAGGCATTTATATCTACATATGTACTTGTTTTACAATGAACACATGATCTAATATTAGGAGATGTAAATTACCCTGAAGTTAAACAACGTAGAAGTCAGTGTAAAAATTGCTTTTTCCAGCAGAGTTTCTTCAGTTATGTTGGTATATACTACTGAGGCAAACTCATATTTTGCACTCAATTTATGTAAGTTTACAGTAGATATTAATGTGAAGAAAACCCTCTTTGGAAGTAAGATATACTAAGATAAGTAATGTAAATAAACTGACTTTCAGAAGAAGTTCATTAATAATAAATAAATTTAAAACTAGATGGAACTTCGACTGCGCGCAGTCGAAATTGATGCCTCCGCCATAGAGCAATTTTTAAAATTCAAGTTTGATTGCAATCCATCTGTCGGTTCTAATGATAATGCGTTCACAAGTGACCTTTGACCTTTGATCTCGTGACCCCAAATCTAATCAGTTCATTGGTTTTGCAAGATACATACATGACCCAAGTTTGGCGGTAATCCATCAATCGGTTCTTGAGATAACGTGATCAAGAGCTATTTTTGCATACATAATGAGCCCTGTAACCTTTGACCTCGTGACCCCTAAATCTAATCAGTTCATTGGCTTTGCAAGATACATACATGACCCAAGTTTGGCGGTAATCCATCAATCGGTTCTTGAGATAACGCGATCACGAGAACGGGACGTACAGACGTACGTACGTACGGACGGACGGACAACCAGAAAACATAATGCCTCCGGCTACTTTGTAGCGGAGGCATAAAAACATTTGTAAACTTAGTAGCATACAAAGTGATATAAATCCACAGGTACCACTATAGCACAAAGTCACAAAACTGGGTGTAGGCCTATGCCCATTTCACAGTTTTACACTTTTCAACAGAGACTGTCTGGAGCAAGGGTATTCTTTGTGATTTACTGTATTATTAACATGATAGTTGGTAAAGAGTTTCATTATTTCATTTCTCTAATGGCAAGATCTTGGTTAAACATTATCCATGCACTATTATCTGACTCCTAATGTTTTGGGAATACATGTTGATTGGTGAGATTTGGGATAATCATTATCAATGTAATATCATCTGGCTTCTGATGTTACCATGGAGATGCATCAGTTCATTGACTAGAATGATGAGGTCTTCTCTTGATTTTTCAGATGTGAGTTGGTCACTAATTGAAATCAGCTTCCCAAGGTGGCCCTGTTCAAAGATGCAAACCAAAAAAAAAAGATGTTAAAGGACTAAAATAGAAAATGGGATATTTTTATCTTCAGTGGCACATCCTAGAATTTGAAAGGGGAGAGGGGGGAGGTGTGGGGCATGGCAAAATGGCAGCATACTGCTTGGTATTTTGGACTGGTTTGAACTTGACTTATGCATGTACTGTTTTGTGATTATTCTTGGAAAACTTCCTCCTGGAATACAATCCCCCAAACAGCTACCCCACAAGGAAAACTAATATCCTCCCCTCTTCCTATTAAAAGTATGCCCCCCCCGAAGATTACCGAAACAATCAAGCTATCCATATGACATATACATGTACCATCCCGTCAACCATTTGAACAATTACATGTGGTACTTACCTCAACAATAGACGCTTCTTTGTTCATTTTCTCACGGTCCACCCTGAACCCAGCAGACATGAGTTTAGAATTCTATGAATACAAAAAATAAATGTTTGAAACAATGATTGGTTAAATATCATTTTAAATCTGAGTCCTTTCTATTTACATGTATTGTAAAACCAAAAAGTGTCACATACAGAAAATATCACAAGTTTTTGCAAATGGTCTAGATATGTGCAAGTTTCTTGACATAAAAACAGCCATCATCAACAAATTAACAACCTTTCTTTTTTTCTTTCTTTCTTTTCTTTGTTTAGCAATATCTTTGCAGGAAAACAGCCGGGATAAATTGAATTACATTTTGCTTGAGCTCCATGAAAAGTGGAAGCAGTGTGAGTAGAAGATATTATTATACATGGAGATGATTCAATAGTTTCATACATTGAGGAAATTTGGTTTCTTGAAGACACACAAACCCATCCAACTGATGTTTTCCTAATAGAAATCATATTTGAGTGTTACAAGTTCATAACACATTGATTACATTTGGACTAACTAAAGCATTTTAGTTGAAAGGGAATAAATATCTTTATATACCTCACTTTAGAAATCTAGCCATCTGATTGGTCGAAATTGGAGTCGTGATTTCAAGCCATGCCCAACTCACAGGGCATAGCAATAGCCCACAGGGCCTAGTTAAAAGTTTCTACCCTCCGCCTCATTATCCTGCGATTCCCATTGGTTTACTGCGATCCCCATTGGTTTGCGTGTTAAAATTGTCTACGTGCGAGCACGGACGCCATATACAGTGCTCTTTGTCTGCGATTCCCAAATGATTGAAACTTTCACTCGAAGATTAAGCGAAGATTAACAGACAGCGTTTCAGATTTTCTGTGATGTTTTAACAAATTTTTACTCACTAAAAGGCTAAGGTAAGAATTCTTGGTAGATTTTTGTTTTAATTTGGCATATAAAAGTCATATCGACTGCTTTAATACTTGAGGACTAGCTGTTTCTATATTGGCTCGCGGGATAGTTGAATCCCCTGCTATCACCCCGAGGCGCGCGCCCACCCAGGCGCGCCTCGGGGTGATAGCAGGGGATTCAACTATCCCTTGAGCGTATAGACACAGCTAGTCCTCTCGTAGCAGTCGATATAACTATAATATGAGCTAACCTTTACTCTTCTATGAATTGCCTCAACCAATCCTCTAGTTATCCCCTCATCCGATGAAGTGATTTGAAGTGAAATCACCTCAGCATTATGTTCTAGGGCCTGAACTGAGACTAGACAACCACAAGGGGTCACAGCTTCAATGCATGAATCTTTGACTACTACTGACTGGTTGCTAGGCAACAGCTGTAGAAGCACCTGCCTTGATGGGATCATGCTACCATCTGCAGCTGAATAAAAAAATCATGTATTTAGTGATATAAAAAAAGCAGTAAATATAAAATATTTAGTGATTATGAAATACAATGAATATTTTTATTTAGTGATATCATAAATTGGGGTAAATTATAGGAGTTTTTACAGATTTAGCACTCCACTCTCTTCATCTCACTGCCGGTACCAAATGTTTTTGGATAAAGAGCCACTTTTCTATCAAGACCCAATAAATACATCAATTAGAAAATCTAGTGCAAAACTATTACAAATACCAATGGAAGAACATGTTGATTGTGACAACATATTTACGTGTTTCAAAACTTTTTTCTTCATAATTGATAGAGAGAACAGTTAGATAAAAACGTATTTATGCAGTAACCTTTTGATACAATACTCATAATACATCTTCTTTTATCTCTCTAAAAAATTCTTCTGATGTCCTACCATCAGTGTGACTGCAAAGCAGATTCCTATCAAGCTGAATGGTTATGGAGGCCATCTGATCACAAGCTGCAGAAGACTCTGGCTGATTGGGACGTCCAGGTACTCCACCAAAGGCTGTTTCTGTCCAATCATAGCCTCGATAACATCTCTCAGTTCCTGCATCACATTGGTCTCTCTGCTGAAGTGAATCCAGAGCATCAACCTCAGAGCTTCCAATCAGAAACACAGCACCCTTGATCTCTCCATCAAGTGTGACAGAACTCTCTGCAATATTGCTGATGTCTTCCTTTTGGAAAGTGTCCTCCAAGAGAGCAGACAGATCAAGGCAGAGTGAACATTGCACTGTCAGTGGCCAGGACGAGGCCGTTCCTGATTCATCCAACACAAAGCTAAGCATCATGCTGGTCTTTGGTTCAAACTTTACAAGTGGGATACTCTTAGTCCTGTGGTATCTACTACCACTGACCTTTGACCTTTCATCGCAATCACCTGACACAGTGCCCATTAGAGTCCAACCATGTGACATGGTCCATGAGGTACAGTTTGTCACTTTGCAAGACACTTTGGTCCTTTTGTGTCCATTTTCAAGGATGCATTCCACTCGGGACTCAAGTTCAAAGGCATGTGGTGTCTCCCAGGTTTGACAGACAATGTGATGAGCACTACTTAGCTTCTCTAGGACAGCCCTCTGCCTGCTGCCCAACCTGGTGAGGGCAGCCATCTTGGATGATACTTCCTGCATGTTACGAAGAGCCTCATGGACACGCTGTCTGGCAGCTGTGGAACTGATTTCTGCATGGTCAATGTCGGTGGTGTGTTCTGATGGTAGTGATAGCTGAAGTACTGTCCCGTTTTTCTTGACTGCTAGTACCCTGCAACTAGAACTGGTACCTGAAATGTGAAAGGAAGGATTCCAAATGCTCAATAAATGAAATCAAGACCTAATTAAAAGAAAAAACAAGAATTAAGCTGTAATGAGAAGGGGGAAAAAATGCTATTTTGTGATGCAATAGTACAGTAACAATAATGAACTTTCACACTAATAGCTTCATCTTTCATCTTTATTCCTAAACTGTATGTCGTCTTTAGCTTCTGGAAGACATTGAGAACATCACTATAGTTTGAGAATATGTAGCAAAATTGTCTTATATATATATATATATATATATATGTATATTCAATACCTTTTAAAAGAGCCATTGCTGCTAATCCAGGCATGCTGCAACTGTTCATAGTCATCTGTAGAACAGCATCTTTCAGGTGAAAGGTTATAAAACTCAGGTCAAAGTTTGAGGCACATATCAAAGTGTCCTTCGTCCCAACAGCAGCTGAAATGGAAGCACTGGTGTGGAGCCTACTGATTTCAGTACAATTACTATCCGTTGGATCTCCATAGAAAATCATGAGCTGCCCTCCAGCACCAACCAGAACAAGGCAGTCTAAACCAGAGCCAGCCAGATTAGACTGGTTGCTGTAGCTGACGATGCAGACCTGGGTGACTCGTTCCAGGGAGCGACACAAAAGTCTGATAGCCTTGGCTGAGGATGATGAAAAGGATGTTGGATGGAAGCTTTTCAAGAGGATGGAATATACACATCCATCTGGTAAGGCAACGACAATAACTGGTGAGTCAACTAGATTTGCCTCTGACCCCACATTGTTTCAAGAGGGCATCAGATATCACAAGGGTGCTGCAGGACTGCATCATCATACTTGAGTTGCCATGGGAACTTGATGATACCAGTCCATACACACCAACATCAACGGTTGCATCCATCCACTCATCAGTGCTATCTGCTGGATTCTGATTGGATGATGAAGCATGTCCACCTAGGGCGTGATGGCTAGACTCCACATCAGCACCGAAGATGAGAGTAGAGTACAGAGGATTATTGTCACAGGTGAAGGAATCCTTGTTCATTTCGCAAGGATGAACCGTGATTCTCCATCCCACCCCTTCCCTGCAACAGGTGACAAGGCTGTCATTGATCATCATGAATCTTTCTAAATTGTTTGTATGCAGCATGATCTTCTGCTCATCTACCTGGAATTAAAGAAATTAAGTATTCGAAAGTCATCACCAGTTAGACAGAAACAAAACAAGAGACATTACATTCTATTTCATATCAACATAATTTTACATTTCAGAAGGATTTACACACACCCTTAATGAATCATATCAAAAGTAAATCGCAATATTTGAAATTTCTTTGAAGATCCTATAAAACCAATCCATTGGATACAATTCGATCTTGAAAAACTTACATTTTTTACAGACTCGACTCCAGCTTGAGTTATCTTGAGTGAAGCATTCAACAGCTCAATTCACACTGGCTTTCATTTATTTTTAACTACTTTAGGAATTAGAAACTTTAATTGATTGGCCAGTTTCTATTTAATAAAAGAAACAAATCAATTAGAAATGTTACCATGGTTACTGGTTCAATAGCTTGCATGAATTCTTGGAACAGACTGTTTGATGCATCCTGACTTCCATCTTTGGTTGCTGAACTAGACCCATCCCCTCCTCCTAGTAGGTCTCTAAAGATGTCCTCCTCTCCATCTAGTCTTCTTTTTTCTCGCTTCTCTTCCTTCAGCCCTTGGTTTTCATCCCCTGTAGCTATCCTGCTCTCTGAACTTGTCCCTTCAGCCTTGTTCTTGGACTTGCTACAGATTCACAGAACAAGAGTGCATGATTGCTACTACCAGTAATTCACAGGTGGGTGTCCATTAATGCGAGTTAACTCTTCTTTATTTCTTGGAGGAAATGGACTCCTCACATAGAATGGCTGGTTATTCATAAAGGCTGGACAGTCTCATTCAAAATAAAAAGTATCTTGAAATTGGTATCCGCAGCTCTACTTCAAATAAAGCTAATGTATTAAACAAAAGGTTTTGGGTCACCTTCTCAGGCCACAAAACATGTGTACATACAACAAAATTGAAAATTTAAATTCTAAATTCTTATTTTATTAATAGATTTTTGCATATAATTATGACTCGGGAGGAATCCCAGAATCATCAAAAAAAATAAAAAGTGCATGGGATTCTATTGAAATACAGGCATTTTAAGACATGTATATGGACATCTCTGTTCTATTTCCAGTTCCATTAACTGCAAAGTCACAATAAAAATTTTCTTTGACTGCATAATTAATTAGCTTTGTGGGTCTAGCGAGTGAAAATGATAAGATAATGAAACTTAATGTAATAACACATCAACACTGAGCAGACCTCGTTGTTTCAACCAACCTCTTATTTTTCTTCTTCTTCTTCTGGTGGCACCATTGCTGAAGGCTGCAGCTAAATATTCTCCCATCTTTGAGTCCACACACTAACAAAAATAGTCCTTGATGTGAGATTAAGTCATGGCAGTGACATAGTCCAGGAAATTTAAGAGTACCCTTTGGCAATAAAGAAAGCATAATAAATTAATTAGAATTTAGACATACAAAACAGAAAATCAAGTCAGAGATCATAAAATATTTAAAGAAAGATAACCAGACAGTTATAATACCATGCAAAAAGAAATCTGCTTTGAAGTTTGATAAAATGTCATGGGAACCTGATGAAAAGGTACCCATGCCAATTAAACATATATTATAGAGTCTATGGCCTGGGCCAATGGCCATATGGGACATAGATATTATTGTTATAAAGTTTTTAAAAAGTCACATAGAAATCTGCCATGTAGAACCTATTTGAGCTGTGTATGATGTAGACCGAACACTAAGAACAGAAATCAAATTTTCATTCTCAGAACTTCTGTCCATTGGTGTCGGTATTCTAGAAATATTTAAGTTATGCCTAATTAAAGCCTTTTCAGCTCATCGCCCCCTGCTAGCGCTAGCTAGACTCTAAAGTAGTTCTCTACTAGCCTCTTCAACTCTTTCGTGGCCGACACCAGCAATGCCTTCTCCAGTCTGTCATCCCACTCTTCTGATGACAATATGACAATGCCACTCAGCCCTGGACCACCACTGGCTTCTTCATCTCCATCTCGCCAATATACAAGAAGAGGTCATTCGACTGTGAAAAGGAAGATGAAGATTCTAACTGTAAACTTCCAGAGTGCAAGAAATAAACGGGAAGAGATAAATAACCTGATAGATTCTTCTGATCCTGACATTATCCTTGGCACAGAGACATGGCTCAATAGCAACATCTACAGCGCTGAATTGTTCCCTCCAAGCTATGAAGTGATACGTAAGGACTGCTCTGATGGCTACGGTGGTGTTCTCATAGCGCTCAAAAAGGACATCATCTTTGAGCGACTGCCCCGCACTCCTGATGTTGATGTGGAAGCAATCTGCATCAAAATAAGCCTCCCCAAGAAGAACTTCCTTATTGTAGGTGCCTTGTACAGACCTCCTTCTAGCACCCCAAAATACATGGAGGATCTCTGTCAGTCTGTAGAAACTCTTCACAGAATGACAGTCATTACCACAATGCTGTCATCTGGTTGGGTGGTGACCTGAACCTACCTGACATTGATTGGGAAACGCAGTCGTCATCGGGTAACCAGTATGCTATGCCAATCAAACAACGGTTCCTGGAGATGCTTCAAAACTGCGACCTACAACAGATGGTCTCCTTCCCTACAAGACTTAGCAACTGTCTTGATCTCTTCCTGTCGAACAGACCCACTCTTCTTAGTAAGTGTGCTGCGCTTCCAGGTATAAGTGACCATGATATTGTACTAGTAGAATCCTCTGTTGTACCAAGTAGGAACAGATCAGTGAAGAGGAAAGTCTATCTCTGGAAACATGCCAACATGAAGGATTTTAGAGAAGACTGCCTTGCCTTTCAACAAGCCTTCACAGAACAATTTGACAGGTCAAGCCCAGTGCAAGTCATGTGGGACAACATCACGACCACTCTCTCACATCAGATGGAAAAGCATGTACCATCTAAGATGACCTCAACAAGGTTCAACCAGCCTTGGATCACTCGTTCGCTGAAGCAGCTGACCCGCAGGAAGAAACGTAGCTTCGACAGAGCTAAGACCAGTAACAGTTCTGAGGACTATGAAAAATACTTGACCGTAAAGAAACAGACAAGGAAAGCCTGCAGAAATGCATATTCACAAATATGTTGAAGATATCGTCAGCCCAGACTCAACCACCAATCCAAAACGGTTCTGGAGCTTCATCAACAGCAAACGATGTGACTCATCAGGTGTAGCCTCACTGAAATCTACTGATGGCCTTACATATTCAGATAGTATGTCCAAATCAAACATCCTGAACAGTCAGTTCTCGTCTGTTTTCACCAGAAATGAAGACATGGCCAACATCAAGGACATGGGTAGATCTCCCTATCCATCTATGGAAGCTATCACTATCCATCCAGCTGGTGTGCTAAAGATCCTGTCAGAGCTACAGATCCACAAAGCAACTGGGCCTGATGAACTTCCTTCAAGGCTTTTGAGGAGCTTAGCCCCTGAGTTCACACCTGTGCTGACAGTCCTTTTTCAAGCATCCCTTGATCAAGGAGAGGTTCCAGATGATTGGAAGAACGCAAATGTTGCTCCTGTCTTCAAGAAGGGTGAACGGTGCAAACCAGAAAACTACAGGCCAATCTCCCTAACATTGGTAGCATGTAAAGTCCTGGAGCACATAGTTCACAGTAGCATCATGGACCATGTCGAAGATCATGACATACTCACCGACGCACAACATGGATTCCAGAAAAGGCGATCTTGTGTCTCGCAACTTACTCTTGCCATCCAAGATCTTGCCAAGGGTATACACAACAGGGAACAGATTGATGTCATTCTCCTAGATTTTGCCAAGGCCTTTGACAAGGTGCCACATGGAAGGCTTCTTCATAAGCTTGATTACTATGGTATACGAAACTCTACACATGCATGGTTAGCTGACTTTCTTCATGATCGTACGCAGCAAATAGTCCTTGAAGGAACCGTCTCTACCAAGTGTCAAGTGACATCTGGAGTTCCGCAGGGTAGCGTCGTCGGTCCAACGTTATTTCTGCTGTTTATCAATGACCTGCCAGATTACCTGTCTTGTGACACCACTGTCAGACTCTTTGCAGATGACTGCCTAGTCTATCGCAACGTTGGATCAGAAGCTGACAGTGTGAAACTCCAGGAAGACATCAACTCACTGGAGCGATGGGAAGCCGACTGGCTAATGGAGTTCAACCCGAAGAAATGCCAGGTCCTCCATGTCTCCAACAAACGTAAGCCCATCATCAAGTCATACATCTTTCATGGATACACTCTGGAGAATGCAGACACAGCAAAATATCTTGGAATCCATCTACACAAGAAGCTTAGTTGGAATTACCACATCGACCAAGTAACAAAAAAGGCTAATTCCACCCGAGCCTTTCTCCAGAGGAACATCAGATCATGCCCACGTAAAGTCAAAGTGCTCTGCTACCTAACCTTGCTTAGACCAGTCATGGAATACGGAAGCATCATCTGGGATCCCTTCACCCAAGCCAACATCAGGAAATTAGAGATGATCCAAAGAGATACGCACGCTTTGTCTGCAATGACCATCACAGAACAAGCAGTGTCACAGCCATGCTTGACCAACTACAATGGCCATCTCTGCAAGAAAGGCGAGCCCAGGCGAAGGTAACGATGATATTCTGCATTAAGAATTCACTGATTTCCATCCCCCTGGCAACTCTGACTCCATCGCTACCAGGGGCCCGTTTCTCGAAACCGTCATAAGTCTAACTTATTCACTAAATCAGCGTTAGTAAGCTACTTGTCCGCTACGTGTTTCACGAAGCCCTCTCTGCCAAGATCAAGGACAACATCTTGACTAAGTAGTTATGACGCCTCCGACACCGTCATATCTCTGTCATAACTTTTCAGTCGATGGGCAGCGCCATCACATGTCATTTATTGGGTAGACTATGGCTGGCAAAAGGGACAAGAAATTATCCAGCTATGATCTTTCTACACATTCACTTTTTATCATTTTTTATATTTGAAAGTCTTATGAAAATATGCCATGTTTATATCTAACGCTTTTCTTACTTAACTAAACTGATTATACACGTTTATTTCCACATTGTAAAATCCTCGAAGGGATGGGTATTCTGCCACGGCAGGCAAGCCATAGTCAGAAGTGTATTCTCTAGTTTTCAGATCCATATTAATTTCGAGATAAATTCTATCTTCAAATGAGTATAACTGAATAGTTTAAAACATGTGTTTTAACATTTGGAATGTTGAAGTTTTGTCATGTCAATATTGTGCTGACGCCTAAAACATTGGACAAAACTTTCATATAATCGTATTTTTACTAAGAATAATTTAAGGGTGTATTTTTATAAACTATCAAATAAAAATATCCGGGGGGTACCCATTTCAAAAACGAAACTGATTCACCGGTCATGAAATGAAATACTCACAATTATATTTTACAAGTAATTCTATGGTATAATCTACTCAAATGTTGAAGTATATTGCATCTCTTATTCCCTGGTACCATTTTCAATCTGTTTTAGTCCTAATTTATTTAAATAATTGCAGTTTCCCTAAAATTACTTTTTTTATAAATCCGGTGGAATTGCGACCAAGGCTATGTCTTGGCTCCTCTTCTCGCCGATAGTAATAGTATCGATTTCACGAGATGTCTAGCTAGTAAGCTCTTTGTGAAACGGTTTAGGAAGATCAGAGACATCTCCGTAGTTGGCGGATAAAGTTATGACTGTGTCTTGTCGTTGGTTTCGAGAAACGGGCCCCTGCTTCGCAAAGAGGCCATGACCAGAAACTCCAAGTGCCATATGCCCGAAAACAAGTACTGCAAAGGAGTTTCTTTCCTGATGCCACCAGGCTCTGGAACTCACTACCCCAGGCCGCCGTCACCTGTACCTCTCTGTCAAGCTTTAAAGTTTAAGAGAGAGGTACTCAATTAGATCTAGACCGAAGATTTCTGTCTCTTTCGTTCGTTAGCCTCTGATTTGGGTAGGGTCGGCTTTAGAGACAGGCTCCTGTGAAAACATTTTGGCCATTTATGGCCAAAACTCTTTGCCCACAATACTACATTTTACCCGATGCATATCCGATGCATTTATTATTGTTAATTAGGCCTAGGCTAAACTACATCGGTTCCACTTACCAGATTGACTGTATGATGCATTTAAGGGTCTTTTTCGGTTTTCATCGCCGAAAATGAGCTCCGTGTTGAAATTCTTGCAGCCGTATTTTTAACTGTTACTGTGAATGGATGACGTCATCTTCCTTCATGCGCAGTAACAGTTAAAAATACGGCTGCAAGAATTTCAACACGGAGCTCATTTTGGCGATGAAAATCGAAAAAGACCCTTAAATGCATCGTCAATCTGGTAAGTGGAACCGATAGTTTAGCCTAGGCCTAATTATCAATAATAAATGCATCGATATGCATCGGTAAAATGTAGTATTTTCAAAGAGTTTTGGCCATAAATGGCCAAAATGTTTCACAGGAGCTATGGTCGGCTTCTGTCTCTAAGAGGACTACCCAAATCAGAGGCTAACGAACGAAAGAGACAGAAATCTTCGGTCTAAATTAGATCCAGCTCCGTTAAGCTACGGATGTCTTTTTAGCTGCACAGTTCTTTGTAGGCCTTTTACTGAGTCACTATAATGCACAGCACCTACATCAGTACGAGAATACATCCGACGGTGGCCTGTACTTATAGCGAAGAAGAAGAGTACAGCAGCAAACTAAATTAACACTCAAGACAAGTCTCAAGCAGAAAACCACCTGGGCCGTGCCGCGCCGCGCTGCGCTGCAGTAGATGCCCACAATGAATGGATTATTGTCGGCAAACGCAGCCGACACCTACGGGTATGCACTCACCGGTATCCTGTTAAGAGCCCACGGAATCTAAACTCACCAATTTCTTACTGTCTTTGTCATAGATGAAGAGACAATCTGAACCACAATTTACTACAGCAATGCCATGATCTTTACTATATCGTACATTCCATCTACTTGGACTGCCATATCCTCTGATATGTTCTATTGCTTGACATTTGATCGAGGATTTCTTATCAGCAGACATCCCGCGGCAACGTCGGATCGCGTGTTAAAAAAATACCAAAAAGATTGTTATTTTCACAAAAGGGATACCTTAGCTAGTCCATGAATACATGAATACAAAATTAAAATTAAAAACAAATAAAATAAAAAAAATGAGAGATATAATCACGTGTCTGAGTAAAGTAATTTGGCGACAATAGTCACAACTGACTAATTGCTATTTAATCAAAACAGAAGAAGAAGAAGAAGATTCATTTATGTACATTAGAGATCGAGACATAATTAATATCGTATATATAAAAGGTATACGTATAAGATTTTTTTAGGATTGAAAAAGGAAGAAAAATATAGAAAGTATATAAATAATTACCGATAAAGAGTGAGAGAGGAGAAAAGGAAATAATAAAGTCGTTGGCAACAATCGTCAAGTATGATTAATTGCCATCAAATTATAACGAAAAAAGAAGAAAGTGAAGAAAAGTTGAGGTTTAGTGTTTTTATTTTATATTTTGCTTTGCTTTTCTATATGTGTCTGTGTATGTCTGTAATTTTTTTTTTTTATAATCCCATTATCTCTTTTTTCATACTCTTTCATCTATTTCATCTTTATTGTGATTGATTTCTCCCTTCTTCCAGTGGTTTCCTTTCTGGATCAATATACCCCATATCCGTTTTCCTCCATACAGCCTTTTCCATATTTCCACTTTCATTTAGAGCTAATTGCGCTCCGAGTTTCAATCCATACGATGAAGAAAAAAAACATACGACTAGATCATCGATTAGACTATCTGTCCTCGTCACTAGCTACCAGGATCCATCAATTATAGCTACTTTTTAAAAACTTTTTTTTCTTCTAGTAAAGAACTTCGTACCAATGACCATGATGTTAGACAAACGAAGATCCTATTCAATAAATTAGGCCGAGGGGCATTTATGCCCCTCCCCACCTTCAGTAGGGAGAAATTTCCACCCCGGACATCTAAGAAGGGGATATGTTTATTAATTAAAGCATATTTTGAATAAAATAAATGAGTAGAATCGAGGATGGGAGAGAAGTTGTAGTATAACAACGGGCTAATATTGTTATTCAGTAGATTGTGTTTAGAAACACGTCAAATGAGTACAGGTACATTAGTTTTTCTCTTTTTCTGCATTGAGTAATCATCTATATAGGCCTACACCATGCAATAGCAACCAACCACATAACTTGGCAATGTCTATAGCACATTAATACATCTCCCTTAAAAACATATACATTTACATAATGTGACATTAATTGTTTTTTTCCTCTCGTAGTTGCAATTCATTATTTTTTGTATCTTGCTAATCTGTGCTATTTATGTATGTAAAGTCACATGGATTGGAAAGGGAGACCTTATAGGGTTATATATAGTCATTTTAATTATTTTGTTTTGCTTTTCCCGGCATCCATGTCGCTCTCTTCAATCCTAACTGTTGTTTTGAACTCACTGTTTACTTGATTTTGTTTGATAATAATAATAATGATAATGATTCTAATAATAATAGTGATACAAAATCAGCATATAAAAAATGCAATGAAAATAATTTAATTGGAAAAATGTTTGTAGGATGGAACGCTATAAATGGAAATGGAAATAAGGGCTTATACAGTATGAAGGATGCTTCATTTAGAATTATATAATGTCCCTTAAAATTATTGATGGAGCCCCCCCCCCCGCCCCACCCCCAATAATACCTGAATTGACGACCTTGACAAACTCCGCACCCACCTATCTTCTAATATACATTCTAAAATTCCATAAAGGAATAGATATGATGTTCCACATTATAGGCCTCCACGTATAAATTTGCCATAATAGCATTCAGTTAACAATGTCATGATTTCTTTAATAGGTGCTTTACATAACTATATTCGTGTTGTATAATATTTCTTTTTATCTACATGCAATGTATTCTTGATGACCACAAGAGTTACCCACTCTTTTCTAGTGAAAAAAGGTCCCACTTGCGTTACTCCTTTGCATTGTATACCTAAAAAGAAATCCAACCTCGATAGCAAGTTACTCTGTTTGTTGAAAGCACATAAAACCTAACAATCAAATTGGTGAAAGTTTGAACGAAATCGGACAAACAATTCACTAATAGGGCCTATGCTCCTACATGTCTTCGTCTTGTTAATTTGTTCTGTGTGATCTTCTGCAGCTAACATCAGTTTTCTCTATTGTGGTATACACTGCACTGGTTTATTCAAAGCTGACAGTATAATAGTACTGCGCTACTTGGGATATTTTCCTCGGTTTTTATCACTCAGATCTGTTACACTCGATATGATTACTTTTCCATTTAACGATGTAAATGATATTGATTTAAATTTACTTTTACAGTTACAGCATAATGTTGGCAGCAATTCAGTATCTAATGAGCAATATGAACAAAATATTTCAAACGCCTTTAATAACAAATTTAGAAGAAATCGAATATATTTTGGATGTTAATGACAGATCATTTGTTAAGTCTCGATATTTTACCGAGAACCAATTTATTAGTAATTCACAATCTGCTTCAAAGAGAGACCTGTATTTTTTACATCTTAATATTCGCATTGTAAACAAAAAAATTGGAGCAGCTGAGGCTGCTGAGTTTATTGTTAGATAACATCAAAGTAGATTATTTTGTGATTGGTCTGACGGAAACCTGGTTTACAGATGACCCTCCCATTATGTATTCCTTGTCTAAGCATAACCTTATTTTTAACAATAGAGTTAATCGGAGAGGATGAGGAGTTGCATTTGATGTTCCAGCTCACCTTCATTACCGTGTACTGAATGAATTGAATATGATGAATCAAATCATGGAAACAGTTTTTATTGAAGTTAAATTGCACAAGAAAAAAAAGTAGTTGTAGGCACGATTTATCGACCACCGTCTTCTGATCATAACACATTTTTACTTGAAATGCAACAATTCCTCTCCAACCGTTTATTTTAAAATAAACAATGCCTTTTGATTGGCGATTTTAATATCAATCTTTTCAAATGCAGTGACGATAATTTTTCTCAAGACTTTTTTGATTCACTTCAATCATTAGACCCACTAGGTTATCTCACTCTTGCACTTTAAATGGATTGGGTATCTTTGTCTCAGATTCTAAACAAAATCCTGGATTTAGCTCATGCTGCAATCATAATTATAAACCTTTAGGTCAGTCAGGAATCCCATGACGTTTACAAGCCGATCGCCCGTCTGATTATCAAGATATTGATTGGAATTCGAAATTTCAAAAACCGTTTTCCCAACGGTTTTTATAAAACTACAGTCTATTGGGGAAAATGAGTATGGTAAAACCGGTCACTCAAAGATATTTACTTTTTTGAGGCACTTCATGATCTTTTTTGAAGCGCAATTTTTTTAGGGCTTCAATATTACACCATAATCACAGACGCTGATAACACATAGGGCCATGCATCTCAGATTTGGCATCGTTAAACAATGCCTTTAGTTGACACTATTTTCTCTTATATTGATATGAATACTGAATCAGGTGTCGTTTTCCCCTGATATTTCTGATCATTGTCCAATATTCGCAAACATAATATCTTACTTCGGTGCTCATTCTCATTCCCTCCCCCAGTTAGGATGGTGAAGAAAATCACTCCTGATAAAATTAGAAGATTAAAGGAAAAAGTTAATTCATTTAGCTGGGCAGCAGTTTTAGCTGAGAACGATGTTGATAGATCCTACAACAACTTTATGTATATTTTTTTATGAACTCATTGAATGAATGTATCCCTCTTGGAAATGTGAAACTCAATCACAAACAGCGACCACGCAATCCTTGGGTTAGTAGATCACTTTTAAGTTCCATTAATAGACAAATTATCTTATAATCTTTATAAGTATCGAGCCTGTATCGAGCAAATCCGACTAATATATCGCGTGATAAATACGTCAAATATAAAAACATTTTAACAACCCTTTTAAGATCTGAAAAAAGAGAAGTTTTACTGTTCCCAATTTGAATTGAATAAAGCAAATGTAAAGGAAACCTGGAAAATAATAATCCTTGCTTTTTCTACTTTATGGTTCTATGATATTTTATGTTAGGGAACCTAAGTTACAAGCTATGCTTTCCTAGGTTTCCTCCGCCGAAGTGTGACGTCATATTATCCTAGTTGTCAAGGTTACTGGTTCCAAACAATTTTGTGCTAAACAATGGCGTGGTGAACACACCAGCGCCAAACATTGAATTTGCCCTGCTCCAGCCCGTTGCGTGAATGATGTCGCGGTGAACCTCATGCGTAGGCTCTGTTGTTTGGAACTACCTGAACGACGAGCGAATATGACGTTAGCACTTCGGCACTAATTTAGGTTCCCTAACATAAAATATCATAGAACCATAAAGTAGAAAAAGCAAGGATTATTATTTTCCAGGTTTCCTTTATATTTGCTTTATTCAATATACAGCAAGCAATGATCTTCTTAGTCTCAATTGTATACTTTCACTGCATTGCACATGTCATATCATTATTTTTGCTTTAAAGATACTATGTCCCTTTTGCAGCCAACATCAAATTCTGTAGAACTTTGCAGGAATTATGAATATATCATGTATGTCCTATCTGTGAAATTTAAACGTTAGCAGTGTCCTAATATTCAAATTATGCAAGGAAACCCGTTTACTTGCTAGACTTCACTGTCAGACACTATTGAGTGACTGACTGACTGGCTTTTTCATCTTTGGTAATAACATACATAAAATGAGCTGTAAAGGGTACATGAGCATTTGTCTACATCAATAACCCACTTCTTGTAATGGCCAAAATTAAACTGATTGAATCTTTGCGCAGCATAAAACGTACGACCATTCGGTACAATGGTCTGAAAAATCAGACTATTACTTACTGGCTCTATAGCTCCTAAGTCGATTCGACAACTAATAGTCGTTATTTTCCCACTTAAAGACATTTTCAAGCCCCCTTTTTTTTAGGGAAGTTCTAAATTAGTATTGTCTTTCAAATGCCGTTGGAATTTAACCTTTTCATTTTTTCGGCCTGCAAATGGGACATAGTACCTTTAATATGTTAATTGGAATGACTTTATAAAACGAAAAGCTTTGTAAATTTTATTTTGCTGTTATTGTTGAAATAAGGAAATGAAATGGAATGAAATGAATATCAGATGATCAAGAATCAATTATAAAACCAATTACGTCGCCTATAGAAATGTCCTATGATATATCCTCTAACCTTGTTCAAATTCAGGGCATGTTTATACGCTTCTCCATCGTGTCTTGGTAAAAAAAACGAGCCAGAGCCACAGAGGCGATGCGTGTTTTGCCAGCTAGCAATTATTATTCGAGCACCACTAATGATTTAATGCTTGTGGCATGATGGCTTGCATAGCTGTCATAAAAGTACTAAGAGGCACTGGCGTGCTGATGGGGGGGGGGGCTTGGGGGCAGTTGACCCCCAAATAAAATTCAAACGTGGTTTATTTCTATTTCGATACCAGTGATATACAAATGTTGCTGAAATGACATGATTTTCCGGGATGTTTCTCTCACTTTTGCCAATTATGCCAGAGGCGGCACTCCCTTCTAATAACGGTCCTTTTCCTCTCTTTTCATCTCTGTCGAGTGTTCCTTTTCAGGTGCAAGAAGTGCCATTTTCACCTCTGATAATTGCCCCTTTGTACTTTGACACGAGCACCTTTTCTTTTCTAGTAACTGTCCTTTTCCCTTTTGATAAGTACCTTCTTTTTCTTTCTCCATAACATGCACCCCTAATTCAAGGCGATTAAGAGCCCCTTTTTCTTTAATTTTCCATAGAGCACGCTCGCATTTATGAATGTTATATTTATGTTACTTATAAAAGATCTTTTCAGTCTTTCTTCATTAAATTGTGCTTAATACTCATCAGGGTTTGTTTTTTGTCTTCTTTATAAGATATAATTTTTCGAACTGGGACCTCACAAATCTTGATTTTTGTTTTGCTCGCTCGAAAGTTAATATTCAGACCATTACACCCAATTGCAAGATATGTTGCTTACTTATAAGCAGTATCTTGTACCACGTACAGAAAGAAACAAATATTGATATCATCTCTGGTAGTGTAATCACAATCATGACGATGTAGGGGTATATACCAATGTATGTTTTTGTATGTTTCCCTTTGTAGGTGCCCCTTTTTTCCAGAAAGTGCCCTTTTTGTTGCTGCGCCCCCCCCCCTATTTTGGAAGACGCTCCGCCGCCCCTGCATTATGCTACTTGGTGGTGATGCGGATTTTGTTCTGACCGCCCCCCCCCCAAAAAAAAGTTTTTGCTCATTACGCCACTGCTAAGAGGCCAAGCGCCACAATCTATTTCATCGCGCGTGCTCTTCAGTAATAATATTCGGTAGGTGAGCATAGACTTCGAAATCAATAGATGTGTGTTTGATTTAGAAATTAAATGTATACTCGATACTCTCGGGTTCTCGGCCTTCTACTATGTTTCTTGTCAAAGCCATTTCGCGCCGTGGGTATGGATCTATCGTGAGCTTTTATCGCATTCTAATATTTGCGTGTACCGAGGTTTTTATTTTTTCATCTAATTAACGCAGGTCTGAAGAGAATGGACAATATTAAGTTACTTGTAACGCAGGTCTGAAGAGAATGGACAATTAATTTACTTGTATCATTTTGAAAATAACTATTAGGCAAGAGGTGAGATCATTTTAAGAGACCACACAACTTATCGATACTTCCTTCGATTCCTTCGGTTTTCTTCAACATCAACATGATAAAGGAGTTTTTCTAATCCTTGTTCGTCATTAACAGACTATACTATATCGATCAGTTTTAGACTAAAAGCAAATTGTATGCACATTACATTTGACGGAATCTATGATCGCTGCAATTTTTACATTTATTTGGAAGTATCAGCACGATTAGATCAATATTCCTAGCATAGTATTCTGACAACATTATCAATTTCTCGTTGCAAAATAAATCTTTTCGGAAGGGGGAATTATTTGCTGAAATGGAAAACTACACAGAATTTGAAGTTATTGGTTCAAATGTTACGAGTCACGACCACGTAACGCCTGCCTTGTTTGTCATAGGCGTCATCGTTGCTGTCATCATCATCCTTTTCGACGTTCTCATCGTTGTGTGTAACATTTTCATGCTTGCTATCCTACATCATCCACAGATCCAGGACATTGGAGAAGTAAACATTTTTCTTTTCCGAGTCATGGCCATTGTCGATATATTTGGTGGACTGGCAAGCACTACCTTTCAGCTCTACTCCGAACCAAGTTTTTTCAACCATCAAGATTTACCTTCGGCTGAATTATGTCTGCTTCTGCTCTTCCTCTGTTTCTACTCGGCCAACTTGTCAGTTTGGCTGCAGTGCCTCATCACCATTAATAAGTACCTTATGGTGACTCACCCCTTGCGTTATCCGACCTTGGTAGACGTCAAACGCTTTGCCATCACCTTATCAGTCTGTGCTCTCATCTCTCTCAACTGCGCCAGTTTCTTGCCGATTCCGTCTTTCCCTTACACTGCTTCCGGCATGTTCTTCTGTCGTGATGGGATCTTCGAGCATCCAGCTTTAACGCTCGATCTTGGGATCCTAGTCGCATGCATCGCCTGTCCAGCCCTCATCACCTCCCTACTCAACGTCCGTCTGCTAGCAGTATCCATATCCTTCTCGAGGAAGGTCTTTGCACAGGATGCATTAACCAACGAAACGTCTTCTGCAGATCATCCAGGGAATCGACGACGACCGAATTTTCGTGGTATAAAGACCATCATCCTCCTCGTCATCACTTCGTACTTCTACGTAATTTTCAGTGCTCTGTTCATTTTGACTCATCCACTCCTAGTATCCGAATTGCTACACGCTTTGGTCGGTAACCTGCTCTATTTGATGTCGTTGAGCAGCTTTTGGTGGAAGCTCTTCGTGCTCATTATGACAAATGGACGATTTAGAAATGTAGCTAAGAAAGTGTGGTCGGACTTTAAGAGGAAATTCACACAAACATAATTGTTTCACAAATGTAAAGGACAGGCTGACGGGTGAATACGAAAGTGCCGTGCTTTTTAGATATCATTGTGGATGGGATAATCATGCAGGTCGCATTTTGTAACAAATTCCGTCAATTTAAATAACACTAAAAAGACAATGATTCTTGAATAGCTGCTTTGCAAAAATTACGGATTCTCGTTAGACCTGCATTAGAGAGCGGTTTAACTACATAGGCCATGACTTATGTTGGGACATAGACATGAATGTAATCGACGTTTATATTTCCATACGGATTGGTTATATGGAAATAATATAACGTGCATGTAGTTACAACAGAAAGCATTAGTCTATTTGTGCGTAAACGTATATGAATAAATAAGCATAAATTATATATAATTATATACGGATCGATTCGACCGGCCAGTAAACTGTATTTAATAATTTGTCATTAAGGAATAGATCCCCTTTATTTGAGTAACCTCAATGGCTCAATCACAATACGTCGTATGTGGTGATAGCCAAAAGCTTTTATATACACGTATAAAATGGCAATTGAAATATTTCTCTACGGTAAACAGCATAACCAAGCTATTTACTTTAAACGAGACTGATAACTGTTCTTCTGATCGCTTGAGAGAACAACGTTAGAATTATAACCTCAGTTATAAAAACGTTTTAGCCCAAAATCGAATGGCGTTCAATAAAGTCGAATAATATAAAATATCAGGGGAAACTTTCGAAACATGCAGTATGGAATAATATTCACAGTTCTGTCATTCTACTGTTGCTCGCTTCACTCCCAAAGAATCATGTTCTTTATTAATATTGTTCATAACGATTACTAATGCATTCTTATGTAGATGTTATGGTGTACTAATTAATGACGATTACTACCACGTTAAAATACATGACATTGTGTTAACCATGCAAGAAAGAAAAGGTAATCAAAAGGCTACAACATTACTGGTAATGGATGATAAACTAAATATTCCTTTGAAAATGGTCTCATATACGCCTATACAAAATAATATCATTAAAATAAGATAGATCTACTTTCGTATCACATTGCTGATAAAGTCTTAAAGTTGAACCATGTTGAGAAATCAATGCGTTGAAGTTCAAAGTTAGTGGTTGTGCATAATCACAATTATAACCATATATGTACGAGGCAGGGGCTAGGGGCTGCAGCCCCCCGGCGGATTTGTAAAGTTCCGATATTCGGGCGATTGCCACCTCAATTGCCACTACAAAAAAAGGTGTCAACAATTCTGCGTGCTCGCGAAAACTGAAGAGTTAATAGTCGGGCAAAAGGCATCCGCCCCCTTGCGAAAATTTTCCCGTACGCCTATGATAATATTCATTCAAAGATTAAAAAAGATTCTAGGTATGTGGAAGAAATGAATCAAATGTTACCTCATATGAGAAACTATTTAAGATGATGTATGATATATTTATTAAATGGAAGAATGAATATAATTAAAATCAATTCATAAGAGTGAAAGAGTGCAAAAACTGCATATTATTTGTAGCGTATTGAAAAGTTTGTAACATGTATATTCGATAATGTAAGGTAATATCAACTGTAAAATTTGGAAGTAGACAATTTAAAATTAATATCACTTCATATTTTCACCATGTTAGATATATTTTGTACTTTAAACATACTCTCTTGGCAAATGTGTATACCCAGGGCGGTACAGATTGTATAATGAAATGTCCAATTATTTAATCTCCAGAAAAGCTCGCTCATTCATGATAAAGCAGTTTTGATATGGCCGAAAAGAGTTAATTTGGGATATACAGTAGAAACTATCCATTCGAGAGAAATGTGTTCTGGAAATTTGGACGACATGAATGCTATCATAATTATGCGCTCGATCTCTCATGCGCTCATGCGATTCTCGCAGAACGACACTAATAACCAAACACGATTTTAATCTACTTGGCCTAATCATACGGAAATCCAAAAGATCAATGTAATCACTATTCGTCTGGTGTATACGAAAAGTGCCACAAAATCTTAATCAACACAAATTTAAAAAGCACTTAATCGCCATTAATGAAACTTAGAAAATTTCCTCTGCAAACGAATTAGTACTATATATTCAAGTACAGACAATGCAAACGTTTTACATTAAAAGGTTCATGTTTAGCCAAGAATAATAATAATAATAATAATATAGAGTATTTGTAATGCGTCAACTCCACATGACTAATGTGTTCGAGGCGCAATGGAGAAGAAAAATTACAAGTACACGAAAATACACAAAAATGGAACAACAACAATGTGAAAGTAAATCTACTGGAAAGCCGCTTTGAACAAATGAGTTTTGAGGGCATTCTTAAAGCAATCTACACTCGAAATATAACGAATATCTTGTACGTGGCAATTGATTCCATATAGGTAAGGTCCAGCACTCCAGCGTGTACAAAATTAATGACCGATCCCCCATGATTTCTTAGTTTTCGGAACAACAAGCAATTTAGAATCGGAAGATCTTAAGCGTCTGGGAGGATTATATGGCATCAACAAATTAATATTGTACTCTGGGGCAGATCCATTTATACAGTGAAAAACAAGCAATAATAATTTAAATACAATACGGGATTCAACAGGTAACCAATGTAGTAAAGACAAAACAGGAGTGATGTGAGAAGTACGTCTGGTAAGGGTGACAATACAGGCTGCTGAATTTTGTAATTTTTGTAACCGAGAAAGTTGAGTTCAGGCGCGGATCCAGGATTTCTTAGGGGGGGGGGCCCAAATTTGAAATTATGCGAGCCAAGTATTGGTACGTAACGGTGACCAGCAATGGCGTAATGAGCAAAAACGTTGGGGGCAGACAAAAAAAAAAATCCGCATCACCCCACTCTTACATGCAGGCCCCGCTGAACGTTTTTAAAGTGGGTGGGGGATCGAGGCTAAAGTATTTACGATCAGGTAGAGCGTAGCGTAAATTGTCGTGGGGTCTAGGGGCAAAGTCCCGGCGGGGGTCAAGGGGCGGAAGCCCAGGGGGTATGGACATTTATTACGGTCAGATGAGCATATTTCAATACCTTATTCATGGCACTGGCAGATCACTAATTGGCGTGGGGTCCAGGGGGCGGAGCTCCCGTAAGCTCAGGGGTTTTAGGCATCAAATTACCGTAATATGGGCATCTAGGGGCACGCCTTAGGGCCCTAGGTGGGGTCCAGGGGGCAGAGCCCCCGTAAGCTCAGGGGTTTAGGCATTTAATTACGGTCAGATGAACATATTTTGATACCTTATTTGTGACACTGGCAGGTCACTAATTGGTGTGGGGTCCAGGGGCGGAGCCCCCAGAAGCTCAGGGGTTTTAGGCATCAAATTACCGTAATATGGGCATCTAGGGGCACGCCTTAGGGCCCTAAGTGGGGTCCAGGGGGCAGAGCCCCCGTAAGCTCAGGGGTTTAGGCATTTAATCACGGTCAGATGAGCATATTTTGATACCTCATTCTTTTGTGACACTGGCAGGTCACTATTCTTTCTTTCTTTCTCTCTTTCTTTCTATTTCTCTTTAATATACTTTTTCACAAAAAGTGTAGGGGGGAGCTCGAGGCCCTCGAGCCCCGCCGTTTCGCGGCTCCTGAAATGTAGGCCTCTAAATAAGCATATCTCTTGCCTGACTGAAAATTTAGGAATTTGTCATTTTCCAACAAACGCATAAAAATATATAATTACTAAAAAGTGAGGAAAAATCTCGGAAAATTATTTAATTTCAGCAACATTTGTAAATCACCGGTATCGAATTAGAAATAAACCACCTTTGAATTTTATTTGGGGGCAGGCCCCAAAAAACCCAAGCCCCGTCAGTACGCCAGTGGGCCCCCGATCTACACCTTGTTGGCGGGAAAAATCGCACTGATCTCCCCTACCTTTCTTCTTTCTCTTTTTTTTCTTTCCCTTCCTTCTCTTTTAGGTTTGCTGGGGGGAGGCAAGGGCCTTTCGGCTGATCGACACGTTGTTGGCGGGATTAATCGCCACTGATCTCCCCTTCTTTTCACCATTTTCTTTTCTTCTTCCTCTTTTTTGTTCCCTTTTAGCTCTCCTCTTATCCTTTCCCTTCATTCTCTTTTTTTTTTGGGCGGGGGGGGGGAGAGGCAAGGGCCTTTGGCCTTCCCCGATTCACAACTTGTTGGCGAGAAAATTGCAACCGATTTCCCCATTCTTTTCCTTTCTTCCTCTTTTTTTCTTTCCCTTTATCTCCTCTTTTCCTTTTTCTTTTCCTTTCCTTCCTTCTCTCTGATTTTTTTAAGGGGGGGGGGGAGGGGGGAGGCAAGGCCCTTTCGGCCCTCCCCCCGATCTCCTACTTTTATCCCCTTTTCTTTTCTTCTTCCTCTTCTTTCTTTCCCTTTCTCTCCTCTTTCCCTTCTTTTCCTTCTCTCTCTCTTTTTTTTTTTTTTTTGGTGCTGGGCCCAAGGCCCCTGGCCCCCCCTGGATCCGCGCCTGGTTGAGATTGTGGCAGCTGAAACAAAAGTGCATTACCAAAGTCAAGTCGAGACGATATGAGGGCATGGACTAATTTTTTCTGTGGCTGAGCGGGTTAAATACTTGCGGATGATGCCTAAATTACGTAATTTATACCTGACAGATTTACAAACAGCCGGGATCTGAACAGCCATGGACATTGTAGAATCAAATAAAACTCCCAGATTTCTACATGATTTAGACGGAGTAATAACAACATCATCAACCATAATAGAGGGAAGGCTGACCTTGTCTAATAGCGTTTTAGAACCGATAAACAACAACTCCGATTTCTCTTGATTTAATTTTAAGGAATTGAGCTCATCCATGTCTTGATATCATGAACACAAGCCTCAAGTTTGTTAATGGTATCAATGACGTTGGTTTGGTTAGGTAAGAACGATGTATACACTTGGATGTGTGCTATATGACTCTCTCTCTCTCTTTAAAAAAAAGCTGTTCGTGGTTTAGACAATATAATTTTTGTTCTTTCTTAATGTACCCCAGCTCCATATTATCTTTCAAAAGATTATTTTCCTTTTACATTCCCCTTTCTAAAATTTATCATCTATTTTTGTCTCGTCTGCGTAGCAAAAAGCGAGACATAGGCGCCGCTTTTCCGGTGGCGGCGGCGGCCTCAACATCAAAAACTTAACCTAAGGTTAAGTTTTGAATTTTTAATATAATTTTGAAAGTATAAGTTCCTATTCAATGAAACTTGGACTAAAGGGTTATCACGTGTCCCCAATTTTGTTAAGTCTTTGAACTTTTAATATAATTTTTAAAGTATACATTCCTATTTCATTAAACTTGAACATAAGGGTTATCAAGTATCCCTAATCATGTGAGTAGTCAAGGTCAAAGGTCATTTCAGGTCAACAAACTTAAGACTTTGTTGTGGCATCAACATTAAGATTTTGAAATTTTAGCATAATTTCAAAAGTGTTTGTTCAAATTCCGTGAAACTGGTACCCAAGGGTTATCAAGTACCGGTATCACAAATCATATGACACAAATTCCAGGTCACAAAGTCAAGGACAAAGGTCATTTTTAGGTCAGTAGACTTGGATTATGTTTTCACAACTTAATATGAGAATTAATAAATCAATTTTCGTTATTCGTTCATTTTTCATGAAAGTTATCAATCTTGGTACAAATAATAGTAAATAATTCTTCTGATGATTCTTAGTCAATATTCGATTCAAAATGCTGATTATATTCAGAGGATTTCAGTTTTGGGGGCCTGCTAATGGGCCACTCTGCCTATAAATAATGTCCCAACCTCAATTTTTCATCATATCGAATTGCGCAATGCAGGCAGGACGGCCGAGAGCGTTTCCCTTGTTGATAATTTTTCTCATTTCATTCTTTGATATTTAGCATCCCACTTTCTCCAAACCCCTTTCTCTCTGTCTCTGTCTCTCTCTCTATCCCTCTCTCTCTTTCTCTTTCTCTTTATGTCTCTCTCTCTCTTTCTCTCCGTTTCTCTCCGTTTCTCTCTCTCTTTCTCTCCGTTTCTCTCTCTCTTTATTTGCATCTTTCTCTCTATCTCTCGTATGGCAGCAGTAAAATAGTGTAAATAGTAGAAATAGTTATGTATGTCAGTTATATGACTTGTATCTAATTTGATTATTGTCTTCGCTTGTTCATTTGTTTGCTGCCAAAGGTTATACTTGATACTTTCATGTTTGTGTTCACTGTAGTAAAACAAGTTTTTTTTTCGTTTAACTGTAATTATTTCATGCCCCCAGAAATGGGCCGTCTAAGAAATAAAAATAATTGTCATTGTAATCATTGCCATTGTCATTGTCATTGCCAAAAAAAATTGTCGGCCTTATCAAATACATAATTTATTATCATAGCAAATTACATACAGAGTTTGACATTATTGAAGTCCTACCAATATAAAACAATGTTCAGAATTAAAAGTATCTATAGTTATCACTTTTACTCGGAGAAAAACTCAATATCAAATTAGTTTTTGGCCCACATGCAAATAAAAACTGTTGCAAGCCATTAACCGTATATAATGACTAGCCTTATTAAAAAGAACGAACTTTTTCACAAGAGAAACTAAATTTTAAAGATGTAATTGCAATGGAAAATTTTGTCAAATATTCGGAGCCAAAATGCAGATTTTTTTTTTCTTCAATGGAGTCTAAATGACAGTCATCCTCCTCAATTCTGGATAATACTAGTCATGCCTTTTATAATTCAGCAAAAGCAAAATATATTATGCATCCCTATAATGTTTATAACAACAGGTGGCGCTAGACCTCTCGTATGGTAAAGAGTGTTCTAGGACACCTACCCCCTGGACATCCACCGCCCCGGATATCCACCCCAGTCAACTACCCCCCAGGACAATTACCCCCTAGGGCAGCCACCCTCTATAGGACGAATACCCCCGGGACAACTACCCCCGGACAACTATCCTAGGGGGTAGTCGTCCTAGAGGGTGGTTGCCCTAGGGGGTAGTTGACTGGGGGTGTTTATCCGGGGGTGGATGTCCAGGGGGTAGGTGTCCGACACGGGTAAAGAGTATACTGGTCTCGTTCAGATCAATGAAAAGTAACATTGTAGTCTGCCTTGATTTTTGTATAAAAAATGAATCGGAAGTCCATCTTCCGATGGTACAGCCAGCCAGTACAGCCAGGCGGAAATAATCTTTTTAGATTGGACAGCCTTAAAAACCCAACAACAACAACAACAACTGGCCTTTAAGATATTGTACCGTAATATGAGTTATGATAAAAACAAATTAGAGAAACAATCGATGTATTAAAGAATATTGTTGTCATCACGATTTTGTGATTTGAAAAACAATTTGTGCAATACTTGTACATAGAAATTACAAAAAAGAATAACATTTAATATTCGAAAACAATATACGTAATAATTTTCAATCTTAGGACATCGGAAAAATACTATGAAGTTCTACTATTATTGTAAATTGTCTAAAGCTTTTAAAGGTGCATGTTATGCCTTGATAACTTGCATGGTTACGGAAAACATTGTTTGGAAAAATAATTATATAGTTGTTTGCAGAGGTGATTTCTAATTAAAGGCACAGAATCCTGACAAGTTTGAGATTAGAGTCTCAAGCACCTTCATGGCATTGATTCTCTTTTTAAAAAATTGGATTTTATTAAAATCTTTTCCTGATTTTTCTGTCCACTACGCAGTGTGAAGTACTACTCTTATTACAAAAAAATTGTCTAGCGCCATCTATTGTTTTAAACATTACAATACTTTTTGTTTTGGTCCAAGGGCAGGCATTAATATTCCATGAAAATGGTAAAAACTAATCAAGACCGTCAACTCAGGCGCGGATCCAGGATTTCTTAGGGGGGGAGGCCCAAATTTGAAATTATGCGAGCCAAATATTGGTATGTAGGCCGAATGGTGACCAGCAGTGGCGTAATGAGCAAAAACATTTTTTTTGGGGGGTGGGGCAGACAAAAATCTGCATCTCCCCACTCTAACCTCCAGGCCCCGCTGAACGTTTTTCAAAGTGGGTGGGGGACGCTAAAGTATTGGTGATCAAGTAGAGCGTAGCGCAAATTGACGTGGGGTCTAGGGGCAAAGCGCCGGCGAGGATCAAAGGGCGGAGGCATTGGGAGCTCAGGGAATATGGGCATTTAATTACGGCCAGATGAGCATATTTTGATACCGTATTCATGACACTGGCAGGTCACTCATTGGCGTGGATCTAGGGGGCTGAGCCCCCTGAAACTCAGGGATTTTAGGCATTTTATAACAGTCAGATAAGCATTCAGGGGCCTGCCTTAGACTCCCTGTTGGGGTCGAGGGGCGGACCCCCAGAAGCTTAGGGGTTTTAGACACTTAATTACGGTCAGATGAGCATATCTAGATACCTTATTTGTCACACTCGCAGGTCACTAATTGGCGTGGTGTCCAGGGGGGCCCCAGAAGCTCAGGGTTTTAGGCATTTTATAACGGTCAGTTAAGTATTCAGAGCCGCCTTAGGGCCGGCCCCCGGTGGAGTCGATGGGGCGGAGCCCCCGAAAGCTCAGATAAGCATTCAGGGGCCTGCCTTAGACTCCCTGTTGGGGTCGAGGGGGCGGACCCCCAGAAGCTTAGGGTTTTAGACACTTAATTACGATCAGATGAACATATTTTGATACCTTATTTGTGACACTCGCAGGTCACTAATTGGCGAAGGGTCCAGGGGGCAAAGCCCCCGAAAGCTCAAGGGTTTTAGGCATTAAATTACAGTCAGGTGAGTATCCAGGGGCCCCGCCTTGGGTTAGGTCCAGGGCAGAGCCCCGGAAGCACAGGGTTTTATGCGTTTAATTACGGTCAGATGAGCATTTTTGTGATACCTTATTGACAGAAGCAGGACACTATTTAGCGTCGGGTAAGCTCAGGGGTTTTAGGCGTTTAATTACTGTCAGATGAGCATATTTTGATACCTTATTTGTGACACTGGCATGGCAATAATTGGTGTGGGGTCAGGGAGCCCCAGAAGCTCAGGGCCGCCTTAGGGCCATTGGTTGGCTTCAGGGAAGAGCCGCCGGAAGCTCAGGGGTTTTTAGGCGTTTAATTACTATTAGATGAGCATATTTTGATACCTTATTTGTGACACTGGCAGGATAATAATTGGTGTGGGGTCCAGGCCTCCAGGGGGCGGAGCCCTCAGAAGCTCAGGGGTTTTAGGCATTCATAAAGGTCAGATAAGTATTGAGGGCCGCCTTAGGGCCATTGGTTGGCTTCAGGGGGCAGAGCCGCCGGAAGCTCAGGGGTTTTTAGGCGTTTAATTACTATTAGATGAACATATTTTTTTTTATTTGTGACACTCGCAGGTCACTAATTGGCGATAATAAGTATAATTTACTAAAAAGTGGGTGAGGAAAAAACTCGGAAATTTCTTGCCTGACTGTAAATTTAGGAACATGTTATTTTCCAACAAACGCATAAAAGAGTATAATTTACTAAAAAGTGGGTGAGGAAAAAACTCGGAAATTTCTTGCCTGACTGTAAATTTAGGAATTTGTTATTTTCCAACAAACGCATAACAAAATATAATTTACTAAAAGAGTGAGGCAACAGCCTGGGAGGCAAGGCCCTTTCGGCCCCTCCCCCGATCTCCTTCTTTTCCCCCTTTTCTTTTCTTCTTCCTTCTTTCCCTTCTTTTCCTTCTCTTTCTCTTTTTTTTTTTTTTTTTTTTGGGGCCAAGGCCCGCTCGGCCTCCCCCCTGGATCCGCGCCTGCGTCAACTATCAAAGATAAAAGGGTATCACATTACAGCATATTTCCAAACATGTAGGGGAACCAACTAGGGCGTTGCATCTATGGCCTTTTTGAGACATAACTTCCATTATTATGGGAAAAAAGAAGAAAGAAAACAAACAAACAAACCAGAAATGAGGAACAAAATGAGCTAGCTAGACTAACACCAACAAACGAATAAATTCATTATTGGTAATGAAAGTGGGTGCTGCTTGCTGGTGGGATATGTTTTGTGGTAAGGTTTTCGGTTGGGCAGGCAAAGAACTCAAATGATCAGTGGCGTAATGAGCAAAATCTTTTTGTTGTTGTTGTTGGAGGGGGGGGGGCAGAATGGGCAAAAGTGAGAAGAAAAAAACCCCGGAAAATCATGTCATTTCAGCAACATTTCAGTGTTAGAATTTTATTTGGGGGGCAGCTACCCCCTAAGCCCCCCCCCCATCAGTACGCCAGTGCAAACTATTGTGCCCAAAACATTAATTAATTGTCAGTCTTAAACAGAAGAATTTCTACGATGACATAGGATGATAGCCTATATCATTCCAGATTTATAGGTCACAATGCTTATCATAGAAACGGGCAAGGTATTTTAATTGTGAGGCCAGGCGCGGATCCAGGGGGGAGGCCGAGCGGGCCTTGGCCCCAAAAAAAAAAAAAAAAAAAAGAGAAAGAGAAGGAAAAGAAGGGAAAGAAGGAAGAAGAAAAGAAAAGGGGGAAAAGAAGGAGATCGGGGGAGGGGCCGAAAGGGCCTTGCCTCCCAGGCTGTTGCCTCACTCTTTTAGTAAATTATATTTTGTTATGCGTTTGTTGGAAAATAACAAATTCCTAAATTTACAGTCAGGCAAGAAATTTCCGAGTTTTTTCCTCACCCACTTTTTAGTAAATTATACTCTTTTATGCGTTTGTTGGAAAATAACATGTTCCTAAATTTACAGTCAGGCAAGAAATTTCCGAGTTTTTTCCTAACCCACTTTTTAGTAAATTATACTTATTATCGCCAATTAGTGACCTGCGAGTGTCACAAATAAAAAAAATATGTTCATCTAATAGTAATTAAACGCCTAAAAACCCCTGAGCTTCCGGCGGCTCTGCCCCCTGAAGCCAACCAATGGCCCTAAGGCGGCCCTCAATACTTATCTGACCTTTATGAATGCCTAAAACCCCTGAGCTTATGAGGGCTCCGCCCCCTGGAGGCCTGGACCCCACACCAATTATTATCCTGCCAGTGTCACAAATAAGGTATCAAAATATGCTCATCTAATAGTAATTAAACGCCTAAAAACCCCTGAGCTTCCGGCGGCTCTTCCCCCTGAAGCCAACCAATGGCCCTAAGGCGGCCCTGAGCTTCTGGGGGCTCCCCCCTGGACCCCACACCAATTATTGCCATGCCAGTGTCACAAATAAGGTATCAAAATATGCTCATCTGACAGTAATTAAACGCCTAAAACCCCTGAGCTTACCCGACGCTAAATAGTGTCCTGCTTCTGTCAATAAGGTATCACAAAAATGCTCATCTGACCGTAATTAAACGCATAAAACCCCTGTGCTTCCGGGGGCTCTGCCCCCTGGACCCAACCAAGGGCCCCAATGCGGGCCCCTGGATACTCACCTGACTGTAATTTAATGCCTAAAACCCTTGAGCTTTCGGGGGCTTTGCCCCCTGGACCCTTCGCCAATTAGTGACCTGCGAGTGTCACAAATAAGGTATCAAAATATGTTCATCTGATCGTAATTAAGTGTCTAAAACCCCTAAGCTTCTGGGGGTCCGCCCCCTCGACCCCAACAGGGAGTCTAAGGCAGGCCCCTGAATGCTTATCTGAGCTTTCGGGGGCTCCGCCCCATCGACTCCACCGGGGGCCGGCCCTAAGGCGGCTCTGAATACTTAACTGACCGTTATAAAATGCCTAAAACCCCTGAGCTTCTGGGGCTCCCCCTGGACACCACGCCAATTAGTGACCTGCGAGTGTGACAAATAAGGTATCTAGATATGCTCATCTGACCGTAATTAAGTGTCTAAAACCCTAAGCTTCTGGGGGTCCGCCCCTCGACCCCAACAGGGAGTCTAAGGCAGGCCCCTGAATGCTTATCTGACTGTTATAAAATGCCTAAAATCCCTGAGTTTCAGGGGGCTCAGCCCCCTAGATCCACGCCAATGAGTGACCTGCCAGTGTCATGAATACGGTATCAAAATATGCTCATCTGGCCGTAATTAAATGCCCATATTCCCTGAGCTCCCAATGCCTCCGCCCTTTGATCCTCGCCAGCGCTTTGCCCCTAGACCCCACGTCAATTTGCGCTACGCTCTACTTGATCACCAATACTTTAGCGTCCCCCACCCACTTTGAAAAACGTTCAGCGGGGCCTGGAGGTTAGAGTGGGGAGATGCAGATTTTTGTCTGCCCCACCCCCAAAAAAATGTTTTTGCTCATTACGCCACTGCTGGTCACCATTCGGCCTACATACCAATATTTGGCTCGCATAATTTCAAATTTGGGCCTCCCCCCCTAAGAAATCCTGGATCCGCGCCTGTTGTGAGGAAACATGAAAAGATGGTTTCGCGGGTTACTGGCTTTTGACACCCTGGAGTGTTATTAATATTGTTACCTCTCATATCATTCGATCCTCAACTTGGCTAGTTTAGCTATATGCATTAATTATATTTATTGACTTATATTTATCAATATATTTGTCAAAGTCATAAATGATTGTGATTCATCAGCTTTTAATGTGTTAGTTGCTGTTTGAAATTTCAGGACTAATTTAATTATAAGGCTGATGCATCCCTACCTCCCCTCCCCTATAATATATATATCTATATAGCATGGCCGCGGCTTTATACTTTTTTACTTAAATTTATATGCATATTTAATTGCAGCCTTTATTTTATCACTTTTCGAAGATCAATTCCAAGAAATTCTGTAAAAAGGGAAACTTATGTCAAAGAAAGACTTATCGATACTTAATTGTTTTATTTTGTTTTATATTACTTTATTTGACTGACCTTTTCTGATTTTGGCTATATATTAATATATACGCGGCGAGCTAAATGTAGGGAGGAGTAGTTACCGGGGCCGGGGACGGGTAGTTAGAGTCGAGTACGAGTCTGCTAGCTCTAGCTAGCTAGCTAGCTAGCTAAACTATGTACAGTGCTGATACGTGGCGTCTAGCTTCACAAAGCTTGATTCTCGCTGTTGTAATCTACATTTGAGCAAAAATGGAGGACGCATTACTGAAACAACTTACGGGAGATGGTGAGCTAATGTTTTTATTTCATTTGAGACAAAAATTAATATCATTAAAACCGACGGAGACTGAAATTTAGTGACAAAATTTGTTAACAACTTTTCATTCTAGTCCCACGTGTTAGAAAATTTGTTGGAATTATATTTACAGTCTGTATAGGTCTATTTACAGAGTCTATGGTCTCCTTTTTCATGACGTTATTTCCAACTGATCATTTATTTAAGATTCTGTTGTGTTAGATGACTTCGCTGTCATATAAATTTTCAGAGTTATAGTAGAAGTGGTACCTGTCGAGTGTCATTTTGTTGTTGTTGTTTTGGTTTATACTTTTAATTTTATCACACATACATAGCTGCATGTGCATTACTAATACTATCCTGGCTGTGTATTAAAACCTGTTCTATTGATTCTCAACATTTCAAACACCACTGTAGTCTGTACAAAACTCAACTGATTTCACTCAAAATCGGTACTTTAGTGACAATTGATGACACCTAAATAGCAGTAAAATACCATTTTTTTCAACTTACCGATGTTATAAAGAATAATTAAAAAATTAAAATCATGAGTCTAATGTCAAACTTGCTTACAGCCGCATCGGCATGATTGTGTGCGTTTGTGTGTTATAAGTGTATTGACTATTGACGTGTAAAAATGCTACCTATTAACACGTAGTGCGGCGCTAGAGGTCAATATGCATTAGCATTGACTCTCTATGCTTTGCTGGAGTGAATTATAGGCGTTTATCATTTCAGGACACTCCAGCAAGTATAGAAGTCAATGCTAATGTGTATTGACCTCTAGCGTTGTATAAATGTGTATATCAAAGAATCAATTTTTCGAACTTTTATACCAGTAAAATACTCTACTAATACAACCTAACGTGGACTATCAAATCTTAGCCGGAGTCACAGGTCGAAAGTAGGGTCACAGTTCTGAACAAGCCCCCTTTATTCTAGGTGAGAAGTAAAATTAAACTCCCAAGGTTATCCATAGGAGTAAGGATATTAGGATAACCATTAGCGCACTCATAGACTACATCTAGTACATGTACAAGGTTAACTGGAATAGCCTCATTCTCCTGGCAGCTATACCAAGTTGACTTCCTACTGCAGATGCCTACTAGATCTAAAAACATGTACTTGTCTTCAAAATCAAACAAGTGACAGGATTGTCTATTGATAACGATAACAAAACGAAAAGTTAGAATCCAAGATTGTAAATTAGTCTACATTTTCTTTTCTTTTCTATTCTTTTCCCCCTCCTTTTTCATGAAATTAGTATCTGTTACTGATGTTTTTTGACACCTCATTTACATTTAGAAACTTTCCTGGAGTTTGTGTCGGATGACTTCGATGTGCGTGATCACACAAATAGGGTCATGCAGACGATGGCAATATCTGATCAACTTGCCAAAATGGCAGAAGGAATTAGCCTTCTGGACAAGGAACTACATGCCCAGGTACGGTTTACTTTACTTAAAGCATATTTGGCACAAAAAGTTGGGCTGAGAGTTTGTAGTTTCTCTACATATGCAAGTTTTTAGTTGTTTTTTTAAATTTAAAAGAAAAGGTGGAATTACTTTCAGTCTAGCACTTTATATCATTTCATGAGAAGACAAGTTCAGAAGGAGTTGCAAACAGTTGTATACGCATGAACCTATTGACGGCAATATTGAATACTAGTTCTTTTCATTTTCACTTGATCCCTCATCTTTATCTGTTCCAATTATTTTGTTGATGGCTCTGCTAAAATGAAAATCGAGGTTAATTGGATACTTGAAATGGTAATTGTCAGACAGTCCCTTGTTGTGATAATGACAGAATCCTTCATGTATTCTATTTTATTATTTTGAAATGTGAATGATTTGAATTTAAAGCATTAGGTAGGATTAAAATAAATGTTGCTTAAATCACCCACAAGAGATTACAGAGATGATTTGAAGATTTACTGTTTCTTTACACAGGTTGGAGCACATCATGAAGACTTGCTATCACAGGCTACAGGAATTGAGACACTTGATGGCGTCCTTCAGATGATGCAGACAAGGATACAGTCATTGCAAGCAGCAGTTGAAAGGTGATTAACTCTTCCAAAACATTGCTTTGGAATTTACGTTCTGCATAGATGTGCATCTTTTTCAATAAAAACCTATTTGGGTTGATTTGGGGATTTTACTTTTTACCATCATCAAAGGCTGTTAATTAACTGTCAGAAATTATGGATACAGTGAAAAATAATAGACAGGGGTTGAGCGTGAACCTCCTAAACTTATTTGCCCTTGTTAGATAGAATTTCAGTCAGTGGATTTTATTTTACAAAATTTCCAAACCCATTAGTTTGACTTAACGATAGCCCTCACAATTAAAATGTTAATCTTTACCTTGGTTGGATATATATGAGGGATAAAGTTATATGTATGTATTTTTGTTTCAGTGTCGTTATTTGATTAGCTTTGAATGTTAACTTTGATTGTTACTACTTACTACCCATATATGAATTGTATCTGATCAGAACTTTTCATTGACACATTGATTTTTGCAGGATTCAAGCAAAGATTGTTGAGCCATACAACAAAATAGTTGCAAGAACAGCACAACTTAGAAGACTTCAGGTTAGTCATCCATCTTATGGTATCAGAATGACAAAATGTACAGTTGATTTTATGAATGTCGTAAATTTGATATTTTTGTAAAATTTCTATTCAATATTAGAGAATGCTTTCTAAGATGAGTGCAGTTCATGTGACAACCAATTTTGATCTTACCCTAAATATAAACTACATAATATATACTCTCATTAAAGTAAGAACTCTTATTCTGCATTAATAATTTTGTGTTCAAATTAAATTGATTTAACCTCAGTCAGATTTGCATAGTTGTGTACAAACAAATGTAAAGATGTCTAGACTATACTCCATATACAAAATTGATATCTGCAGGCCTGATAATTACCCGACTTAAATTGGTTTCCGATTAAAAAATATTAAAAAATCCTGATTTTTTTTTTTCTTCTCCTGATTCCCCCCCCCTATTTTCTCTATTTTACCCAATTTTCTTACTCAAAAGGGGATTGTTGTTAGATGCCATATTTCTTCCCCCGAACGTTTTTTTATTGTTATTTTTTTTAGTCAAGGGGGTTGAGAAAAAAAAATCTGTGAGGCAGAAGCAGAAGGTGTTGACTACCATCACCAATATTTTTGTGAGTTTTCATGTAATGGCTGACTTGACCTCTTCATGTTTGATAAATCAGGAGGCTTGTGATCTGTTAAGAAGAATCATCAGGATCCTTTACCTCAGTAAGAGACTTCATGGACAGCTGCAAGGTGGAGCTAGAGAGATCACTAAAGCTGCTCAGAGCCTCAATGAACTAGGTAAGCCTTCTTGATTCCCAGATTGTTACTAGGGTTCTGATGAATATGTTTTCATTGGTTAGAATACACTTGTTCTTTGATTAATGTGTAAACATTTCGATAGTTGGTCCCTTGGGTAATCCTAAATAAAAGTTATTCTGTACCTGAAATCTATATCTTGTTGTAAATTACATTGTACATTGTCTTAAAGCCCCTCTAAAGTGATGGGAGCCCCAAATATTTGATGGCAAAATTTCACTTCAACTGTATCATAATGTGAATGAGGATGTCATTTAAGACACATATCTGCAAGGATTTTCAAAACAAATGTGTTTGAAGCCGATATTGATGAAAGAATACAAACTTTAGGTTTTCTGCGTACAATCAGGAAGCTGTAAGAAATGGAGGGCCCATCCAAGAGGCCCCTTTGAAGAACTCTGTTGCACCACAAGTCTTTTCCCCCCTACCGTAATCCCCTTAATCCCCCCCTCCGAGACCGCACAGCAGTGGTAGCACTAAAGTCCTCCCTTTCCCCCCACAGCCCAGTCCAGCTAGCACGGCGGCTTATGCATCGCCAGCCCGTACTCAGGGTGAAAAGTGGTGATGAATTGACAACTTCTAACCCTCATCCAACAAATGCGCAAATATATAACACAATTTAATTTAGTTCTTTTGGGAGATAAACCTTGGACTATCTTCCTAGCTATGTACAAATTTCGTAAATTTTCGGAAAATGTCAATAATTACATGTGGATGAGAAAATCATGATCATGAGAAATGTACATTTGATTCACTCCAACTCACGATTTCCTTGGCCTATTTTGCTGGTTCAAATGGCTATGTCTTCAGTAGAGTTATCAGAGCACAGCAAAAGCATTTGTTAACCAATAGAAGGTTGCATTGTGCCATATGTTGTGGATTCTGTATTTTATATGTTATAGCTATATACATCTTCACTGAGTATGACGTCATTTTCGCGGTAACATGCATGGCTTCTAAGCCTTTTTTTTTACGACCGAGTGTTAAAGAGAGCTGAGGGAAGCAGACAGCGTTGCGTAACATTTCGTAACATTTGGATTGCCAGAGGGGATCTGTGGTCTGATAAGGGCGGCTGTTGATTGATTTGAAGGCTGGAGACGGTTACATTTCTTGTTGTTAAGCCAAGTTAATCTTGAATATCTTTCCCTCAGGAAATTCTTTCGAGACGATATCTCCACTTTTTACAGCTTTCTGGTAACATAAAACCCAAATCATGTATTCTTTTATCAATATTTGTCTTCAAACACATTTTTTGGGGGAAATCTTTGCAGGAGTGTGTCTTAAATGACATCCTCTTTCACATTATGATACAATTCAAGTGAAATTTTGCCATCAAAATTTTGGTGAATTTGGGGCTCCCAACACTTTAGAGGGGCTTTAAAGCTTACAATGCTGGCAGGGAATGAAAAAATATACAGATTTATGCTTACAATTTTATATTTGCACACTTATTTTGAATTAACATGCAAACTATGAAAGATCACTCTAGGCTCACTCTAGGGAGACATATAGTCATCAACAGGTTAAAAAACGTTATGAAACCAATTTCTTCAAAAAATCAAGAAGTTGATTTTTATTTTATGCTGTATTAGTGAAATGGTTTGTTTTGTACCAATAATTATTTAGGTCATTTTTATGTTGAAAGCTATAATCTAGAATCTGATCTAGACAATGATTGGTGCTCTTTGTTTCACAGACTACCTCTATCATGGAGTTGATCTGGCAGGGATAGAGGTAATAGAACAAGACACTGTCTTCATCAGGAAGGCTCGTAAAGATGTGGAGAAACAGGCGCAGAAGATGCTTCAACAAGGCATGGAGACACAGGTCTGTAACTCAAAAAGATTTTGGTAGATTTTCACTTCATGCTCTGTTGTACACTCTAAGCAGAGTATGCTTACACCATGTGATGGTAAAATATTAGGAAATAAATATTATTATCCTGACGTATACATAAAGTTATAGGAAATTATCATTGTGGCAGAAATCTTCCATCCTTTCAGTGTTATTGATATCCTGTCAGACATCTTTATTTGTAGGCCTGATATGTGAACATTAAACATTATGTGCTCTTTGGATTTTCCAGTCATTTGTGTCTAGTGTTCTTTTTGAAATTTTGTGTGATCTTAATCTTTAAACAAGTTGGTTGTTGCCTGTACTTGCATGAAATCTAAATATATTAATAATCATTATTGACCCTGTCACAAATATTAACTCTTTGTACGTTTGCCCGTTAACCCCCTGTGCGTTGCATTAATTTGCAGAGTATGAATAGCACGTAGTGTGATTTGTGCACAGATTCGAACGTAACGCAGGGACGACGGAGCACTGGTGTGAAATGAACACATAAAGAGTTAATTAGGATAAATTAAAGGCACTTCCAAATTCTTGACAAAATGTTTATGTATTTTCCTGCATTTTTTTACATTGACAGAATCAAACACAAGTCGCCACATCTCTGCAAGTGTTTCACAACCTTGGAAGCCTGAAGGATACAGTTCAGACCGTTGTCGGTCACTGTGAGAAAGCCTTGAGACAGAACATCAAGGATGCCTTGGATGTTCAGGTTCTTTCTCATACTACTATACCAGCTGGAAGAGGTGGGTGTGTAGAGAGAGGAGAAGAATGGGAAAGGAGAGGAGAGGGGAGGGTCCATTGTGTTGAGGGGAAATAGCAAAATAAGGAAATGGGGAAAATACTTTGTGGAAAACTTGACTCAGTAACTAAGAATTTGAACAAAGAGTACTGAAGTAATAGAAGTTAAGAAAGGATTTTGAATTACAATATAATCAGTTTGGAGATAGAGGTATAGAGTGAGAGTCAAAGGTTACATTTTATTGAGTTATAAAATAATAATTTATTCTCAAAACAATTTCAGAAGAAAGAGAATTAAAACATCAGAATTTATGGTAAGAGGGCATAAGAATAGATGAAAAAAGATCATTAGTACACATGATAAAGAATGGCTTATTAGATAATAAATAAAATGGGGATTAAAAGAAAATCTGGGTTGATATAAACAAACTAAAACAAGTGTAGGGTGGAGTGATAAAGAAACAGAAAATGTTATGAAATCATTTTGGTAATTCATTAAACAAGCAGAAATTTAATGTGATAGTGCAAAATGTCAATGTCCCATGACTAAAATGATATCTATTCTCTTTCCACAGGACCTGGAAAAGCAGCCATGCCTGCTCCTGGTAACACTCCAGCTTTCAGAGCTACTCTGTGGACCAACCTTGAGAAACTAATGGATCAAATACATGCTGCTTGTGGACAGGTGGGACCATAGTATAGGAGTAATAAAGATGTCATTGCATGCCCAAAGAGGGAGGGCCAGAGGCTTGTAGTCATGTGGTTCTTACAACTTGTGTTGCTGCAGCTATTGCTCAGCGGTCAGCTTCCTGTCACTAACCAAATTCACATTTCAACCCTGGAATTAACACTACATCTTGCACTGCCCCTTGCCCTAAGCCTTATCCCATTTCCTTCATGAATATAGCCTGTTGCAAATTTCTTTGGAGGAAATGTCATGTAACTGTCAGGATACAACAGCATAAACATTTCCTTTGATTTCCTGCATTTTAATGTGTTTATCTTTTGTGATTAATTATCAGGAATGCAAAGGAGTAATGTGTTAAACTACCTAAGAATTAAAGTTTAATGACATTTAAACTAGTATAATAAGATCTGATATGACTTTAAATTGTGTGTTTGTTTTTTACTGATTACAGGTCAATCATTTACAGAAAGTTTTAGTCAAGAAACGAGATCCGGTGACTCATGTCTGCTTTATGGATGAACTACGAAAGGTATCAACTACTGAAGCTTCCTCTTTATATTGATATTTTGTCCAATTTTTTTTGCAATGAGTATATTTAAACTTGATATTTAGATAATTTATTCTTATTTTCTTATAGCCATAGCTACAATGTCATTTATTTCAAAGTAACTTCAATTTATATTGTCATGAAGCTTTTCAGTTGAAATTTGTTGTTCAAAATTACTGTTTCTTGTCATAAATAATGCTTTCACCCATGCTTTTGTTCATAATCTGTTTATCTCCCCAAATTGTGGAAGATATGTGATCACATTTTGATGGAATGGAGTGATGTATGTTATTTTGAGTGTAATCTGATGCATTTGTTTGCTGTGTGTTCATGTTTAATACAGGATGGCCATGGGAATATAATGCTCTCATTTTGGATGTCCCTTACAAAGCTGATGAAGGTGGACTTTGGAGAATTAGCCAATGGTATGCAGTCATTGTAAATGAAATGAAATAAATCTTGTATAGATATGACAATTAAGAGAAATTCCGGTTTAGCTGACACACTACTTTCTTTAGGCTTCTATTGATTTGAAGAGGCTTTTGTTTGTATTTCAGTTATATTTGCTCACATATTTTATGCAGTTTTGCCCAGATTTGATATGAAATATCAGTATCTGTGAAATTTATGCTTTGTCTAACCAACTAAAAAAATTTAGTTTTGTTTTCATGGCAATAATTTCACTGAAGCCTTAACACATTAGATGTTTATAATTTACATGTACCTTTCTTCTCCTATTGACAGCATCAACTTTCATTAAGCAAGCCTTTGAAGGGGAGTATCCTAAACTACTCAGACTCTACAACGACCTGTGGAAGAGGCTAGAACAGTTTAATATCGTTTCCGTAGCAACATCATCGGTCGACTCCCAAGGGGTTTCTCAGTCACCTGTTGATATGTATGTTGGTCTCAAAGTAGAGGATGATTACAGGTGAGATAGATTTTTTTTTTTTTTTTTTTGGGGGATGTTTTTTGTTGTTGTTGGAAGAGGTTAAAGTTGAACAACCTATGACATTAAAAGAACCTGAAATGCAATCTCAATCTTCCTTTATCTCACTTTTGTATGTCACAGTAAAGGCACAGACCTTTCCTTTACCACTCTAAAATATTCAAAACATGCATGTATGTAGTAAATGGTAAGTTTTAGTAACATTCTATTTTAGCACAAACAGCTTGAATTAGTATATTTTCTTTTGCTTCTTATTGTTTCTATGCTGAAATAAAAGAACAGCACATTCTGGTGAGAAATTTGCTCACATCTGAAGTTAATAGTACAAATTGTATGCATTTATTTACTTTCTTAATTTCTTTCAATGACCTCTGTTCACAAAATGCTCAATATCTATGTAGTATGCTACATATGTATGGAATTGTTCACCGTCAGCTATATCATCAGTCAACGATTGCTCATTCAAATGTATCAATAATTGTTATTTCCAGCCCAGAGAAGGCATTGAAGGAGTCTCTGTTCGTCTTTGAGACGGCGTACCTCTCGAGATCCTTGTCTCGTCTCTTTGATCCCATCAACCTGGTCTTCCCGAGTGGAGCGGCCTATCCTCCCTCGGAGAGCGAGGTGGAGAATATCGCCAAGACAATCCAAAGGTAATAACTGAAGAATTAGAGTGGGTCTTCTACAGCTCTATAACAGAAAGTGAGACAGAGAGAGAGAGACAAAGAGAGAGTTGATTAATCATGTCTGCAGAGATCCAGTAGGTGTTAGATAGAAGCAGGTTAACCCTTCGGCCTCTCTGGAGATGTTTTTCAAGAGTATCCTCAGGCAAATTGTTTGGATTTTATATTAAAAGGTTAAATTGAATTGGATTTGATTTTTAAAATTCACAGTAATAGAGTCCACATCCTTAATGGGTAAGTCGTATACCTCCATCCAATAATATTTAAACACCAATAGACAAGATTTTTTTTTTTGCACCTGGAAGAGAAGCATGTGTTCTTGGGTGCTGCCCCCTGTAATCTGCCCTTATATACAGGTCACACCTATGAAACCAACACCAGACAAACAAAAAAAGACATTCGTACACCTCCTGGCCAAAAGTTAGTCAAATGAGAGTTGGTTTGGAATCGATGTTACTGCGGTACATGTATCAGGCATACAGTGTTGATAACCAACTATCCATATGCTTGTGATTGATTGTGCCCTATTCATGTTTGCCATGCAATGTTGACTCTTCAAAAATAATTCTTCTTTAGACGTTCACACTTGATACTACTATTTTCCTCCATTTGTCCTTCAGTGAGCTGAGTGTCGCCAGTGTTGATCTGAACCTGAGCGTACTTGTCACAAGGAATGCTTCCAAGACTGTCAATCTCTACGTCAACAAGTGTGAACAGTTGGTAAGATTGGAATACTTCTTGAAAACTTTGTAATGAGCCTCACTCAAGGGCAGTGATAATGAACAAAAGCATTATCTATTCTATGGCCAAATTACTTACGAGTTTTTTTTTTTTCTCTCTTTCTCTCTCTCTCTCTCTTTTTCTGTCTCTCTATCTGTCTCTCTCTTATAGACAAAGAGAAAATTGTTCAGTGATAAAAATTGAAAAGAAAACAACTTGCTTCTTTAGAGAGCTTATATTGGTATTTTTGTATTTTTAAATGATATAAATGGTTGCTCTTAAACAAACAAGGATGTAGTGTTACTGGTTCTGCTATTTCCAACCCATGATTACCATGTATGTATGAAATATGAAGTATGGGGAGTTAAAGGAATAGTTTCATTTAGTGTAGTTGGTATTCAAGTTTTACTTGTAATTGATAGGAAATAACATTTCAATCTATCCTGTTATGGTCTTCTCCAATTAATCGATTTCTGTTCCATTTTACCTCTATCAGCTGTGTACCGATGGAGATGCCAGTCAGGTGATAGCGCCCCCTACTGCTGGTCAGGCTAAGAATGCAGCTGTGGTGAACTCCCTCTATCAGTTCCACCGAGCCATCAGTAAAGTCACCCAGGCTATCGGATCGTACCCTGAAAATGCCATCGCTATCATAGAGGGCTCCCTTCATGTAATGCTTTGGTCTTTAGTGTTGCTTTAGTGAGACTTTAATCAATAGTTGGAAAGAACAGTTTTTATCGTTGAACAGGAAAAGAAGTTGATGCAGTGATTACTTGAGAATCTGATCTCTCTCCAGATTGTCTTTAAAACCGTTAAAATTTCTAATTTAATGGCAGGGTGACAATGTATGGTCACTAATAGTTTGTTTGGTATTTCTGATTCTTTTGTCAGTTGTTCTTATTGAATTTGATTGAATGTTCAAACAATAGATGCATACAGCCTCAACTCAAGTGCAGATAGATCGTATAATGAATTCATTTGCATGCATCATTTGTATAATTTATGGATCATAATATTGTATTGATGAAAGTCTTTACTTTCCAATTCGTTGGAACCTAAGTATATGCAACTAGTCAGCTATTCAATTACATGTTATTTTTGTTTTGCTTTTATCTTAGAATGTAGTGTCCATAATGAGCAATGCAATCCAGCCTCTGTTGGCATCCATTGCTGACTCTATCGAAGCCATCATTCTCACCATGCATAGTGAGGACTTCAAAACGTGAGTATTATGGGATGTACCGGCTCATTTACTTCATCTCTGCTTGGTGTAGTACAGTGATAAAAAGTGACAGCTTTGATGTAAAATGTACTCATATTTGTGATGAAAAAATGCAAGAGAGAGAGAGAGAGAGAGGGGGAGGGGAAGGGAGGGGAAGACAAGAGGAAGATAGAGAGAGAGAGAGAGAGAAAGAGTGGGGAGGGGGAGAGGGGCAGATCAAAGTGGTAGAAAAGGGGAAAATGATCAGGGAGGGTGAAGAAAAAATTGTATAATCCCAAGAGTAGTGAGACTGCCAAGAAGGGAAAATTAATTGAAATATATGTTTTTAATGACAAAATATTGTCCTAATATTGATATTTCATTTTTCTATACAGTGCACCTGTTCCTAAGGATTCTCCCGATGCTCCCTGCTCTCTGTACATGAGAGAGTTACAAGGATTCATTGCTAGAGTACAAGCAACTTATCTCTCTCAATTCAACTGCACAGATTTTATTATAGACAGGTTAGTGTAGCAAATCACCTGAATGGATGATTTCGGATTATGTTCACTTTTTCATAATTGACTAAAATAATTCCAGCATAAGCTAATTTTCATTTATAATTTGCAGAATTTCACAAGATATTTGTCAGCTTTTTGTAAATCTTCTTTCAATTAAACAATAGTGAAATAATTATAAACCTTGCTTTAAGCAACTGCATGCCTAAAACACATCATTTCCTAGGACTTTCTTTAAGGCTTGTTCAGATAGGAAGAGGCTAACCGTAGCGTTTAAAAAACAAAAATTTGAATGAATAGGAACTGCGAGAAACAATGTCCTTCGCATATTCACTGAGATCTGTGTTTAAGATTGAGAAATGTGAAGCGTATTACACTTACGTTGTCATTATAAAAAACTGCAGCGGTTTACCTTGTCATAACTGAGCAGGGCATAAGTATATCCCTTTATTTCTGTTTACTAGTATTAATGAGATCCATGAAATAATACAACATTTATCATTAACCTTGACCATTTGCCTTGACCATTATACCATGAAATAAAAGCTCCACGTTCCTCTTTGTATCACAGTTTACATAGCATAGCATGTGAAGCCATTAAACTGTTTGTAAGACATGCTAGTCTACTGCGACCACTAGGGGAGGGAGGCAAGCTGAGATTAGCAGCTGATTTTGCTCAGGTAGGTTGATCAAATTATTATCATCATAAATGTAGGACTATGTATTCAGTATATCAATGTAATGTACTATGTGATGAGTATACAATCTTATTCCTATAGCTTATAGTGAAAAACTTTTTTTGTAATTCCAGGCTAATGTCTACAAGTGCATTTTTTTTCCCAAAAAAAATGTAAAAGTATTCAATGATGTAAAGTGTTATGAATCAAAAATTGAGTGATATTAGAGCATTGTAGATTTTTGCATTGTATTGTCAATGCACACTCTATAACAGGTAGTAACATGCGTTTTGCTGTATTTTATTTTAATATGATATGGCAATGTACATATGTATTGTGATAACAATAATGAAATAGATTTTGGACCATTTAAAAAAAGGACAAAGAATTAGTTGTTCCGAGTGTGAAGTGTTTTTCTGATACATACAAAGCTTTTTATTTATTCCCTTTTCTACATCACAAAGATGGAGCTGGCAATCATGCCTCTGTGCAGACGACCCTCTGACCTAGGTCGACCATACAAGCTCCTGAGAGCCTTTAGACCAATGCTCTTCCAGACACCTGAACACATCTCAAGCAGCTCGGCCTTGGGAGACATCATCCCTTATTCAACTATCCTACAATTCCTGTTTGCTAGAGCACCTTCAGATCTCATGTCACCTCATGAGGTAAGTACATCACATCTTGAAAGTAAAATAGAGCTGATTTGATTTTTGTGCAAAGAAAGAAGCAGACGATCCAATTTTGTCACATCAGTCACACACATTTTATAGACAAATTTTTGGGGTTTACATGTGTACGTTCATCGTAATGTGGAACTAATTATGCAAGCTATGTATCTTTTTATATGCTCCTTGTTGTTGCCATTATGCAGTTAGTAACAAACTACAGATTAGTTAAGATAGCTCGATTACACTGATAAGATCAGTCATAGCTGAAGATAGAATTTCATTATAGTAAGGGCTCAATTCATGTTCCAACATTTTTTACAAGGACCTACTTGGGTATGTAATTACATATAATTATGAAAGAGAATAACTCTATATTTTCTATATTATCTGGATGATTACAGGTTGCTGGATGGTCCACGTCAAGATACTCTCAGTGGATGAGTGAACATTCAGCAGAGAAAGAGAGACTTGCATTAATCAAGTAAGCTTAAAACAGTCTTTTTCTACCATCATCATCTTAGATTCTCTTCTTTGCACAGTTATGTCAATGGCAGTTAATATTCACTGTGGTTGACTGCATAAAAATAGTTCATTATTTAACATTTTGGCAGTTGAAAACAAAAGTCGTTGAATTGTTCATAACCTATGGTAAAATTTATGTTGGGAATCTCGGAAATTAGACATTTCAAGCCAATGATGATTTTTCAAAGTACAAGCTGTACCCACAAAGCCACGAAAAAGAAATGTGTGGGTCAACATATATCCTGATGGAAAATTTACATCATGAACTCTTGGTTTGCAGTTTTCCATTCTTATCACATTATTTTAACTTTATCTTTTTAAAGTCAATTTAATACACCAAATGTAAAATTATTTTGTTCTTGTTCATCACACAGAGGCACTCTGGAGGCCTATGTACAGTCTGTAAGACAGAGACAGGGAAAGGAGTTTGCTGGTATCTACCCTGTCATGGTAGATCTCTTACAAGCTGGACTCAAAGCTGTAGAGAAGAATGGATGATCTACAAACTTTGTCCCAAAGAACGACAACTGTCTGGAGCTACCCTCCCATCCCCATGCACACAATGTGGATTGTACAAGCAGTGTTTACATGAGATTGTCATGTGCCTAGTAGAAGGATGCAAACACAGTCTTTTGTCAAATTTCTAAACTGCTTAGTTCCTATTGCTGAAGAAATTATACCACTGCTAGCAATTTGGATGATAGGACAGGATGTGTTGCCTAGATGTAGGCCAAGAACATTCCAAACTTGATATTGTGATTTTCTTGAAATATACATCTATTGACTGTACATCTGTTCTACTGAGCACAAAAACATGGTGTTTAAAAAAGAAAAGTTTACATGAGGTATTCTGATACTGTGTTACAAACTTTTAGGAGACTCAGTGGAAGAAGGATGGGTCGAATCTACAGTATCTGCAGACGCGTGAGAGGCTAGCTGCAATATCAAGGATTTTATTTTGGGATTGTTTAATGAAAACTTGGTTGCACTGTAGCGATTGCAAAGTACTTGTGGAATAGTTTTATCAAAGATGTACTCAACTGAGCAGAGTACATGTAGGTGTGATCTACTCTTTTTTGCGCATTATATCCACAGGTTTCTATGGCTCAAAGCTGCAAATTTCCTTGACAAACTTAAGCATATCACATATTCATTTTGCCTTATATCGAACATTGATTGGTATTGACTCAAAGCTTTTTATGTTTTATGATTTCACTTTTCCAATCAGCAATAAAATTCACAAAACTTTCCACAAATGTTATAAGCAATTTGATTGTTGAAACAGTATCAATTATTGTCACTTTATAGTTTATTTATTACTTGGTAGTATTTTGCCGGTATACATGCATTTGCCACTGACATTTGTCATGTCTTAATATCATTATACCATAGAAAACATGCATTTATTGCAATTTTGTTTACTGTTTATCAACATTTTGCTTATGTTTCTCAATAATGTCTACTCTTTCTTCCAAAAGACATACAATTCAATTATAGTAATCAGAGTTTCTTATAAATTCGAATTGGACTTCGCTTTTATCAATGTTGTGTAAAAGGGAGAAAAATGTTGGAATTTAGTTTGAAAAACAACAAATGATGAATGAACAATGAAAGTTTAATAGAATGTATCTGATTCATTCCCTGACACATTGCAATTGTGTATCTTATCGTTTATGGAAACCTCTTCCTGAAGACCTGATGTACAGATTTTGTCTTTACTTTGTACCATTCTTTTTTAAATATATCGATACAGGAAAGGCTTATAAAGCTTTTGTCAGAAATTGTGTACATATTTATTAGATCTGAAATTTACATTATATGAAGAAGACTGAATAAAATATAGACATAAAACAATACTTTTCTTTACAATTGTGTCATGTATTATTGATGTAATGAAGAGGCCAAATGGTGTACAGATGTACAAAAAAGGTGACTATAGTAGATGAAACTGAGGAGAGAGGGTGAGGAAAAGACAATGGGGAAGACAAAAAAAAGTAGAAAGGTTCAGAAAGAAATAAAGAATTGGCAGGAAGTTGAGTAAAGAGAGGAATACACACAGAACAAGCAAAAAAAGAGAAAGGGCAAAAGGTAGTTGTGCAAGATAGAGTATGGGGGAAAAAGAATAGAATAGAGAAGAATAGAGAAAAAATGAGAGTAAAGTAGATATGTACATGTACATTTATCTATTTTTCTCTCATCTCTCTTCTACAAATGATAAATCTATTTACATCTCTCTCTCTCTCTCTCCCTCCCTCTCCCTCTCTCTTACACTCATCTGTCTCTTTTCCCTCCCTTGTCCCTTGCTCACTTCCTCAATGAGTAAACAATCAACGAGTCAAGTTCAAGGCAATTTACTTGAAATAAGTAAAAAATAGAAGTATATACAGTATTTGCATGGAATGTAACCTGATCACCATATCCAAGGGTCTACTTAGACTGCACCCTTTTCAAATATGAATCTCTGTTCTCTGTTATTGGAGCTATCCCAAAAATGTATAATACAAGAATTGTCTCCCTGGACAACCTACATTCACTCTATAGCCTGTCATCGCACAGGCAGTCCAATTCAAACCTGGTTTAAATAAGTCCAATGTTTTAGGGTACACCAGGTGCCATTCTCTTTATTCCGTGTGAATCGCTGTAATTCTGCATCTAACAAAATTAATCAAGCCATGAAGCAAGTCAATTTCTGACTGATATAGCCAGATTGACATGACTTGATGGACACAATTTTATTTGTTGACTATGTTGCAGAGTTATGGTACTTTGGAATGACAAGGTTGACAATTGGCGCTCCATAAATCAGTAAACTTTATACTTCAGGGGTTCAAACCTGGACTACAGCTAGCTCGGTTTTATGGATACCAGCAATTGATTTCAGTTTGTTGTATTAAAGATAAACCAATTAATCAGGAGACAGCTTACCTACATCCTGTCTAATAACTACAATTCATCCCATAAAGGCTTAGAAGACCTTTCACATGTGACAAATGCAGAAAGTATATGTATCAAACTTAAAGGCAGAGAAAAAAAGTGAACAAATCTATCAGTTTGGAAGACCTTTATGTACTTGATATGTTTTGACACAAGCACTTCTTATAGTAGAGTATAATATGTTCATGCAAGTTAATATTTCATACATAGTACTTGTATATTGCACAATAAATAACAGAGATGGCACAGTTTCATATAATACATTATCTGGGATAACTGTCTTTTGTAGCCTTTCAAGCAAAACATTCTTCCAAGAATTTTTTTAAAACCTATGGCAGTGAGGCAATCAATTTCAGAAAAGCCCTCTCTGACATCACAAAGGAAAAGAATTTAGAAATAAACATTGCAATCAGAGGTAAAATTAACATTTTCAAGTCAAAATGAGATAGTTTGAGTTGTAGATAATGAGCTGTCATAGTCGAAAAAATTCATAAAATGTAGTACGTAACAAGAAATTTAGTTTGTTTATCTACATGTATTTCCTATTTTGCTAATAAATATCTACAAATATTTCTCATTACAATTTTCATGGAGGAGGGGGTACATATATTTCTGTAGGTGTTTGTTTATACTTGCAGTCCAGTACACTGTGTATTAACGAGGTCATAGGCCATATATCGTTAATAGCAACTCACAAAAATTGTCCAACTGAAGAAACATGAAAACAAGTAAACCTCAGGCGGTGTACCAAACACGTCATGTGACCTTATAATCCACATTTTATTTTGAAGACATGATGCTACAACAACAACACTAAAGATTAATGCTATGCGATATATACCACTAAAAATCAAAACATCAATAATTGTAAACACCTTTCAATAATAAACGGTTGTCACAAACCAATATGAAATAAGCTACTTTTCAGACTTTCTACTACCATGTTTTGCTTCTGATTGTATTTCCATGAAAGACATCTAAATACATGTACTCTAAAAAGTTTATATTGCTTGACTGATAAGTATGTTACATAAAGTTGATTCTATCTGAAATGAGCAGTCTCTCTCCTTAAAAAGCATTTACTTGAAATTCATATGAATGTCAAGTAAAAAAACAAAAAAACATTTACTTGACATTCAAATAAATGGTTTTTAAGGAGAAAGTTTTAGATCCATGTAGTACATGTAATCTATTTTAATAATTGTTATAGTTTATACTAAGAACAGCTTCCCCTCTGATGACCCTGTCTCTTCCTGTACATATCAGTCTGCTCTTTCAATTTTTATGCATTTCTTCCTGTAGGTCATTACTTTGAAACAGTGAAATGGTTGCACCTACTCCATTATACATAGCACATGGCCTCTTTCTATTTTTTTATCCTCTAAGTTTCTGAATACTATCACTGTCCAAAGTTAAAGTTGGTGGCTAGCAGACCTCTACCTCTGCCTCGACCTCTTCCTCTCCCTCTGCTGAATCCCCTTCCATTTCCTCTAAACCCCTCTTGATACCCTGGGGAGTGCTCTTCTGGCGTCTGTCTAGGTTTGTAAAACCCTCGACCAAATCCAGGAGATGGATAAGCCATGTACCCATCCCTCTGGTCATTCTGAAATCCTGGATTGGAAGCGATTGGAGGGCTACCTTTGGCTTGTTGAGCCACTCCCTGAGAAGATCTTGTCCTCTTAGGACTGGGTCCTTTCTTACCAACGTTAGGCTCAGCAAAAGCGGAAGCACTAGACATCAGTCCCCTTCCTCTACTGACATATTTTACAAAGTCTCCTGTACCTCTGGAATTATGAGATGAAGATGAAAAGTGAGAAGATGAAACTTGTGGACCTTGTGACTTTCCTGTGCTATTAGTTTTAGTGTGATTATCAAGGAAATTATTTGCAGAGGGTTGGACAGGAACAGTAGTAGCAACTTGAAATCTTGCATTCATCCCAGAATTCAAAGAATGTCCTCTTTTCTCTGGGCTTCGATTGTGATGTCCTGATGCCCAAGAAGAAGCACTGAAGTCTTCTCCTGTTTCTTCACCAGAATCATCTTTCATACTGCTTAGTGAAGTATGATCAGATACAGAGTTAACGTAATCTTTTACACAGGACGGTTCATTATCTTGAGGACTAGATTTACTTGGCACTTGCCTCTCCGATTCCCTCCTTGGCACATGTCTTTGACTATCTTGGTAAGGTCTTGGAGATTTCTTGGAACTGGAAGTTGATGCTCTTTGAGAATTCCTGTTTCTAACATCATCATGCTGGCTAACTCTACCAGATGTTGGATTAGGTGAGACCGACACTTGGTCATCTTTATAGAACACTTCTTCCTCATTTGATCTTTCACTTTCCCTTCTCTGTGTTACTGGTCTAGACCATCCCCTGTGAGAGCCAGAGCTACTGTGATGATTTCTCCCTTCTCTACCTCCAGACCTCTCACTGTCTTGTCTTACACAGGCACCTATATGCTCAGATCCAAACTGTTTCTTTTCTCTCTCCAATTTCTCTCTAATCTCCCTCTCCCTAGAAGCTGTATCTACTGGCTTCGCTCCTCCGAAGATGGAAGATGCACTAGCAGCCTTGTCAGGACTCTGTTTAATCGGCTGCGTTCTCTTCTGCAATACCAGCTTCTTTCGCTCACGGGGAGGCTCTTCATTTAAAAGCCGATTAGCTGTTTTGCCTCCTCTCCTTGGAGGATGCCCTCCTTCACTTCTAGTCCTGCCATCTCTTCTCTTATCTATCTCATATCCTGATCCTATGAGAGGCATACAAGGAACATCATCTGGAATAGCACTTTTCTCAGGATGAATGGTGTTTGATGGATAGATCTCCTGCAATCTTTGGTCACTCTTAGCTGATGAAATGTCACTATTGATGACAAGGTCAGGTAAGGGTTCACCAGTGGTGTCATACCAGTCTCTACTTGGAGCTTTAAAGCCATCTACGTTTGGAAAGTCCTCTTCTATTGGGCACCAAGGCGTGGATGATGTGACCTCTGAAGCATCACTGTCATAGACGTCCCAGATCTCTGTTACCTCCTTGCCGACTACCACCTCTCCTTTTTCTAAATCTCTTTTCACATGTTCTGCTTCAATCATGGGAGAGCTGCAAGCTGGAACATCACTGACAGTATTTGGAGAGTTGATTGCTTCAGAATGCAAAACATCTGTCCTTTCCTGTGTCACACTTTGTACAATTTGACTGTCATCACATCCATCCACAAGCCTCTCTACACTGTCCTCAAGATGACTGTCAGCTCTTCTGACATCACTCTCTTCTTCTGTGACAGACACTTTGTGTTCTGAAGAAACCTGCTCTACAGGACTTGAATCTTCACCTCTTTCAACCTCGCCACTCCCCTTTGCCAAGGAATCCACCTGCACCTGTTCACTTGTCTCAGGTACTTCTGTGATTTGCATTGGTTTTTCAACCACTTCCTCATCCTCTTTTAGTTGAATTGGATGCTCTTTCTTTGCAGCATCTTGGATGCACTCCCCTTCATCTTCCTCCTTCTCCTCTCCCTGTGGACCGTCCAATCTCTTCATCGTTTCCTCGCTTGGTGGCTCACATCCTACATAGGCACTGTTCTTCAGACAGTACTTCAACAGAGCCCTCCAGTAATAGTCCTGCAAAAATAAGATGACATCATACAGAAATACTAATAAACACATCTATCACACACACTCAGATTCACTGTTTGCATGGGAAACGATGGTATCTGCAAGTCAAAAATCATGAAAAGTAATATCGCAGTCACATCGCCAAGATCGACAATAGACCACACAGAAATAACATAACCAATGGCCAATAGTTGGTCGGTCGGGGTTGGCATGGCAGTGTGACTGCAGTATAACCTTGTTTCCATTTCTGCAAATGTAATGTAAGTTCACAATGTCTAGTTTCAAATTCACATTATTGAACAATTTTCTTTTTCACCTCAAAAAGAAGCTACAGGTTATATATTCACTGAATGCATCAAATTTGCCTAAAAACTATATAAACGGTAGCATTACAACTTACATTGACAAGAAGATGTGGATTTCCAACCACAATGAGCAGAGCTTGGGGGCGTGTGATGGCAACATTGAAACGCTTTGGGTTGCTAAGGAAGCCAAGCTGATGACGAATGTCAAAGGCCATTAGACTGGAACTCGACCTCACCTAGGGACAGGATAAAGATGAAAAAATAAGTATTTTTCTCACCCAAACCTGAATATTGCTGCATATCTTATAAAAACATAAGTGTGAAGAAACCAAAATAATCAAATAACTGATAATTCAACGTTGAAGGACAGAGAGAAATCACACTTTCTTACGCAGAAGAAAATACATAGAGAGAAGAAGAACAAATTATGAAAAGCCCAAGGGTGTGTCCTAATTCATAATTCATGCAGGGCAGTTCAGGCATTACTTCAAGAATACAATACACTAAAGATATTAATTAATGACTCAACCCCATCATAACAAAAGAGATAGAACACTCACAGTAGATATGATGATGACTGGTCTTTCTTGGCCCTGGAACTCTTCAACTGATCCTACTTTGGTGTCCAAGATATCCACACTGTCCAGGAGTAGATTCAACTTATCAACCTACAAAAAAGTTAAGAAACAATAAGAGTGTAACAAGAAAATTGAAACAAAATAATGAAACGTAAGCTTCAGAGGAAGCGAATCATTCTTAAAAGATGGACTGAGGCTTATTGAAAGTGATGCTTCAAGCTGTGAAAAATATCATTTATAATTTAACCTTATATTACCTACAGGAATATATTAAAATGTAAGTAATCTGCACCACAAGCCATATGATTGTATCCAAATCAGTTTGACACTTAATTCGAGTTTCAAAAGTCATATCTTTCAGCCCTGGTATGGCTTTTTTATTATTAGACAAGGTATTTTATCTACACAGCTTCTCTTCACCCAGGTACATAACTGAATACCAAAAGGGATTTCAACATTATTGTGGCTGGAGCAAAATGGGAAAAGGCTATTCAGGCTGCTCCACAAGGAGAGAGAGAAGTACTGTTAAGTGTTGCATTGTTTTTAATTCAATGACAGAGGTAACAATAGACTGTAAAGTGCTTTGATCAGTACATTGTGTACTCAAAATTGTTTTATCATTCTACCTGTTTCCTGTATGGTGTGATGATTCCTATGTCAGTCTCCTTAAGGCGAAGTTCAGAACAGCTCAAAAGATCCTGAAGGTATGTCACTGCCTGAACGGCTTCAGCTGGGTTGCACCAGGATGGGCTGTTACCTTCCTTTAAATCAGCTCCCTATTCATGGGAAACGTAAAATTGTATTAGAAGAAATCCAGAAGAAAATTATCTAAAGTTTGTGAAATATATCAACCATTCAAAAACCAGTCTATAACTAATTCAATTAGTGTTTTACAGTGCTTCATTATATAGTTTTTCAATTTATCAATAAAAAATGAATTGATGATGCCTTTTTCTGATGTGTGAACATGCCACTGATGATTTATCATGCCTTCCATGTCTCCTAAAGACTTGTTCACATGTGCCACGGTAAACCCCTGCATTTTTTTTAAACGTGTGAATGAATGAAAAAGTGCAACAAAGATCCTGTGCACATTTAGTGACATCGGTGTTATAAGTTACAGAAATGTTAAGCGCATCACACTCACATCATTCAACCCAATGGTTTACTGCGGTATATCTAAACAAGGCTTGAAAGTTTGCATGTTAGGCCATGCATTGTACACATGGTGCCCCTCACAGATTTCCTTGGCTCCTTAAACCGGTAGTTTTCAAATAGAGGAGACATTACCTTGGACACATGTTATTGGAAGAAAAAACAATCCAACTACACTAATCAAGAGCTGCCAACCTTGTGCGACCAAAAAAAGGAACCATGATGGCAAAAATTTCAGGCAAAAAAAGGAATTCATTAAAACGAAACTTATAACCACGCGACACACTTCCAATGCAGAAATGTCCATTCCTCATGCTGTTTTTTCCATATTAGGACCTATAGTTTATTTACAAGTAGGTTTTTTGTTGTTGTTATTTTGGTATTATCGGCGTTTCATTCTTTATGAGAATATTTTTCTCTGTAAGTATGTTTCCAAGTATGTTTTAACCTTAGTTTTATATTGAATTTGTGATCAAATCAACATTTAGGGCAGTTGATTGACGTGCGGTATGTAAAAAAAAAGGAATGGTTAGCAGCTCTGCTAATTCAAAACATATTGTCTGTTGAGAGCCAAAAAGGCATGAACTCTTTGTTACATCGTATGGGGTAAGGACCTTCTGGCTCCGAAACAAGGAACTGTCTTTGACAGAGCACTGCTAACAAGAACTTAACCTTTGTTCTGAAATTCATTCAACAACATTATTGCAGTTATTGTACTTGTTCCCTCAGAAGGCCACATCATTTCAGGGAAGTCTGTTTATCATACCTGGATACCATGGAAGAGGATGGGCAAACCATTCTTGTTAGGGAGCTGGTCCCAACCACAAGCCATCTCTCTCATCTCGATGTTAGCACAGGCATTGAGCTCATCATGGTAGAAACACTGTGAAGGTAGCTTCAGCAAGCCAGGGTGGGATCGGTAGTTGTCCACAAGTTTTGTTACCTAAACATTCAAAGAAAAGAGAAAAACCCTTTTATCATCATTACAGAACAGTAATGATAATAGTGAATACTTGCTCAATTGTAAATCCCCCCTCCACCCAGGATTCTAGTATACATTTAGATGAAATGGTTACTTGACTGGAAGGTGGAAGACTGTAGAAAGCATGTTCTGAACTGAAGTATTTTTACGTACCAAGTATCAAAACATATTTGAATACATCCTAAGTATTATGTCACATTTTGCATGACCCCATCAATAGTACTTAAAGCATCATAGGGTAATCCTTGAAAATGAATGTTGATTAGTTGAGAATAATAAATAAAACAATTGTGAGGAAAACATGTAGTATTGTATCTCATTTAAAAACTCAACCAGACTGCCTCTGACAACAAGCATTTTTATGGTATTGACAGTTTTACTGAATGCCAATCACTGTCAATAATAGGGTTAACTTTCAGATCAATTAAGGCTAATGGAATCTGATTTTATGATTCGAAGTATACGCATATCTAGACTTACCAGCAGTGGATTGTATCCACCATGGTCCCTGAATGTTTTGCTATCTCTCTGATACATGTCTCGTTTCATCAGTCTCTCTAGCAGTGACTGCTCTAAGCCTAGTTCACCAGCCTGAGAACTGGCTAAAACCGGTCCTAACTGCATTGGATCACCGGCTAGAACAGCCTGATAAAAAGCATTAAAGATTGAATTATCAAGTGATGATCAAGGTTGTTATAATTACAGGACAAAATTAGAATAAAACATTGCAATGATCCAAATATATTCCTGTCCAAATGAACTCATTTCACAATATGAAGAATGTAGAGGTGTCGTGGTCGAGTGGATACATCGCCGGACTGTCGATCACAAGGTCCGCGGTTCGAGTCCCGCCGCGGCACTAATGTCCTTTGGCAAGACATTGATCTACATTTGCCACACTCGACCCAGATGATGTAAGTGGGTACCTGGCAGGAATTAATTCCTTGAAATGCTGGAGCGCTGTAATGGCAGCTAGGCTAAAGCCGGGGTAATAATAAATGCGCCTCGGAATAGAATTTCTAGATAGACCGCACTATAGAAATGCCTATTATTATTATCATTATATAATTTTATTTTATTTGATTTGATGTAAAGATATTTAAAACATTCTTTTAAAATTTCGATTCATATCACTATATTATGTGTACTTCAGACCGATAATTTTACCATCATTTTTTCTCCAACTACCAAGGAAACAATATGCTAGAACAAACATCTTGAAGATATGATGGAACCAGAAATGCCCTCAGTGTCAGAGGAAGGAATAAGGACTGACTATTCTCTCCTTAATGTATATCATCATCCTTGATGGTTAATGGATTTAACAGAAGGATAACTGAAATATGTTACTTAGTAAAATAGCAAATAGTTTTATATTTCAAAATATCAAATGACAACGATTGTGCAAGGAATGAGTAAATTAGAAATCAGTAGTATATTTAAAGATGTCATTTGATAAGAAGATCAAGAGTAATGCATATGTTATCCACTCACTTGTCCATCAGGCCCAGCAGCTAGCCCTATACCAACAAGCACCTCAGGTTCTGTGGCTTGCCCCGCCTCATCTATTATGACATGAGTGAAATGACCAGGTTTCAACCCAAGCGAATAGAACTGTCCCCCTGTAGAACAAGTGCTGATGATGATCCTATGGTGTCCTACAGCTCGAAGCTCTTCTCCATTGCTGCAATACTGATGGATGCAATCTGGTATGTTCTACAAAGACAGAACAAAAATACAAATAGGAAATGCTGTAATGAGATTGCCAGGTGACAAACATGATCTGATGACGATGAATCTATTGCCAAGGACAGTATATTTTTATCTTTCGATTATTCTTAACCATCTATGGCAGACATCATTTGATGAACTAATGCATAATACATGAAGAGAATGGCAAAATCATACATGGAAAGAAAAAGAAAACTAGATGGATCTTCGACTGCGCACAGTCAAAAATGATGCCTCCGCCATAGAGCAATTTTTCAAATTCAAGTTTGATTGTAATCCCTAACAGGTTCTCAGAATATCGTGATTACAAGCTAATTTTCATATACATGGCTCTGCAAGATAAATACATGTCCTGAGTTTGATAGTAATCCATCTGTCGGTTCCAATGATAATGCGTTCACATGCTATTTATAGGCATACATAATGCGCCCCATGACCTTTGACCTCATGACCCTAAAATTTAATCAGTTCATTGTCTCTGCAAGATACATAAATGTATATGTCTTGAGTTTGAAGGTAAATCTGTCCGTCGGTTCTAATGATAATGCATTAACAAGCTACTTTTGCATACATAATGAGCCCCACCACATTGACCTTTGAGCTCATGACCCTAAGATCTAATCGGTTCATTGGCTCTGCAAGATACATATAGGTCTTGAGTTAGATGGAAATCCGTCCATCAGTTCTAATGATACTGTGATCACGAGCCGTTTTTTTGCATACATAATGAGTCCTGTGACCTTTGACCTCGTGACCCCAAAATCTAATCAGTTCATTGGCTCTGCAAGATACATACATGACCCAAGTTTGGCAGTAATTCATCAATCGGTTCTTGAGATAACGCGATCACAAGCTATTTTTGCATACATAATGAGCCCTGTGACCTTTGACCTTGTGACCCCAAAATCTTATCAATTCATTGGCTCTGCAAGATACATACATGACCCAAGTTTGGCGGGAATCCATCAATCAGTTCTTGAGATAAAGCGATCACGGGGAACGGGACGTACGTACGGACGGACAACCCCAAAACATAATGCCTCCGGCTACTTTGTAGCGGAGGCATAAAAACATATATATATATATCTAAAAGTCCATACCCATATCAAAAGTTTCACATGTTTCTCTTTAAAACAATACAGTCTAAAGTACATGTAACTCTCATGGGCAAAGAAATATTCTGACGTACTGTATACGTACATTCAGTTTTGAAAATCTGTGCATTTACTTTCTGTGGATATCAATTCTTATATGCAGTTAAAAGTAACCTTACCACGTCTGACCTTCGGAAGGAATTCAGTCTGACCATGTCTATTTTCTTCACTGCACCACTCTGATGTAATCTTTCAGCCTGCGGAGAGAAACGAATATCAATCAAAGCAAGATTCCATGTTTCACATACTTTAACACTGAAATGCAAAGGTAAAATCAATGTGAATAATTCAGGACTATCAAAGGAAAGGGTGTAGTGCATGCATGGAGTGAAGTCTTTTATTTTCCATACTATCTTGTCTTGAACACCACAAATCACAAATCATACAATTATGCAACCTCTACATACCCCTCAAAATAATTCACAGGTAATGAGTAGTACCTTTAGAATCATGAAACAATAAAAAGCGCAGTGTTTTCTCTTTTTTTCAAGTTATACAAGAAACAAAGCTTGAAGTGACTTTGTCATGACCTACCAAGAGATCTGCAGCACTATTGGACGGTGTACAGGCCAGGATACGACTTGATGGTAAATGGTGGTGAATCTGCAGAATGGTTTCCACTACAGTGATCGTCTTCCCCGTTCCTGGTGATAGACAATGGTTAACAGTGGCTTTATAATCTAGACATTCCTCACATAATCATGGTTTCGAACAATGTGCGAGAATCATTTGAGGAGTCTTCTTGCCTTTTAATTTAAATGAATCATAACAGCTGATTAAAAAAACAAGACCACTTCTTATCAGCTGAGAAAGGTCTTTCAGCAAGTTAAAAATGATACTGTCATACTTGAGAGCCTCTGTGGGCCAAGTCACGCTCTGTAATCTCACTCTTCAGATATATTTAACCATCATAATTTCCAGCATCAAATTATTTCAGTAAGTTAAAACTAACATTTTTATACTTCAGCCTCCATAGGCCAATACAGAATGTGTGACCTAGCTTACTCTGCTAAGCTATAAGATTACTTTCTGCCTATCATCAATTAAAATAACTCCAGTGAAGGCAAGGAAAGTACATTATCCATACTCACGTGAATGTTAAAGACAGCTTGACTTGTGTGATTAAGTGATCCATTTACTGGTAGTATCCCATACTTTTTCATGAAAAAGCATGGACTAGTTTCCAATACTATCCAATAATTTTAAAGTAAGCAATGCGCAACAGTGCGCATATAGGTTAGTGCAATCATCATGTGTGGGCCTATACTTGCGTAGCAATACACGCAAACACGTAAAGAGGTAAGTAGGTTCATCGCTGTGCGCGTGATTAAGTTAGCCTATTAAACTCAGTGTTTATTTGTCAGCTATAATAATAAGAAACAATCTTGAAATTTATTTTTTCATTAAATAACAAGGATCTAAGAATTTTGTTGTATAAAACAAATGATGCATGTTTTCATTCATTCATTAATTGATCGATCCGCTCCGGTTGAGGTTGTTTATGCATCTATCATACTCAACCTGACGACTTTGTGCGATAGATGCATGCAGCCTCAACTCAAGTGCGGATAGATCGTATAATGAACTCATTCGCATGCATCATTTGCATACTATTTAAACTTTTGCTCTGAATTTTTTTTTATATATCAAGAAGTTTTTAAGTGGATGGGGTGAAAAGTACTTACCAGGAGGTCCAAATAGGATGTAGGGGGTGGGTCTACCTTCTCCTTTGAGTATTCTCATGACGGCAGACCTCTGCCGAGCATTCAGCTTATTGTTAAAGAACTCTGCCTTGTCATCACCTTCACCATGCTCTGTCATCTCCAATGTAGAAGCTACTCCATCCAGGAGGGCATTGGGTACAAGAAACTTGGGTTCATCAGAGTCTTTGTCAACCCCTGAGGGTTTCCGAGCTAATCGGACGTCCTGGGTGGCATCGGACCCAGTAGATCCCGAGCTGTTCTCGATGGTGCTTTTGAGGGTACCTTGTGAATGTGAGGACTCTTTTGTAGCACCTGTCCTTGACGTGAAGTGTGTTTGAATGTTCTTTGGAATGGGTAGCTTGATGACAGTCCTGGGACGGCCCGGGTACACAACTGAACGTTGGATGATTGCAAAGGTGATCTCCACTTGTGGGGACTTGGCTCTCAGTTCAGTTGGAAACAGGACTAAAAGGAAAAAGGGAATCATTGTTCATAAATATACCAATACATATATCATACTCTCTAACAATAAAACTAGGAAAAAGAAGTCAACGCAAGGCGAAGCATCCCCTCGCCTGGTACAAATGGCATATATTTAGCAATTTTGGCATATTTAATGAGCTGTGACCTTTGACGTACTTACTCAACAACATTACTGACGTTATTAAAAGAAAACCACATTTCCGCATATATAATGAGTTATTTTTGCATATTAGATGAGCTATGACCTTTGACCTACATACTCCGAAATCAAACCTAAGCTGTATTTGATACCATGTACCTTCATATCAAATTTCATTAAAATCCGTCAAACATTACGAAAGTTATTGAAAGGAAACCAGATTAGCTTTTTTCGCATATTTAATGAGCTATGACCTTTGACCTTTGACCTACATACTCGAAATAAAACCTAAACTGTGCTTTGATACCATGTACCTTCTTCTTAAATTTCATTAAAATCCGTCAAACATTACTAAAGTTATTGAACGGAAACCAGATTTGTTACGGAAGGACGGACGGCAGCGTCACTATATCCCTCCGACTTTGTCGGCGAGGGGATATTAAATTACTTGTATGACTCATTATGACTTCTCTGCATATTGTATAGAACTGACAGCAAAATAGCTCAACCAAAATCATAGGAAGAGACTTTTCAAATAATACTAGTACCATAGAATTTCTGTGCGTGTGCATACCTTCTTTTCCTAGGTTGACTGCTGCAATCTCAGCAGCTTGGTGGCATCTCCTCAAAGGTGTTCTGAAATCATAAATAAAATTGTTTGTAGATGAAGTACAAGAAGATAATTCCACCTATCAGTAGTGAATGATGCCACCTGCCCAGGTGAAGCTCAAAATTACTCACTTGCCAAAACAAATACTTATACAACACCAGTTAAAATACAAACAAAAGAATAGGCCGGACAGTCACCATCATCATTTACTGCCAAAAGTTCATATTACTTATGGCACAATGTCTCTTTGTGCTTAGAAACAAATATTTCATAAATTATTTCAACTTAAGTACAGCTTACAGTGTCTGCCGAGTTAAAGCTACAAATACATATTACCCATTTGCCAGGGAAAAGCAACTTTTTGCACACATAGACTACATCTGTCTTTTCATCCTCGTTTTTACATACATTGCTAGCAACAAAAAAAGGTTACAATAGCCACCATCAAGTAGCCTAATGTTATAAAGCTTTCAGTAGGAAGTCCTTGCAAAAAAATTAATAATAACAGAGGTGCACATCTTTCAATACTAACATATCACAAACTGATAGCCAGGAAGATCCAGTTTGCAGAGAATTATTACATGACTGGCTTTCAACAGATATATGTATTTCAAGAAATGTAGTCAATATAGCAGGCATCCATGAATATACCCTTACCTTGAGATTGTGAACATAACACTGAATAGCTCTGCCCCATAAGAATCATGGAAATGAGGATGGAATTTCAAGAGGACATCTTCACCATGCACCTAGGCAGAGAATTATCAAGTTAACATTTTTGAAGTATCAGAAACTGTTTTATTGAGTTATACAGGCAAGTCTCTTATCAACAGCAATGATGATCTCTCAAAACTATTGCTGATTTATGTGGTATGCTGGAGTATGCCAACATCAAAATGTATCTACAGGCAAAAAGATAGTGAATGACATCCATTGTAACTAAAGTAACATAGACCAACTAAACAACTACATAATAATGGAATAGATGCAGAAAGTGAGTGGCCTCCTAAAACCTGTATCTACTCTTTTCCAGTTTTGTAAACAGCACGTTAGATAGAAAAGTATTTACCTCATGCACGAATCCTTCATATCGAGGACTGTTTGGGCTTGCGTAGGGCTCTGTCAAGATGACCTTATCACCGACGAGAACAGAAGGTCTACCTTCAGCTAGACCAGGTACCTCTAAGGACAAGAACTCCCCTCTAGGTCTCATACTAGCCTACACATAATCAGATTAATAATCATTAATGATTTTTTAAATCTTAAAATACTAGATAATGACTTGAATGAACTAAAAGATGATACTTTATCATTTGCTCTTATATATCCCTTCTTTAAAAATGCTTTTCCTCAGGGAAAACTGTCTCTACTATTAATCACACCACCTTCCAGTATGAAACTGTACACACAGACTTAGCATTACTACGGAAGAGAGAATATACTGGGAATGCCATATATTCTTAAGTGTGTACATAATTCCTTCGAATTCTTCTTCAGGGTTCCAACTTGGACAGGGTTCCAACAATAATTTGAGAACCAATTTCCATTACCTTCCATGACCAGGTAAGTACATTTTGTTATGGGTTGCGGCATCCAAGCGGCATATGAATACCATGCCCATTGTCAGTTCAAACTGGAAGGCTGTACACACGGTACACACCCATGATCAATTTCCATGACTTTCCACGTTTTTTCATGACCGTGGGAACCCTGCTTGGAGTCCTTGGTCCTCACAAAATCTGCATTAAAATATTATCAATCGATATGACACACCTACATAACACTATCTCATCCATGCTCATACAATGCTTCATAGAAAGGACCTCTTTAAAAGTTCACTATCAACCATAGTAGGCAAGCTTACCCTTTCTATATCAAATTCTCTCATGTCTACTTCCATCTTCAGTTCTTCTATGTGCAGCAGTGCTGAGAAATATGTGCGGTAGTTCTCCAAGCTCAGAGCCTGTAAACAAACAGTTCAACATGACATTTGAAAAATATTTCTATAGTAAAAAGAGACATTATACAATGGATCAAATAACCTTTAACTTCTTAATGATATTTGGGTATATGCAACGTCAATATACTCTTACTTCTCTCCTTGACATTGAGTAAAGACCTATCAATTTTTGTAACTAATTTGAGTCAAAAGGCATTAAATTACCCGTAAATCTCAGTGTATAAGGCGCACCCCTATTTTTTGTTGTTTTTTTTTGCCAACTCTGGCGGCAGCAAGCCAGGTCTGTGTTAAAAAACCCTCGCGGGGAAGGACTTTCATTTAACTGCGAGGTGCAGTTGAAGGCGCCGATTTGTGCTTGTGAACTTGTCACAAATAATAGTAACAATGTCTTTTTTTAGAAGAATGTGTAAGATCATTAATGTAAATCAAAAACAGTAGAGGACCTAGGATAGGACCTTGTGGTATGCCATGTGTAATAGAAGAAAAATTGGAGGAATTATTATTTTAAACTACATATTGAGATCTATTAGAAAGATTACTTTCAAACCAAGATGACAGACAAATTTGAGTGTTGTTCTAGTTTCCGAGTGGTGAGTCAACACACCGATTACTGAGCTGAGAGACATTGCCAGGCATAGCGCCAGGTGGAGGGGCATAATCGAAACTTAACTTTTTTTTTTTGGTACCCGTGTATAAGACGCACCCCCAACTTTCAAATTTTTTGGCGGCAAAAAGTGCGCCTTATACACAGAGATTTAGGGGTGTTTCATGTTATTCTATTCAAAAAAATGGATTGATGCACAAGGTGTATAAACCATAACACATAAAACTACACACTATGATTCGTTCAACATCAAGTCTTTCTGATTGAGGCTATAAAATAAGCTATAAACATGGAGAGGGAGGTTATCTGGGAGGGCAGTTGAGAAAAAGATTCAAACACATGTTGTTCCTACAAAGTGTTTCTACCAATTTCCCGTCTCTCATACACATTCTGAGTCACTATTTACCTCCTTTAACTGTGGAATCATTTCAGTGATGTCCCTCTTTTCTGCATACCACTCTTTAAGCCGTTTGCTGACTGGATACATGTCAAGTTTTACTGGAAGATTTGGGTTGGAAGTTCTGCGAAAACAGATGAGCATTAGAATCAAGATGAGAAAAAAGCAGAGTGTAAATAAAAGTGATTATTGAGCAACACACCTTTGATCATGATTGCCTGGATCAGAAGAAATGTGAACCTTCGAGTCCAGGTTAGAATGATGGGATAGTGAGTAAGATAGAAGTTCTTCTCTCTGAAATTCTTTTTTTTCTTCATTTTTTTCATAATGACTCACAACAAAGTAAAGATTTACATGTACCGGTAACCATAATTCCTGACAAAGTTAGCTTGTCAAACTACACAGAATACCCAGTACTGAAATAAGGACATTTTCTACCAACAATTCTGTAAAACAACAACAGCAGGTTATACAATTCCTGGCTCAGCTAACTGGATTAGGTTATGTACAGACCCACGTATGGATGTATGGACCTACGGACGGACGGACGACCCGAAAACATAATGCCTCCGGCTACTTTGTAGCAGAGGCATAAAAACACCTTTCTTAACCTAGCTCGTCCAAATCTTGGTAGCCCCCACAATAATATTTTCTTTATACACTTCAATTAAACACCAAAAGTCAGATTTACACTACACCATTCTTGACGAAAACATTGATCAGTCTCTATATTAGAACCCAGTTGTTTTCACCAACAACAAAAAGAGATTATCTTTCAACACTTCAATTGCACCATTAGATGGTTCCTACATGTATGACACCATTCCTGACTAACCTGGCTAGTCGCACACCAGGTAGCACCGCTGGTCCTTTTCCACTGGACACTATGGCATATTCTTTCATCCATTTCTCCTTACCGCTGAGTCGGCTGGATGTCTGCAGCGTGTCGGCGCTTTCCTGGACAGTAATGGGTATTGGACGGCTGATTGAGAAGGTGTCAAAGGTCAAAACAATCTGACAGGCTGATTTTCCAACGCTCCTGTAACAGCAAAAAACACAATTGTTTTGAATTGAAAGAATCAAACAAACCAACAAAAGAAATGTTTCAAAAATAATAAGTTATGTATAAGTTATGTATAATTAGGATTTAGTAGGCCCTACCAGTATTTGGTATTGATGTTGTCTAAGTGCCAATGTAGATAAACTCAGTCCACATATGAAGGGTGCACTTGTTTCATATACCATATTCATATAGCAATCCTTAAAATTCTGATGTTTTGAAATCTCCATGCATTTTAACCCTTCTGATACCATCAAATGTACATGTAATAATAAATCACTGTTCATCCAGATGAAAACATTCCCAGATATTAAATGTCACAATTCACCAATTCAGTGCAAATGTCAGAAAGAAAGGCAAGCTCTCTTATATCGAATACATAACATCAAAAAATTTAAAAAAAGTTTTGGAAATTCCCAATAGCAGTGAAAGGATTGATCATAGAACTACATACCTTGCTGTGACAGCTACAGTGAGGCTGATTTTGCTGCCAGATTTTATCTCGATGGATTGGTTGCAGCAGCTCAACCCTGCGGTTTTCTCCACACCCTCTGCAACACCATCGATGGCAAGATTTAAGTCACTCAAAAGGCACACTGCTTCAGCTCTTATCAGCTTCTGCATTTCATCACCCGTGTTTCTGGTAAATGAAGAAGTGTTTAGACAAAATACATGTTTAGGAAAAGGAATAACCTTCTGTTAAAGTTTTGTTTTGGGGGATATGATCAAATGGAAAAGACGTGAAAAGAATAAATCCTCACCAAAATAGATCACAAGTCGAATACAGAAAAAGAATGGAGGTTTATAACATTAAGAAGTAAGAGAGTGACGGTGTCGGATGGTGGTCCCACTCCTGCAAACATAATACGCTCTAGTATCTTGTATCTTCAATATTTTTCATCTCAATTCTATATGTATCTTGACAATGCAGGTGTGAAACCCTTCTTTTTGTAAAGTAATATTTCCTTTGTTAACCCTCCTCCATTAAATCCTTCCAAGCTTACCTCGCATACACCATTACCCTTTTCTCTTGGCCAATGCACATCCTGCTGAATTCTCCACTCACAGTCACTGCTATACCATTCTCTTTTGTCATCCGCTCTCCTTCTTGAAAGCTGTGTGCAGGAAACTGTTTGGTTTGGACCATCCTATTTAAGGAAAATAGTTAACAATACTGGACACTTTAATAATGTGTGAAATAATGTGCTTCTATAATGCAACAGATTTTTTTTGTTAGAAAGTCTTCAATCTATTGCTCTTTTAATATATTTGCAATTTTTTGTTAGTTGAATGCATTTGCTAAAACTTTATAACAATTATATTTAATCAAAGATTGGAAAAACAGTTTGTCTTAATGAAGAATGAACTTCATTCTTCATTAAGACAAACTGTTTTTCCAATCTTCAATGAACTCTTACTTTGGGGAAACAATTAAATGAACTTCTTTTTGGTAAATAACACAATTTTCATTTTTCATGAAGAAATATAAATATTTATTTGCTAAAACAATTAATGATGATTAACTTTCTAAATACCTAAGAAAAAATAAAATACCTAGCATTACCTTTCTTGTTTCTTTAAAGAGACTCCAACAGCTCTCCATTTTCCCTTGCTCTGATCTGATTCAATAGCATTTCCTTCCACTTGGTCATCACGCTGTGGTACATAGTTCAGCTCACAGGCCTTCCTGGAGAAGAAGATTGTTCCATCTATGAAACCATAGCCTGGGTACACGTGAGTCACAAATCCCTTGAAACGTTTTTCCCGCAATGGCCGAACAGTCCTTACAGCTTTGGCTCCTGTCTCAACATTCCTTGTCATTTCAGCAATCAGCCAGTCCCCTCTGTGAGGCAAGAAGCCGTACGGACATGCATCTTGATCATAGAACATGGTATCATCCATCCATCCAGATGACCTCTCTGTCTTGGTCACCTTTCCGATATGCCATTCTGGTTCCTCTGTACCTCCCTCACCATCCTCCCAGTTTGCTTTGGAGATGACGACTTCTGTAGCTCTAAGACCAACATCTTCATGTTCACCAGATTCTATTGTTGCTTCTACCGGCAAGCCAACTTTGGGAGTCATGTTATACAGTACGGCATCAAATCTGAAGTGGATTGAATTGTCTATGAGTCCATAGTCGCTATAAACATGGGTGATCTTCCCGTTGATTGTGCTTGTGGTATCGCTTTGCTCTACTCCACGCTTGTACAAATCGTCTGTTCTATCTCCCACCTGGAACTGAACAGACTTGGGATAGCTTGTTTGGGCAGTGCTTGGTGCGGTGTCATGACCATATTGTGGTTGAAAGTCTCCATCATAACTGCTGGTGTAACAGGGATAGCTGAGAGGAGTCTTAGTGCCTTCAGATCGGGTATCAGTACCTGACGATTCATGTGACGATGTCTCCTTTGGTTGACTGCTACTCCAAACATGCACTACAGCTTTTGATATTGATGAAAACATCTTGCAAATCAGTTTGTGGTCATCACCCTAGCAAATCGTGTGTATCCGTTTTTCACTTCAGGAAGACACATCTGGTAACATTTGGTCTGGACATTGTTGATGGACCAAACTGTAGATTTAAAACACACTCCTGCAACAGAAAAAAAAGCATTTTCAAAGTAGGGTCTAGTTCACAAACATGGAAGTTAAAGTGTACCAATCACCCGATTAAATAATTTGTGTATAGGGGTCTAGATAGAATGTATAAAATCAACCTAGATCTAGATCTAGGGTGTCTGATCGTGCACCCGATGTTGTGTGGTAAAATCCTTCCCATAGAGATTGCCTACATCCCTATGCAGTCTACGTGCATTGCGCGATCATGCAAAATTGGTCAATGTTTTTATTACCAAATAGAGATTCAAAGGTGATACTCAATAAATGAGGTGTCCTATGAAAGCAGGTTAATCTCCATATTTCCAAAATATCTTGGTCAAAACAGCGATTTAAACATTGTTTCCTGGCTAGCTCCGAAATTTGCCACTTTTGAGATATGACGCCCTGAGCGAAAAGTATTCCCAGTCGTAAGGAATATATCCATGCACTTATTTTTTCACTAGCCCCCAGGGATCACAAACAATTATAGTTTGAAAATACCCTTCCGCCATTTTTCGGATCAGCTAAGTAGGGAGGCGTGAGCTCCGCTCAGCCCGAACACATGGCGACAGCGCGCAAAACAGGGAAAAAATTAATATTTATTTTTCGGGGGCTACTTTTCAAGCTTGCCTGCATATAAATAACACTCTAAAATTTGTTTTGCATTGAACTCTATGCAAATTTACGGGGGCTCTTTTGGGCATTTCGGGGGCTAATTCGCCCTGAGCCCCCGTGTATTTTTTTCACTGGCGCAAAATCTGCGCATGCATATGCATCGGACCCGCACACGGAAGACTAGGGAGGTTGAGCTTACGATCGCGCTAAAGTTGCGCATGCAGCTGGGTTCCATCAACTTCTATGGCCATGCGTTCCCTATATAGGGACACTGATTTTCCGCGATCACGGAAAACGGACGGAATTCACGGAAATGACCATTTGAAACGGAAAATGCAATTCCGAACGGAAAATCGCGGAAAACCCCTTTTTCAAGGAGAAAATCGTAAAACTTACACTATTTTTGTGATTCGTCATTCATTATGCAGTGAAATAATATCGGGCCTAATATCATGGTTAATAACTCCGAATATTTAGCGATATTCGTCAGATTCTTTGGAGACAGGGCGCTGCCATTTTGTTTGACACAAAACTCGATCCTATTATGCCAGCTAGGCGTGCATGCGGCCGCGAAGTGTAAGGCGAGATTGCCGTACACATGCACAGTTCAGCACAATATTAGTAAAGGGGCTGGCGTGTGCGCCCAGTATTACGTAGACGTAATACTAGGCACATACACGCCAGCAGCGAGCGGTAGGTGCGGCGAGATTGTACACACGCTGATGTACAGTTCGAAAAGGGGCTGGCATGTGCGCCTAAAATCGATCGATCGCTGACGTGACAACCAAAACTGAAATGTTCGTCTAGATCTCTAGCATGTTTGTATGCAAATCTTATGTAAACGGAATTTCAGCTTTTTCATGTGTACAAAGTCTATGGCAAAACGGAATTTCCGTTTTTCAGCCCATCTGAAACGGAATTCCTGATTTTCTGAAACGGAAAAGGCCTTTTTTTTAAACGGAAAATCAGTGTCCCTACCTATAGTAATTAGACTAGGTGACTAGGTCTAGACTAGAGTAATGGAGGCAGTTTTCGGCCACCAAACGGCAAAATCCTATTTTTTGACTCATTATTTCCTACTTATTATAATTATTTGTTCAAATCATGAAGCCAATACTATTATTATTTAAACGTGAGAAGAATCCCCGAAAAAGAATCATGATTGCCATGGCAATATTTTACCTCCGAAACAGTGAACATGAAAATGAATATTGCCATGGCAATTCATTTCCTTGTTCACTTTTTCGGAGGCAGTTTTCGGCCGCATGTACAAAGTCAATAGGGAGCAGGCGCCGTGCATTCGCCCGCTGATCTATAGCACGTGCAGCCAGAACACGTAATCCCCCGCACGGCCAGGTGCGGTGATCAGAAATTGGAATCTAAACTAAACAGAGATACGGCGCTATAGTATCCGACTGCAGTGATAGGATACGTGCGGTGAGATACTTTTGAGCTTGCGGTACTCAAAAAATCTGGCTTATAATCAATCTGAAAAATACTTGAAATAGATCTACCGGTACAGCTCATTTTATGGTACCCATATTCCTTACAGACACGCGTAAGATATTTGATTTTTTCAGATTCGTGTAGCGGGACCGCCGATTACATCGCTAAAATGTGATATTTAAGGATTCCTTTGCAAATGTGGTTCTCCAGTGACTCTGGCATGTTAATGTGTGTGATATGTGATATGCTATTATTCAATATATTTTAAAGGGATTGTTTACCATGCATCCAACGGACCGGCCTAAAACTGCCACCGGCCGAAAACTGCCTCCTTTACTCTAGTACTACTAGTAGGCCTAGGTCTATAGTATACTATAGACATAGTCTAGACTACTCACATAGACTATTAGTAGCCTAATAGTATTGAATTATTCTAATTTTCTATCATAGACTAATATCAATCTGCGAGTGCGTACCGGTATGCATGCGTTAACCAATCTACTCAATAAGTAGTGGGAATAAGGAAATGTGTATGGCGGAATGAAGCACACGGCCCGTTGATGGTGCAAAAGTACACTAGTGCCGACAAACATGGACTAGGCCCTGGCCCTGGCCTGGCCCTGGCCTGGCCTGGGGAATCCCCGTATCATGCGATATGCGTGCACATCATCAGCATTGACTTTGAAGTTTGACAGGAGCGCTAGCCACGCCGTGCCGGGTTCCTGCACCGCTCCCGCGCCGGCGGCGGAGCAGCCAGTCTGCAGATCATCAGGAATCAACTCAAGCTCAACACACGAACGGTTCAGCAACTGTAATATCAATGTTAATAATTTAGATTTACTAAACTATGGCTTACTCTTTTATCGGTACATGTTATAGCTATCTGACGTGGAGAGAATCTCAAATTGTAAACCAGAAGGTCCGCTAGTACGTTACTTCATCCCGAAACTTTACGCTTCTTAATTCTTCTTCTTCTGTTTTGATTCAATGGCAATTAGTCAGTTGTGACTATATTGTCGCCAAATTACTTTACGTCACGTGATTATATCTCTCATTTTTAATTTTATTTGTTTTTAATTTTAATTTTGTATTCATCTATCTTTAAGGATATTATCGAAAAATAGTATCGAAAAAGTAACTCACCAAATTGACCACACTCCCCCACTCAGTTTCACATAGCGCTTGCCCTGCCCTTGTCTAAACGATGCCATCTATATCTTACCATTTTCGGCGGACCCAGACTACATCACTACGCCCAACCCCCAATCTTGCCCACTGTTCCTTATTAATTAAACCCCTTAAAACGAAGTAGGTAATAAACACTCCTTTTGTATCCCCTTAACCCCCCTCCTGGACCCTCCCCACCCCTAGCCCCTAATCTTCCAGCTAGGCTACATGACTATGCCTTCCCTCTTTTCATCACCCTTAAACAATACTGCCCTCTGTTCATTAATAATAAAACCCCTTAAAACAAGTAGGTAATAAACACTCCTTTATATCCCCTTACCCCGACCCCCTCCCGAGCCCCTAATCATCCAGACTATACATCACTACGCCCAACCCCCCAATCTTGCCCACTGTTCCTTATTAATTAAACCCCTTAAAACGAAGTAGGTAATAAACACTCCTTTTTTATCCCCTTAACGCCCCTTCCCGATTATATTATTATTGTTTTTATTTGGAGATAAAGGGAAGGAAATAAAGAGGAAGAAGAAAAGAAAAGAAGGGGAATGTCATGCAGTTGCGATCTTCCCGCCGCAACAAGTTGTGGATCGGGGGGCCAAAAGGCCCTTGCCTCTCCGGGTCTCTCTCCCCCCGCCAACAAAAGCTACAAGGGAACAAAAAAGATGAAGAAGAAAAGAAAACGATGAAAAGAAGGGGAGATCAGTTGCGATTAATTCGCCAACGTGTGGATCGGGGGGGACCGAAAGGCCCTTGCCCCGCCCCCCATGGGGGGCGGGGCAAAACAAAACAATCTAGTCAGATTTGAATAGATTACCGTATCAGAGGGACACTTACTAGATTCTATTTTAAAAAATACTAGATTCTAGTCAAAATGACCAGAATTTGAATAGAATTCTGGTCATTTTGACTAGATTCTAGTCATTTTTTGAATGGAATCTAGTAAGTGTCCCACTGATCCGGTAATCTATTCAAATCTGACTAGATTGTTTGAGAGTGCAGGAAACTTAATAGAGAGAGAAGGAAGGGAAGGGAAAGGGAAGAGAAAGGGAAGAGGAGAGAAAGGGAGAAGAAAAAAAGAGGAAGGAGAAAGGTGGGGGAGATCAGTTGCGATTTTCCCCGCCAACAAGGTGTGGATCGGGGGCGAAAGGCCCTAATTGCCTCCACCTTCCCCCCTCGGTAGAGAGAGAGAGAGAGAGAGAGAGAGAGAGAGAGAGAGGAAGGAAAGGGAAAGGGAAAGAGGAGAGAAAGGGAAATATAGAGGAAGAAGAAAAGAAAAGGACGTCGAACAAAACATTTTTGTTCCTGTACCGTAGAGAAGAATCGTTTCAAGATTTTATTTAAAAAGTTCCATCTGACACTCGCACACACCCTCTTGGTCGCTCCAGCTCGGAACAGCAACCCCTGGAACCCTGTCCCTCACCTCTTAAAATATTCTAAAGCCACGCATGTATGTAAATGCTTTTAATAATTATTGGCATTCATACAACTGCCATAAGTTGATCGAGGAAGTTCAAAGGTGAAAGCCAAATGGAAACATGTCTATTTATTGTATAGAGTTCTCCAGAGTTCTCCCGCTATCTCTGACATTTTTACCTCTAGCATTTTAACCTCTGGTATGTATATACACCGAACCAGTGTATTAGTTAAAGAGCAATTGAATGTAAATATGTATATAACAATTTTGGTATCCCGTGCGTTAAGCTATATCAGATTATTAAATGAACGTTTGTAAATTTTTTATTTAATTTGAAAATTCCATTCACCTATTTCTTGTAAATGATCAAGGATGATTCTTGAATGATCAGTTATTTCATGGGGATACCAATTAATGAGTATTTTACCTGTTTATATGCTTGTGTATTTATCTATTTTTTTTGTTGATGCTGTTATTTGTTTTATTATTACCAAACAGGGCCTCATGGAAGACCACCAAATTGGTGATATGTGCCACCCTGTATAAATATCAGAAATGAATAAATAAATAAATAAACCGTAGGCGTATACATTACATCTGAATTCTACATTTTAGAAGTATACTCGTGCCCAGTGGTGGATCCAGGGAGGCGGGCCGCGTCTTTTTTCCCCCTAACCTCCATCCTGCTACCGCTGCATTTCACCTAGCCATCCTACCGCTGCATTTGATTGGCTCAATAGGTCATGCGCTAGTCATAAATATTAATGATACGCACGCACACGGAATCTGATGCGATATCAAATAATGAGATTTCATACAAAAATTACAAGTGCAAAGCTATGTTTTCTTAAAATAAATGACATTGCGAGAAAATCGGGAGGCTTACCGTAAACGAAAGACTACCCAGGTCGTAACTTGTCCAGTTGTTCATAATCATTACGACATACTGGTTAGTCCACAATCTGGCCGATTTTATTTTGATCTCCACCACACCGTATCAACGCAAATATTCATTTATTCAAATATTAATATGCTGCGCTAGGATTGCTAGGTTAGGAAAAAACAAAGACGCGGCCGGCCCCACCATGGTTTTTTTTTTGTTGCTCAAGGGGTTGCCAGTGAGTAAAAAAAAATATTGCTCACTACCCCCGCCTTGCCGCCGGCTGGATCCACCCCTGCTCGAGCCACACACGGACGCTCTTCTTAAATGGGAAGGTGAGGAACCATCACTAAGCCTATAAGTTCAGCCCCATTCTAAAAATATTCGTTCAGAAATAATTTTGAACATGCAATGCCATTTAATTCAACATAGGTTTATTATGTAAACATGCAAATACAAATCATACTATGGTAGTGTGACCGTAGATCAGCGTGCAGGAACCAAGTTCAAACACAGTTCCTATTTATCAAGAACAAAAAAATCGGCAAAATTTCTATAACTTGGTACCACCAATGGAAAAGAAAGGAATCTAGAATGACCTTGTAACGTTTCTTTTTATATATTTTTAATTGGGTGAGAAATTATCAAAATATCAACAAATATCGGCAACTTTTCCGGCCGTCCGTTCCGAAATAATATTATAAATTTACCGACGAGGGGTCTTAAATCTTCATTTTGAGAGAATATGTCATCAAATTGTGAGTAAAAAGTGAAAAAAAAACATAAAGGTAGGCCTACTATGTCCCATTTGCAGGCCAAAAAATGAAAAGGTTAATTCCAAAGGCGTTTGAAAGACAATACTAATTTAGAACTTCCCTCAAAACGAAAGGGCTTGAAAATGGCTTTTAGTGGGAAAATAACGACCATTAGTTGTCGAATCGACTTAAGTGATTGCAATCACCTGAGTAATAGTCTGATTTTCTGACCCTTTTACCGAATGGTTTTGTGTTGCACAAGGATTCAATCAGTTTAATTTTGGCCATTACAAGTAGTGGGTTATTGATGTAGACAAACGTCATGTACCTGTTACAGCTCATTTTATGTATGTTACCAAAGAAAATAGTGCCTGACAGTGAAGTCTAGAAGGTAAACGGGTTTCCTTGCATAATTTGAATATAGGACACTGCATGCTAATGTTTAAATTTCACAGATAGGACATAGTTACATGACATAATTCCTGCAAAGTTCTACAGAAATTGATGTTGGCTGCAAAAGGGACTTAGTATCTTTAAGAGTAAGTGAAAAAGAGTTAGAAACAATATTTCTAGTACAATCATGACAATTAAACATTTACAAATCACATAATACGCATAGTTATACAATGATTAAAAAAGAATAATAATAACAAAATGCATGTATAGTTTAGAAAGAAGAAAGAACAAAATGAATACTCAGTATGCGAAAGAGAGAAGAGAAGGATAGAAAGAGAGAAAATGGATAATTTGGACAAGGAGAAAAAAAAAATCAAAAGTGGAGATAAGAGAGAGAGAGGGAGAGAGAGAGAAGGGGAGAAGGAAAGGAAACGAGAGGGAGAGAGAGAGAGAGAGAGAGAGCATTTTTTTTTAAATACAGCAATATGATATTCATTCATAGTGTTCAAGTTGAATGCAATTTAGTTAGCTTAAGTGTTCCCAAGAGTATAAATGCATTCGATTTCTGTCAAATTGTTGCATCACAACAAATCAATATGAAAACGATTCAACCGAATCGCTTAAATAATTATCTGATTTTCTTTATTTTTAAAAATTAAATATTTCCGGGCTGGAAAATAGCCATTGTCCTCAATGTTTTAACGAAAAACAAATGGCAAACTAACAACATCAAGTATCAGTTGGTGAAGATTCCCTTTCAGGGGAAAACCAGCAATAAAACGGATCATCAGGAAATCATGAGAAGGAAATATTCCAAGCCTTTTGAAAGCCAAAACGGGCCGGAGAGCAGGATGAAGTTATATGACAAACATAATTTACTTAATAATGGCCTCTTGTAATATGACATACATCATTATCACAATTATACTATGCTAAAACTTGGTTAACATCTCAAATCTCGAGTGGCGTATATACTTTCATGAAAATGGCCGCTTCGGAATGTATTTAACGGGGAATATAGTGAACTACCACACTGGGGAATTTTAGACAAGGGCAGTGATCAAACCGGATACTAGCGGGGCATAACTGAAAACTTAGTAAAAGGCCATTCACATGAAATAGGTGCGGAATATATTAAATTTAAAGGTATACAATTGACCATCGTGTGAATATATATATATTTCCCTAATAAAGTCTTCTTCGAATGTAAGATAAAGCAGGGAGTTGGAATGGATAAGCATCCCGAGTAGAAGGGGGGGAGGGGGCGAAGTTTTCCATTGCATATTGAGGTAATCCATTTTTCCCGCGTCCGTGTCCCAGTTCACCTCCTGTACGTGTGATCACCAGTGCACGCCCAACTCCACTCATATATTTATGCAGACCCCCGCCCCCTCAAAAATTAAAAAGATGGCAACGCCGCCGCCCATCTCCTGCGGCCTGCTCTGACCCATCAAATGCTCGATCTTCCTTTACAAGAATTAAACTAACACATACACTCAAAAGGAATGAAGAACTTTTACATCTTACACCTCTTGACATTTCATAATGGTCCTACGACTCCTATACCAATCTTTGCCGACGCCAAAAAGGCGACAGAGAAATCGCACATTATAACATGCATGCATTCACAATAATGCGCGAGATACCACTGCTAGGGCTTATTGCATTAAAACCCCAAAGCTTTCACGCCACTGTTATTGGTGTATATGCAGTATCATCCCATACGCGGATACATTGTACAGTGCAGTCTCCAGCCGTACACACAAATCTCTGCGGTGACATGATGCAGGTGTAAGATCGCCAAGGCAGTTGGAGAATATCTCAATAAAATTTGTCACTTGGTGGTACTCTACATTTAGGATAAGGAAAATGGAATGCCTGATCAGAGTTGCAGTCTTTGCTTTATTAACAATTAATGTGATTATTGATACATCGGCTGGTCAGACTACTGAGTCGATGTCAGATGTGGATTTTCCAGCGCTGAGCCTGTAAGTTGGGAGTGTTGTGTATACCAGGCGGGCGTCGTCCCGCGGTAGTTTACGATTGTCTTGCCATTTAATAATATGCAGTGATGAATGCATGGACGTGATGAATGTTGGTCAAAATGTTGTTTGTCTCTTCATCTTTATCTGGTTATTAACTGAATTCGGGTTTTTCATTTCAGTTGTGCCAACTTTGAGTAAAATATTATTGTTATGAAATGATGAACATTTAAATGGGAACATGGATTTGTCATCTGTGACCAATTGCAATTCATTCATATGCATTAACATGAGTTGAACATATAGATTTCGATCTATATTTGAACATGTATTTTGTTGACACATAGATTTTATTGAAACATAGGTGCATAGTCATAGTGTACAGTAACGTTCATGCATTGACAATTTTCTTTTCTTTATTTGAAAAAACAACCCAATATCAGTATTTGCACTTTGTCAGAGTATATTATAATTAAAATAATTTAGCATATATGTGCTACAAATGAATATACAGCTACATGTACTAGAGTCTATGGAAAAATGTATAGTATGGTAGCATGAAAAAAATGTACAAAGAAAGATTTATGTAAAGTAATTGAATTTAGAAACCAACACCAACAATTTATATATATATTCAATTTTAAATGACACACACCATTTAACCCCAATCAACCATAATTTTCCTTTTCTCCCCTTTTCAATTCACACAAAGTTGATGTTACCATTTGAGAAAATAGCTTGATTATTATGCAGTGGGTTACTTATAGATACTTCTATTTTTAAATTGTGATTGCCTTAATTTGTAAACAATTTCAAATGTTCATTAGTAAATGGTCATTATTATGCTATATTCACTTTTCATTCCCCAATGCAGGGTAAAGAAATGGGCCGATAGCTTGAGCGTTTCTTTGACGTCAACCTTAGATGAAGTGACAGGTATTAAGGAACTTAAACAGGTGTGTAATTATCTATTTTATAGTGATTTTGATACAAACTAAATTTTTAAGTAATATGTGATTCAGAAATGTCATACTTATACGGCGAATTTATCTTGTGATGCAGTGGTCAATGGAAATAGTATAATTAAAAGCTTTGAAAATTATTCTGTAGATGTAAAATGAAATCAAAAGTTGAATGTTTGTGTTCAATCTCCAGGTGGGAGAAAGTTCATGTATTTTTAAATAATTTTAAATGTTTTTTTATCCTTTCATGGTTGCTTGTCTTTTGTGATGTGCTGCAAGAATTGTGTGCATCTACATGCACTGTTGTGCAAGTACCGTTACACAAAAGAAAGACAAATGAGCAGTGTTTGCATAGGTACTTGTCTATAAAGCATTGTATAATTTTGTCCCGTGGATGAAATATATTAGTATTGTGAACATGTGTGTAGTATGTTATGCAAGTTTGTGTTTACTTTTTTGTAAAGAAATTTTTTATTTTTTAATCCTTTCATGGTTGCTTGTCTTTTTTTATGTGCTGCAAGAATTTTGTAGATCTACATGTACATGTATGCAATGAGGTGCAAGAACACAAATAAAGACAATCAGTGTTTGCATAGGTACTTGTCTATAAAGCACTGTAATTTTGTTGTCCATTGGATAATATATATTAGTATTGTGAACATGTATGCCAGATGTTATGCAGTGTATACTTTACACAAAGGATAATGATGATTTAGATGTAACACTTAATGGAATGTTGCAGGTAAATTGATTGATTGAATTGATATATATTTGTGCATAAAGAGAAGCCCAATTAGTGGCAAGACATGGATTGTATCCCCCATGTTCATGTCCATCCTTCTGTTATCAGTTTTATATAATTATCTCTGCTGCATTATATTCAATAACAAACAATATTGACATTCTATATCTACTGTACAAATGCATGTCTCCCCGACAATCGCCTCATTGGGACATGTTCATTTTTACACAATGAGAGGTCATAATGGTCTGCTAGTCAACTACAATTAGGGACACCGATCTATTGTCGGGACCGAGATTTTTAGCTCATCTATTCAAGGCATGGATTTATGCCTGGCTTGTACATGTACCTTATGGTAGGGGTGACAGACAAAGAAGATCAGAGATTATCTGAGGTTGTGTGTTAAGTGGTATAGATCAATATAGCATACATCGCAATAGTGTGGTCAGTTCCCCTTTAGACCAGCTGGTCTACATGTAATATAAGGGGCGCACATTGGTATGAAAACCATATGAATGGAATTGAAGTGATGTGGTTTATTGAAGATAGAAACACAATCCAAATTATAGCAGCCATAAGGCTGAAACAATTTGAATTTACAATCCCTAAAAATGTATATTAAGATCCCTAAAAATATAATATAATACATTATAATTTTGATTCACCAATAATATAAAAAATGATATTAAACAATGAAATTGAGAAGGGAAGAGATATGAGACAAATATATGAAGAAAACAAAAGAAGAGGTACATGTACATGTAGGAAATAAAATTACAATAGCAATCACAAAATGCTGGTACATGTGGTTTAAGTGGCAAGGGGTCATGAAAAAAACGACAAATTTGTCCCCTAAATCATAAAAATGGAAGATATTATAAGTTGTTGATATGTCCTTGAAGTATCCCAGTTTACCTCAGTAATATATGCACATGTATACATTTATGTACACCTTGTAAAATAGTTGTTGCAGTTTTGACAGTTTATTTCATGATATACATGTAGTGCAGTTAATATTGGTAAAAATTAATATTTGCTAAAATTACTGCAAATTTGTTTTTCCTCAAATATTGCCATTTTAAAGTACATGTAATGAGTGTTATGATGATCACATGCTTTGTGTTAAAGATTAGTTCTCTTTTCCAAAGAATAAAAAAAGAGAGAAGACTACATGTATATCATTTCTATAATATGACATTTTTTCTCCATTGAGCAAACTTGCAAAAAGATATGAAAAGGGGAACCAAAAGGGGAATGTATGTTACATTTAGTGCAGCTACATGTTTTTCATAATCATTCCATGAATTAAGTACATGAAGAGTGCATTGTAGTAATCCCAGTCAGTCCGCAGCGCCCGCGAATTCGCACGTATTTACACAAGTCGTATGCAAGCTTTGTACGGCAATAACGTACAATAAGCAGAATACATTGGTACATGAAAATTGCGATTGCATCAATATTTCTTTATGGTTTTTTTTTATTTATGTACCAATATGAAGAAGATAGACCAAATAATCTATCTTTAAAAACATCAAGATATTTTTTTACGTTAACATGCTTTAAAAGAGCATTTAAAACAGTCAAAAAACATAGCAACTTTACGATATTCAGCATTAAAAAAATATGAAAACGCCACTGCATCAAACAGTAATTTGGTTCATTGTGATGATAAATATACAAACTTTCAAACCATCACTGTTTCCTTTGTTGTATTTCTTTATATCGGTCAGGAACACGGTAAATTCAACACCATGTTCATTCCAACATATTCAATAGCGGTGACACAAACGATATGCGTGGGTCATCCGAGTATGACGTCATGTGTCAACCGGGGGATACTACGTTATATCTAGCCTTGCGTCGATTATCGATGTACTGTGCGGTCCAACCAGTCCGTGCGCTATACATGAACACGCACGGAGGATAGACGGTGATTAGATATATTCTCGTATTACTCTCGGTGTGTAACCCCCGGACGTAGAGGCTTTGTATTGCCCCACATACTTATTATTGTGTATGATACTCATGCGCTTCATAATAATAGAAGTGTAAAGAAAGTACAAGTTGGATGCGGATACGTACTCAAGTACAATCAAGTACAATATAGAATACCAGCTCTAGAATGAATAGGGGACAATGGGGAGGATTTAAGTGTCTATATAAGATGTTTTTGGCCAGGCTTTGGTATCATTTTAACAAAGAAGACACATTTTCTTTCTCAAATGTATATTTGTGAAAATACAAACTTTCGGGAGATGCGATTGGTATTGGTATTGTGATTGAAAAATGAAAATATGATTGTTCCCATCCCTGCTTAAAAATTTCATGGTTGTATCGCAAGCGGTTAGTTGTAAAAGTTCTGAAATGTTTTTATTTTTTTATTTGTAAACCATGGACTATAATGAGAAGAGCCTTAAACATTAATTTATGTTGGTAATTCATCCCCAGGCATTCTTTGATGGTAATATTTTATTTGATGGTTCTTTTATCAATTATGTAACTCCGGTTGATGTGTATTTTTGGAAATAAAATAATTAAAAATTCTTCCCCTATTCTCTTTTCCGTTTGATTTTGTTTTATAGTGACCCGCGGAATATATATCTGATAATTTATTTTCTGTTTTTGTTTATATGTGTTAATGCAGACCATCGGATAGAAATTTAATGTGCGGTGGGTTGAAAAGGCACAAATAAAACTAATAAGATTCTAATTTTCACCTTCAACATCATTATCACCATTTATCACAATCATCAAAGTCATCATCGCCATCACGATCATTATCATCACCATAGCCAATTAGCCATCATCGTCATCACCACCGACATCACCATCATGATCACCACCAAAGCGCCATCATGATTATCGCCATCATCATAATCACCGTCGGCATTATCACCATAGCCATCATGATCATCGCCATCACCATTGCCATCATGATCACCGTCATCGTTATCACCATAGCCATCATGATTATCGCCATCACCATCATCATAATCATCGTCATCATTATCACCATAGCCATCATGATCACCGTCAGCATTATCACCATAGCCATCGTCACCATTGCCATCATCATAATCATCATCATAATCACTGTCATCGTTATCACCAAAGCCATCATAATCACCACCATCACCATCGTCATCATAATCATCATCATCATCGTGATTGTAATTGAAATTTATAAGCTTTACACTTCATTACAGTTTACAATTTTTATTATTATTGATACTTTGAGAATGTTACATACCAGTAGATCTGCTTCCATTCCATTATTTCTACATTTTCTTACAATTTGTCAACCTATCAAAATATGTCAATGCTTGACTATTTACATTAATATGTTCACCTTGTGTAGGTACTATATTTGGATGAAATACAAATCTCAAAAATATCTTTAACATGTCTGTGTAATTTACATTTCTTAATCAACATTCATGCTAACTAACCCAGAAGAAACTAGCTCTGGTTTCTTCTGAATAGCTAAGTAAACAGACAACGGTTAAACAAAAATACATTATTAAAACTACTACTAATGATAAATAATTATAAATGAAATAGGACTAGGAATAACATTTAACATTTCCATTTTATAATATTCATATTTTATTTATAAAATGACTTTGACATGATGTACTGTATATTTAGACCATTACGTGCATAAAATGTATCGCTGAGAATAAAAGTATTATCAGAGTAAAACATCTTTAAATTGTATAACGGTGACAGTTCAATCAGTTTTTATTATAATAAATGCTTCATTCATGTAAAGCTCCGGATCCCACCTTGGAAGTATCAGAGATACAAAAATGTAATCACTTGAAAAGGATTTTTCTTTTACTGAAAGGATAAGCTGAACAAAATCCTTCTTGTCCTTCTCAGCTCCCAAACTCCCCCTCCGAACTTTGTTAGTTCCTATGTGAAGTAAAACTTCTGTCGAGTCTTCAACGAAAAAAGGCATGGAGTCCAGCAAATGTTGATCCAGGAATGCAATGGAGACTGATATGTGAAGTCTGTGTCTTTCGAAAAACTTGTTGTCAATGTTCCGCAAGTTTCGATGGTTGAGTGCATCTGTCAGAAAAACAACAACAAATGATAAGGAATATAAAATGGCTTAGTTCAATGTATGGGGATTTTAAAAGATCTGATCAAAGTAGCTAGCCATTTATGGTAGACAAAACTGGCTTGCATTCAAATTTATCTTTTTAAATGAAAACAAATTACAAGTGTCAGATTCATGAGGTTTTCACTTCATTTTTCCTCATGTGCACAAGTTGTAAAATGTAGCCTAAGTCAGTAAGTGTTTAACTTTGGCTTTTTGTTTTAATTCTGATTTGTTCATAATCATAATACAACTCGCACAAGGGAAATGCTGCTTATTTCTATGGCTGGTTGTATTAAGTTTGAGTTGGCCAGAGCCAGAAGGCAGAACCATAGTTTGAGAATCCCTAAATTTAAATATAATTTATATTATAATTATCAGAGTCTGACCAGACTCCAGAGTCAGTGTTTAACTCTCACAGTTGACTGTTAAATTCGTGTCAAAATAAAATGGATTAAGCATAACTAATTGAAAAATACCTAGCCTTAATAATATTATCAAGAAAGCTTGCTAATAATGGGATTATACATGTATTTAGTGTAAGTCGAGGGCCCCAGATCAGATATGGCTTTTATGCCGGATGGGTACAGAAAAGGCAACGTATGGGACCGGGCACGGTGAGTCGGTGATGACTACGAGAGTGCGGCCATGTTGGCCAAACATACACTTTTCGCGCCATATCGGCAAAAATTCGTGATTTTAACGTGGCCGTCACACAACTTCCGGTTTAAAACCGAAAAATGTGCAACTTTCATGGCCATAAAAGCTAATAAAATACATCGTGCATCGATCGAACTCTGCGATTTCTCACATCTGCCAACATTGATGTTGTGAAAAATCAAACAATTGGGGAAAAACATCGCTTATATCGGTCAGGAAAACGCTAAATGCAAGGTAATGTCAGAATACCTCCTACGAAAGAAGGAAAATATGGACACATTTCAATGAATATTTACAATCACTCAGATGCGGTAAAATTAGGAAAATTTCATATCAAAATCCGTGGAAAAGTCTGGAGATACACTTACCCTGACATGCTAAGCAGCACAGTGAAAGCCAAAGCAGCTGTGATAAAGTTTGTTGACCTGTGCAAAAGTCTCGCGAAATCTCGCAATTCGCGGGACACGAAATTTGAGGATTTATCCCATTTCCGGGTGCTGTGTAAATTCGGTCAGTGTGCCTAATTATCGCGGGCGTTGCGGTCTGACTGAATCCTGGATGTGGTCAAAGAGACTTTGAAAAATCTACCATGCTTTATCACAAGGTTTACATTTCTAGTTTACAAGTATGTTTGGATTCTCATCAACAATCTGAGTTCATGTTGAATACACCACCGCATTTTGATTTCCCAGAAAGTTGTTGTCATTTGGTTTAAGATGGCGCCTTTCAATATCTTCTAGATTATTTATGCTTTGAAAGAAATTGTGACATACATATATATTAGGCCTTTAAAGCCCCACTGTACTACTTGTAGCTACTTGCTCCCTCTATATAGAAAACAATGCCTAAGCAGTGCCCGTTGGTCCCCCATGATCCTCTTTTTCCTATATTAATTGAGAGCTGAGTTGATGAGATAACCACCTGTCAGTGACCACGCTAATCCCTCTAATCCTTCCTGGCCAAACTAGTGCAGAGGGGCTTTAATAATTTGCACATGTGTCATAGGAATGTTTTCTAGTGAATCACACCAATGATGGGTGATAACCTTCATTTAAGTTTTCATCTGGTAGCTTGGCCGGTAAACACATACATGTAATCATGTACAGTACATGTAATCCCCATCCCTAGTCTGTCCCCAGCATCTCATTGTACAATGTATACTAATGAATGCCCAGTGCGCATCTATATGTACATACACATGTACACGGATCTTGAATGCTATGAAGATAAAATAGCCTACATTTTACATTTAATAGGTGTATTTTTTGGTATCACATTATTATATAGCAGTACTAATGCACATATTTCCTCTGATATAGGCCTATATCCAACTGCTGTATTACTACAATACATGTAAATGTGCATGCATGTACATGTAGTACAGTGACATACATAGCATTTGAAAACTATCCACAACACATTTTGAAAAGTTGTCTTGTATCAAAGAATATTGTTTTTCAAATTATGGGAAGTAGGATATTCATTAAAGACCAGAAAAATAAAAATAATAAAGAAGAATGTAGGCAATGCATTGTCCTCAGTTAATATCTTCAGATGAAGTACATGTGGAAGCCCTAGACACCTTTACCCATACCGGAATGGACATGTATAGACAGGAGATATACACACATTAAACGAGACATTGTGTGTTCCACACAAGTACACAGCATGTACATGTATACTCGCGTTTGTGTGTGGGTGCATGCATCTACTGATACTCCATCAATGCACGGTTGACTTTGTTTTAACTGGAAGCTAGGCAGACTCCATGATTAATTCCAAGCACATTTTGAATAATTCATATACATACATGTACTGTATATGTACAATTATACATGTAGTCTGAGTTACAGATTCAACCAGATATTTCATTACATGTAAATATTGTCTGTTTACGAAGAATGGAGAACAAAAATGTGTGTGTTTTTACCCTAACTCAATTTACCATACCTCCAAATAGGAAAAATATACTCACCTACATGCACAAGTACCTAATTGTATTTTCATTACCAGTATGCACAAAGCCTATTTGCTGTATACATGAGTACACTGTACATGCAGGTTCCTTCATAACAAACTCATTAATCTGCCATTACACTGTATGTGTATGACCTGCATGAATTGCTGTTCAATGTATGGAGAATGGAAGTTTCCTTAGATTTAAATTTTTGCTCAGATAAATCTACATCACATTCTTACATGTGTGTGCTACATGTGCAAAGTCAGTGCTATATAGTTGTGTGATATAAGGAGAAAGAGAACCTACAAGTCGTTTATTGTATATCATATTTGTGTGTTTTGTAACCAAGCCGTCAATTTATTTTTATTTTGTGAGCATGCAAACAAATTATAGTAAAACATTTAATTATATGTACAGGTATGTAAAATTGTAAATAAATATGTTATCCATTTTCTATGTAAGTAATTAGCAAGCTATTTGAATATGAAGACAATTCACATATAACAAAAAAACGAAAAAGAAAAAGAAAAAACAAAACTCTAGCAATGTAATTCGGAAAACAAAAACATCAGTCCAGATGGTCTTAAAAATACTACATGTATGAAAACAATGCTGATTTCGATTCACTTGTACCAATAGGCCATTTTCGTAATGTAACCAAATTTAATGCATAAGTCTTTGTGAAGTGCCTCAATACAAGTTATTTCGTTCACCTGATAAGAATAATATTATTTCAATAGTCAGAATGCAACTGCATATATTAAGTGTTGCTAGGTAGGTCAAGGTAGGTCAAGCCATGTTTGTCCAACCTGGCAAAAACTAATGTATGCAGTTCGGATTCTGTCTTTTGAAATACTATTATTCTTTTCAGGTGAATGAAATAACTTGTATTGAGGCACTTCACAAAGACTTATGCATTAAATTTGGTTACATTACGAAAATGGCCTATTATAATGCCAAGACTGAATGATCATTTTATGGTACCAGCACATCTGAATGTTTGAATAATTTGGACATTTGCATGCTATCATAGTATCAATTCCACCATATTACCTTGTTGATGACACCAGTTTGATACAAATGCTGGTATATCATACTGTCCATGGACTTATAATAGTCAAAAGGGCTACCTGTCCATGACAAACAAAATTGTAATTAATCTTTGTTGAAATAAGAGCTTTTTATGTCAGCTCTATTTATATGTACTTGTATTCATAGTTTCATATTATGTGGAAATTGTGAGAATTGTGTTTTGAATGACAACAACCCAAGCATGTGGTATACTGGTATTACATGTACATCATTGCCATGAGAATTTGGGAAAATGATTGGTGCCAATTTAGATAGATTACACACATTTTAGAGGTGTCAACAACATGATGACATTTATTGTTGAATAACTGAAGAAAGGATTTAGATTGCTTGTGTTTCTGTGTAAGCAGCTGATTAAAAAGTAGAATACAATGTAATGAATAGAATAATGAAGAGATATTAAGGCAAAAGAACATAATTGTGTCATTTTTTAAATTATGATCCCCCCTGTCGATAATATGCATGTATGCAAAATGTATGGGAACGTAATGTTAGAAGCAATACATGTGTTTGCAAATTCTTTGACCACAATCAGTTTTATTCATGTTCTAAAAAGAATGTTGTACATGTATATATATATATATAGTTGTAATAAATTAAATTATAAATGTTTATCATTATTTTTTTTCAAAATATTGTTTGAACATCTAGAATAAGATTAATTATATATTCTTCATTTTAATCAATATGCCATACATTTTCATCTCCTTCTTATGCTTCAGAGGCAATAGAGAGTAAATAAGTAATACATTTTTTCCCCCCCCCAAAATGTAACATTTCATTTGAGTGTTTTACTTTTTTCTTTTCAAGTTTCAACCAGCATCTTCATGCCTTTACATAGAATAATTTTGATTTGTGATATTTTTATCTTTTTTAACAGGAATATGAGAGCAAGAACTTGTCTTTGGAATTTATAAATGGCACAGAACTGATAGACGATGTAGCTCAGAAATGGCAGGGTATACTCCAAAAGAAGATGACTGCAGTGAGGGTATGTTACAGAATTTCTTTAATGATCACATGATTATTGATTTCTGATTTTATTTTATTTCTTGTACAGAATTTATTTTACCATTGAAGTTCAGACATCTTTAATAGCATCTAAGCAACAGTGAAATTTATTTCTTCTCTCAATATTTAAATGTTGTCATGTCATGAGTTTTAATTACATTTGACATAAGATTATTAATTAGACAAACACACAATGAGATTTTTTTTTTCTCTTCATGTAATTAATTTATTAAGTCCTACATGTAAATCATATGCAAATAGATTTGCACGCAGGATTTACATATATTTGTTTCTGTACTGCTGATATAAAATACTAGCCTGGAACCTGAGACATTCAAGCCAAATGATAATAATGTTATAATGATTGGTCTCCATGCAATGTGGTCAATTGTCGTGAATGAGTTAAAGCAAAATATTAAAATACAGTAGATGTAGATTCTATAATCTTTTTTGGCAATGTGATGTGAATGTTAATATCGATGTGAATGTTAATGTCAATGTGAATGTTAATATCGAATTGAATGTGAACATTTCGTCATCATCATCAAAGGATTTCTTTCATAGTCTCAACATTTGACTCCCAAAAACGTACCGGTAAACGATTAATTACAACTGCCTCTATTTCAGCTTTAACAGACTGATAGAGATATTTTTTTTCTATACATGCTTTATTTTATCATGTTTTTTTTTTTATTGCTCCTTATCCACAAATTACATCCATGCGCGAAGTACTGCATTCATATTTTTTTAACCTTGAACATAATATATTTCATACTGCACTATGATACACACACACAGCAGTTTGATGCTTGTTCAATATGCACATATACCGGTATATGTTATACTGTAGGCACGTGTGTATACATGTACATGTATGCCCGGCATCCCTGCATACATACTGAAGGCCAATGTATATGAAAGCCTAAGTTCATGAATTATTTAGGGCCTCTCTTCACACTAGCTATGAATTGAATTCTGCTTGAACTCCGGGATAAAATGTGTATCAATCATCGTAGTCTAATATATACCTTTAATATACACAAGTCATTCTTACTATTAAACAAATGACTTTCTTATAGAGACACTGTATACTACAGTAATGTAATATAGTCTTTGATTAACTCGATAGATATTGCTATATGTAACATCAATACACTGGCATGTACATGTAAAATAATTGTTATGTTACTGTTAGCAGTGACATTATTTTATGAGGTCATCGGCAATCAATTAAGTATGGGTGGAGGCAAATTGGAGATGCAGTCACATTCATCTGGTTTTTAGATAAACACAAACCTGTTAGTGTGCAACGATACCTACCATGTATATAATTCAAAGTGGGAATATATAGTAACAATTGGGAAGGAATGATGAATTTCCTCAAGGGAGATGAAGGTGGGGAACATGGCTAGATATATACCCTAGGTACCTCCCAATCAAAAACATGAACCGCACTGCCGCTATGCACTATACATGTACAGTGTACATGTACAGTGTATATTATGTACATGTACCATTCATGAATGGTGTGTGTTCATTATGACTTCACCTGTCTGCGTATATATACCTCTTAACAAGGTTGATATTAACTGGGTTGGTGTCTCGTTATTACATGTAGCGGTAGTATCACTAATTTGAACAACAGACAGACCACTTGTATAGACCCAGCAGTGAATGTAGAGTGAACTAAGGGTACTAAGGCAGGGCGTGACACTAACATGCATGGACACACACACACATGGCCGGCCAAAATCAAAGTCTGTATACTCACAAGATTGTTAAAGTTTTTACATAGACCTCATGTATACAAATTGTAAGAAGTTCAATCCAGACCCCCTTTCCAAAAAGGCTAGTGTGGAGCCCTGATAAAGGTATATTTTGAATTTATATAATGTACATGTATGTGATTGAAATCTAGCTTCGTTAAAAAACAGTACCCTTGTTTGTAAGTCTGTGTACTTGATGTTGTGACCTGGGCCCTGTCTTACAAAGAGTTGCGATTGATCCAAATCAATCGTAAGTCCTCCAATCAATCGCAAGTTTGCAGTCTCCCATCTCTTATGTACATAGTTGCGATTGATATCAATCGCAAATAAGTTGCGATTAATATCAACTCTTTGTAAGACAGGGCCCTGGCATTACCTGCTACAATTGCACTGTGATTTATTTAATCAAGAGTATGGGGTTATAGGGTTGCACTTACCAGTAGGTTTTAGGTTAGGTTTAGGGTTAGGTGTTTGGTCTAGGGTTGAAGTTCAGAATTGGGTTAGTGTAGGAAATCGACGGGGAGCAACTGTCGCAAGAGCAAGTATCGATCGTACAGCCATTTGATGTATGCACATGACTTACATAAATTATGCATACATGTAATAGGTATGCACATGTATGTCCATATCTTCTAAAGATAGGGTATTCTCAATGTACTGTTGTTCCATTGCTTCATCTGTATTCACATATATGGAAATATGCTAAAAGTAGAGTTATATGCTAGTACACTTACAGAATTAAAATTTAACATGATTAGCATTCAAATGAAATGCTACATGCCCTCTTACAATTCAACCATGTTAAAAGATGTGGGCATGCATGTACAGTACTTGTACTTTAACCCGGTTAAGACATTTTAAATTAGATGTAATTTCTCAATTGTTACTATTTTTGTTAACATACACATACATGTAGTCACTTAAAATCTTCAAATCATTTCCAGTAGCAGTTTGCACATTGTAAAACTGAAGATAATTATTTTTCTTGTGTAACTTTATTACTGGTAGTAGTTTTATTAATCTATTGACATTCCTTTAGCAATGTTTGTATTTATCCCTTTTTAATGTCTTTTTACTTTTTTAAAATTTAAAGATAATGGCATGAGTGTATATTTTATTTGTCACATACTTTATTTATTAAATATTACAAGAGAAAGCATGCAAAAAGGAACATTCAAGCCTAGGCTACTGCCTTAATACACAGGACAGTACAAGGTGGAAAAAATGATACATATACATGTAATTATACATTTACAAAAAAACACCCATGATTAACATACAATGGAAAAATACAACGAACACGTCATATGAAAGCACTACCGGTACCTAAGTTTGGGCACTTGGAACATTCACTCGAATATCATGTACTATAATATAAAATAGAATTAATTCAGAAACACAAAAATACCATAACACCTGCCAATTTACAATTTTGTTTATTACTTAATGTGTCATTAAATTAAATAATTCATAATACTTTTGCCCTCCCCCTCCAATAATGTAGAGTAGGCCTATGGTCCCGAATTATACATTACCCTGAAGCATGTATGTATCATGAAGCATGTACATGTATCTCATTGTAAATTGACAATTTCTCCCTCGTTTTTTTCTTCTTCCCGTTTCATGCAGAAAATTGTAGATAAGCTGGAGCAGGAGTTTGCTAATTATACTGCAAACCATAACATTGAAGTAAGTACAGTGTATCAATGATTGCAATCCAAAGAGATGCTTAGAAATGTAAAAGAAGAAAAGAACCAATTAATGCACCTTATTATAGTAACATAAACAAATATTTAAATGCACCATTTCAGGCATTGTATGTTATTGAATGTCATGATCACATTAGTAGATATTTGAGACTGAATAATGATTATCTTATGGTCATTATGATTTTATTTTAACTTTATACAATTTTAGCCTCTCAAGCTTTTTTTACTTTCAGAACAATTACATTATGATTTGTGTATTTACAAAATCTTTTTTATTATCAGACTCTACAATAGACTGTGCTCTATGTCTACATGTACTATATTTTTAGTAATATGTTTTGTGACTATACTTACATGTACATGTACATGTACATGTCCGTTTTTTTTATATACCGGTACAGTAAGATAAAGTAAATGTTGATTATACACTGTTGCATATATCAGTCACAGTATAAATTGATGCATTGCACTCCAAACAAATTAAATCCACAAAATTGTCAAAATTTAAAATATATAAAAGATCTCATTATGTCGCTCATCATACATGTATAAGTTTCTGATAATCAAATGTTTACTTTGCATTATCCGTATCATGTAGATTGATGATGTAGACTACAAGAACTCCAAGAATCTGACAAACTTGACCCTGTCCTATGATGATAGATTCATTTCATACGTCAATCTAAACTGCAGCTCGGTCCAGATACCTACAGACATCTATGAGGGAGGTAAGTACATGATTACACCCCAATGGTCCCACGCACCGTTGTTCTCATGCAACATCCGTCCGATACGGACGTAATTATTCCTATATTATGCTTTGTTTAATAGGACTAGGATCTAAGTTTCAGGTAACCCTATCACTATCCCTGAACCTGACCTAAACCTAATCTTAAAAATAACCCCAAACTTAATGTAAAAAAGTATTAAAATAATTATGTTTGCATAGGACCAATTTGGTGTCATTGTAATTGTTTGGTTTGTTATCAATGGAGTACAATGAAATAAACTTCAGTCGTAGAATTGGGATAATATACTGTGGAAATGAAAACCTAAACTCGTTAACTTGTGGCAAATAGGGGCCGTGGTTTTTTTAATGAATAGATTAATTTTTGATTTATCTGTTATTAGAGTCTAGTAGGTGGATATCGAGTTGACTTGGAAAGGTGAGAAAGACTGCAATGGTTATGGATGTTCTATTATTCAAGTACCACAGAGAGGAAATACCTTGAATCCCTTTGTCAAACTAGAAAGTGTGCAAAGCATGGAAATTGTATTACTCTAGGCCTTTGCAGTGACCATCACCGGAAGACAAGTTTTGTAGATGATGGAAAGATAAAACAGCTGGTCTATATGACCTCTGATAATCAATTGAATGATAATCATGTAGATGACAGATACAAAATGTATGTATCATCTGTTCAGAGCCAGAAAGGTGTTTACTATGTGTTCAAGTACATGTATTAATGCCCATCTGGTTCCAAACTGAGTGAGTAGGGATGGGCTGATGTAGATTGATAGTACCTTTTGATTGATCTATCCCTCAGGTGCTTGTAATCTCTTTCATCATTTAGGGTAGTTAAATTAAAAGCATTTCTAGCATTCCTTAAATACCATTTTGATAGACAGAGGAGTATTACACATTGTTCAAATAAGGTGTAAGTATACCTATTTGATATGATATATGCTGAATTGGAATTGTGGAAGTTTAAATTGACACTTGGGCCTATTAAAGGAAACAATAACCAACTACAAATCTTCTGATTTGGTCCATTTTTATATAGGATTTTACATTCTAAGACGTGATGAACAAGTTATATCTTGTGATTTGTTAGGTATCGTAAAAAAGGGTATATAGGAACAATCAAGATGAAAAGGAAAATATTGGAAAAGTTCTTAATATTATTTTTTTATGTCAGGGATAGGAGTGATATGCCTGGATCTTTAGTTCCTTTCAGGTATCATGAATTTAAAAATGTGAAGGGTCTGCAATTCTGCATCATTTCTGGAAATGAAATAGATACAAAAATTGTTTTCCAATTTTGGCTCCAGTCACCCTGTTTTACAGTAATAAAGTATTTGTTTGTCAATTGTATTCTTTCAGGGAATTAATTACCATTTTTCATTTTCAATCAATCAGTCAGTTGCATTATCTTGCACATAGTTTTTTGAGGAATAGGCCAAGTAAACCTTCTTTAATTCCAATCATTTACAACGTAGTATAGTATATATATTTACATCACTTTCGACATCATAATGGCCACTGACCTTGGATGTACATGTACATGATATTCCAGCAGCCAAATCCTTGGTATACATTGGCTTCATCGTGTATTCATTCACATGCACTGAACCAATTCATTCTGGTTCCTCATTACTCCACACAGACAAGGTTATCTTGAATGGTATTCAGGCCACCGAGGGTGTTGATAGTGTCTTTCTCAGTAACTTTGAAGAGGATCCCCAGCTTCTCTGGCAGTATTTTGGCAGTGCCGATGGATTCTACCGATCTTATCCTGGTAAGTGACCTTTAACCTTGTCAGAAAGAAATTCATTATCTCCTGTGTGCCAGTCAAGATGCTGCTCTATAATATTCTCCCAAGTTCTAAAATTCGCGGACACCGACTTTAGCGCGAAATCCGCGAATATTACCACCTTTACAGTAAGTCATACAAAGAAGGTAAAGCATACAGTAAGAAATTACAAAAAACAGCAAAATAATTACCGGTATGAAAATCCAGTCAATAATATTTTTGGAGTAAATACAAAGTACTATGTCAAGAACTTAATGTGAATCAACTGTCATGCCAGTCTGTTGACCTTTCATATCAATTTGGCATAAAAGGGTAGTAAAAAATAATAACTCCATATGTGTGCACTCAGCTTTTTCTTCACAATATAGGCATAAATACTCAATGATATCAGCTACATATTAAAATGTTTATTATCCACTTTAATCACATTGTTACATGTAGTTCCTCTTCCAAGAAATTTTCTTAAGCAAATGATTTGGACTATTTCACATTTACTGTTATGTCATGTTTGTGAGTGACTTCATTCACACACTAAGACTAAAGTGTTTCCTTTCCTTATATTATCACGACTTACAGCGGGTATAGGTATTTATCTTGGTAAAGTTTCAACAACAAAAATTCCTAAAAAGCTTTTATGGGCAAATAAAGCATGAAATTTTCCTGGTTTCAAGGAGCAATTTCTTTCCAACTTTGAATTTTTACGGAATTACACACAGGTTTTATAGACTTTGTTTGTTTCTGTTTAGTCACCAGATTTATTAAAGAGGTATAAAATCTGGTAAGTAAAGTTTTCTGCCGCAAATAGCACCAGGTTTTTCTCACCAAGGAGTTCTACTAAATTTGTTGATTTTGATGCAAGATTCTTAATTATTATTTTGCTTTTTTTTTAGCATGATTGCATCCCAGAAGGCATAGTTTTTTAAAATGCTATATGCGTATTCTCTTTTTTTTTTAAATCAATGAAGTTAATACTGACATATCAAGAAATAGATCGGAAAATTTTAATTCAAAACTTCCTGAGACTTGTGTTCTGACGACAAGTAAACTCATAGAAAGTGTCAAATAGGACTTCTCCTTTTTCTTTTTGTTGCTTAAATTATATAGAGGAAATAAGAAGTTGGAAATATTTTACCTCTGGATCGTCTGTTTGGAGCCAGAAGGGCGTTAACTCATATAATTATACCATATTGGCTCCAAAACAGATGATTTGTTCTAGTACACATGCAACTGATGTAGATATCAGAGATGTGCATGTGGTGTGTACGTGATGATACAAGAAAAAAAGAAATACATAAATACTGGTAAATAATAATTTACAAAGTTAAGTTGAATTTATTAAAACACTATAAACATGTGCATGTATGCAGTATTAATAACAGGCAGCTATTACACTTTTCATGATTTTTTCTTCAAATAACTGAAGGTTTTTTCATGTGTATTGTGTTGGTCAGTATTCAAGTAAAGAAAAGAACTACCGGTATTGTGATTAAGAGGATCTTTTTTTAAATTCAAAATCAAATAATTCGTATCTGGGATTTGCATTGCATGTGCATTGTGATAAACATTGCTACTGGTTTTCTCTGGTTAGTGCAATTAATTTAATGTACTAGTGAAAATAAAAACAACTTGTAACTTGAAGACCATGCACAGTATTGGAAAGCTTTAAATCAGTTTATTACAGTTTAGTATTATTCTTTGATTTTTTTTCTTCTGATATTGCAATAAACTGATATTAGATATGGTTGCATTTCCTTATAAGAAATAAAATCATATATATTTGGGTGGTAATGAGTAACATTTCCCCTGTATATTTGCAATTACAAACAAACAAATATTTTTCTAGTTTGTTTTTCTTCTTCATATCAACGGCTTTCCAGAGGGTGCCTTGATCCACAAAAGAAACAGCACCACCGTCTCTGTGTAGTATATTCTTTACTAATGTGACACACTTGCCACTACTGTACATGGTCTGTAGAGCTTACCTGTCTCACCTATATCTTGTGAGTTACAAACAAGCCGGCTTTCTTATCAAACAAGCGAGGTAATGAGTAAGATTTGAATGAGATCGATCATAATCGTTTATACCTACAGCTGGACCTAATATTAATGGACGTTATGATGCTCGTTTGAGGAAATGGTAAAATTATGATTTTGTTATTTGACCATCTTGCCAAGTATCCTAGCTCCCATGATTTGTTGCATGCAATATTTTTTTCCTATTTAGCGACCCATCGATCATGTGCTAACATTACACTGCATACATAAAGACATCCATATTGTAGGACTTTATTTACGATATAGATTGTATGGTACATTTGTGTCCTTCTTAAGACAGAGACGATAAAAACATCAATAATGTATTCATCCTACATGTACATGTAGTATGCCATATGACCTGTTTTCTTTTATAAAAAGGCTGTTGAAGCTTGTCTTCTGAAAGTTTTGTTATCAATCATGGAAATTTGCTACTAAGGAAAAATAGTCCAAACTCCTCAAAAGAGGAGTTTGCCTCATAGCTGGGAGAACCTAATTATAAACCTAGTGCAAAATCATGACTCTAATCATAATGGTAATGGGGATACACGTAGGGGTCTTTCTGCTCAGAATTCATTTCGGTGACTCAATATTGAATTTGATTAATTACAATTTACCATCCAGGTGAAACTCTCTCAATATTGAATATCGTAGGCTCATATCAAGCCTTAAACATATTGCAAGAACACTTTCTATGTTAGCAGTGCCGATGGTCAGCCATAGGTTTAACCAAAATTCTGAAAGCGCACTGAACTGACTTACGTATAATATAGATGCAAACTTGAAACACTTTCTTCTATTCAATTTCTATTCTGGCTATGGGTTCTAATCTTTACTCCCCAATTATAGTGTTTGTGAGGCGACTACATGTCTAGTGGAATGTACTCCAAATTTAAATGGTTTAACGGGTGAATTTGCATTTTTGATAGTCGAATAGTTTTTAAAAAGAAATATATTGCACATAATATGAAATTGTATTCACTTTATCTTTCTACTGTAGCTTTGGACAGAACACTCCACATCATTTAAAAACTCTACAAATACAAATTTGTGATTTCTAACTTGTACAGGTCTTTCATGCAGTAATTGACTTCAGTGTTGATGTTTAACTTTATATATAAAAAAATAAAAATTTGTATGGGAAATTATTGCTAGATGAAATCACATTAAAGGTGTAGGCTGTTCACAATTTCACAATTGTATCAGTATTAAAAGTGTGTTTTTGAAACAAGGTTCAGGCTTCTTGTTCAGGTGCGTGCAGGTCAAGTGTTAAAATACAATTTTTCATTGCTTTTGTGAAAGGTACAATCAATGCACATGCAAAAATGTGTGATTTTATGAGCAAAAACCACATTCAATCATTGATATGAATTTCATCCCTGTATTATCACAATTAATCCTGCCATGGCACAAATATTTATTACCACTATTATTACGCATATAATGCACCTGTACATGCAGCACCTATATATCATACAGCCTTTATTATATGGGAAAGAAAAACATGCAGAACAAAAAGCAAAAAAGAATACATCTTTTCCCGTTTTCTGTTTTGTTTTATTACATTTGTCAGATTCATAAACATTGCTTTCATCGTAGGCTTATATCCAACATTCATGTACATGTATTTGGGCTTTTGAATCTATGATGCATCCATTGCAATTTACAAGTGCATGTAGTGCTTTAGTGAAAAAGAAAGCACAGGTGATGCAGGTTATTTCAGTGTGGGTTATATAGTGTAGGTTATAGAGTGTGGATTAAAGAGTGTGGGTTATAAATGGAATGAAGAATCTTGATGATATTTTTTCTTCCGCACAAGATCACATGACATGTTTACATTACAAATCATATAGTCTGAGGGCACGCATGCAGTGTGTGTGCTAATTAAGTGTCCATAATGTACATGTATAGGTTCAACAATCTAACCTTAACTAACGTAATCTTTAGAGAGTGCAGTATCTTTCCCTAACTTGTGTTTTTTTTTGTATATGAATTTCACGTTTTTTAATGCAGTGACCATGTGATAATGTATTTTTCTAACCGAATGTAAGTCGAATGAATAGTAAGCCCATGTGATCTCTGCAGATTTTCCGTTTTAAATTGTGAAGTCAATGTATATATATATATGTAATATGTCCGTAACATGTTTGTGAGGCAGATGCAAGACACCCATGAGAAATTGTAAAAAAAGACATACAAATCGCAGGAGGTGCCCTACAACCCAAGCTACCACACCTGAGGACACGCACATGCAAAACAATGCACAATGAGTTGTGACCATAGCATTAGGTATAGCAATAGGCCTATATTGAAAATGTATATTGGCTGTGCATATATACATGCCGGTAATGGGAAAATCTCGAGTGCTGTTGTTGTAGTTTTCAAAGGGTTCAGTTATAACCTAAAAAAACCTTCTGAACATGAATGAAGATTACCAGTAATCTGCAAGTAGCTTGTTTTTGTTTTAGAGCTCTTGACTATGATTACAGACTATATTTACGTTGCATTTGAAAGATGAAAAAATAAACCTCCAACATTGACATTTCAATGAGAAATTCAAGAAGATATTTTTAATAAAAAAATCAGGTATACTGAAGAAAAGTCGATGATTTGTTATAGGCACTTCAAGTTGTTTGATATCATATGCAACGTTAAATATAAACTCATGATCTTTGGATTGCAGTGTGTGAGTGTTCTTAATTTTCAGTGTCAACAAAGGGATGCAGTTATAATCGACAGAGATTTGAAATGCACAGTGTATTATGTACCGTTTCTTTCCTTACAGCCGTAGAAGTTCCTATCACAGCTGACCCTCGCACAAGAAAATGGTAATGATGCTCCCTTAGAAATGTGTGTGCTTCGTGAGAGGGATCGATTGAGGTCATACTAATCATTTGTTATGAGCCAGGAGGGCATTAAGTCTAAGTAAAGTGTCTTTTTGGCTCTCAGATGAAATGATGATCATAACAGCACTTATATAGATATGTTATTTGAAAAATTTCAGGGGCTACTTTTCAAGCTTTCTTGCATGAAAATAACACTCTTTAATTTGTTTTGCATTGAACTCTATGCAAATTTTTTGGGGCTCTTTTATGACTTTCGGGGGCTCTTTTTAGCATTTCGGGGGCTAATTTGCCCGGAGCCCCCGTGTATTTTTTTCACTGCTATGTCCCTTTTGCAGCCAACATCAAATTCTGTAGAACTTTGCAAGAATTATGAATATGTCATGTATGTCCTATCTGTGAAATTTAAACGTTAGCAGTGTCCTAATATTCAAATTATGCAAGAAAACCTGTTTACTTGCTAGACTTCACTGTCAGACACTATTGAGTGACTGACTGGCTTTTTCATCTTTGGTAATAACATACATAAAATGAGCTGTAAAGGGTACATGAGCATTTGTCTACATCAATAACCCACTTCTTGTAATGGCCAAAATTAAACTGATTGAATCTTTGCGCAGCATAAAACATACGACCATTCGGTACAATGGTCTGAAAATCAGACTATTACTTACTGGCTCTATAGCTCCTAAGTCGATTCGACAACTAATAGTCGTTATTTTCCCACTTAAAGACATTTTCAAGCCCCCTTCTTTTAGGGAAGTTCTAAATTAGTATTGTCTTTCAAATGCCGTTGGAATTTAACCTTTTCATTTTTTTGGCCTGCAAATGGGACATACCGTAGTACCTGTAAATGGTATTCCATTTTCTCAACCTTGCCCCCAATGAAAGATTTAATTTTGTTGAATTGAATGACATTGTACTTGTATTATTCATGAACAGACCAACATTTTGAGACTTGATATGCATGTCATCATTATATATCGAGGGAAAATATGCTGTACACTGCGAAAACCAGAGTGTTAAATTTAACACCAAGGGTGTTAAATTTAACACTTTCTTGGTATCTATATCGTGCAACTCCTCTGGTGTTACTTAACACCATTTTCTGGAATTAGATAATTTCAATTCCACTTTTGGTGTTAATATTTGACAACTCCTACTGGTGTAGATTAACACCAATATCTGGAATCATAACAAATTCAATTCCACTTTTGGTGTTTATATTCTTGTTGATCCATTAGAGATTTTTCTATGTATGTCTAATGGTCCCACATTCCATATTCCCTATTATCGACCATTATCGACCAGGGTAGAGGAACCAGTGGTAAACTGATAATTCATAATCGATGTTGGCAACTGTCCACCAATAGGTACATGTGTATATTCTAATCTCCATTGCATTAACTCCATCACATAGATCATTTGAAGTAAATTCAAGATTAACATGTATGTGGTACAGGCTGGTACACATATATATATAATAAACATGCATGTTGTTTCTTGGTTAGTAATCATATAATCAATATATCTATTGCTAAAACGTTAATATAATTGTAACAAGATCGGACATATAATCTATTGGTCAATAATTGCCAAAGGAAAATACAAATCACAAAATTGATGTGCATTGTCATAATTTGCTTAACAAATCATGATAAATGTATTTTTCTGTGAACACGTGTAAAGTAATCATTAAGCGCGCGTACACTTTGTGAAAACTTATTCGACCAATCAACTGCCTTAAACGAAATCACGTGATGATACTTTCAACACCAAGCATAAAACAACACCATGTTACTTAACACCCAGTAATTATTAATGCATGCTTAAATCTGACCGGTGTTAAAAATAACACCAATGGTGTCAAAAAAATTCAATACCATACTGGTGTTAGAAATTTAACACCCTGGTTTTTGCAGTGTAGAGTCTACGCAGTGCTCCACACTTGGGGCTCCAGATTAAATTTCCAGAGGTCCACTCAGACAATCATTTGGTAAAAGTGCAAGAGGTTGCAATCTAACATCCTAATTTCCATGATATCTGTACACACAAAAAATGTTCACATTTGTGCATATATATAGTATCATACACCACTTCTATACTTGTCTTCGCGTAACCATCGTTTGCAAATGTCTCAGCTATATACACACATGTGCCAAGGAAGGGAACTTGCAAGCAACTGAGAAGGATAACTGGAGAAGAAGCTAGTCATAATAATAATAATAATAACAACGTTTCTTTTAAAGCGCTTACCACCGAAGTCTCTAAGTGCGATAACAAACAGAATAGACTGATAAACAATTACATATTAAACAAAACAAAAAAGTGCAAATAAACCTACAAATTACAATACATATGAAATACACATCAATGTGAACAGAGTAAGTTAATCATTAAAAGCAATTTTGAATAAATGTGTCTTAAGAGAAGTTTTGAATTGGCTAACAGTTTGACAGTTTTTACATTTAAAGGTAGTTTGTTCCAAAGTTCAGCAGAAGCTTTGGAAAAAGAGCGATGGCCATAAGAAAGAGTTGATACAGAAGTAGACATTAGGTTTAATTGAGAAGATGACCGAAGATTACGTGAGGGTTTATATTCATGAGGGTGCAGATACCGTCAGCGTGATATAAATGTATATATGTAATATACACTGTATATATATATTGACCACCGAATTCAGCATGACCCTCATGCCATTTTATATATTTCAAACTTGGCCTGTGGCCTCAACGAAATATGATATCATCCAGGAAATTTGGAATTTCTTGGTTCATTTGTTTTGTTATATAGAACTACACCATGTATGAAGCGTGCAATGTTTACATAATACTTTCTTTAGTTAATCTAATAACACCCCACTGATTTCATTTTTAGTCGTTCCAGTTGTTGAACCTGATGATTATACAGAAGATCCTCGAAATAGACCCTGGTAAAATCTTGTACAGGATTCACTATTGCCAACATGAATATATACTGTCTACTACGCTATGCCAGTTTGCATATTTAGACAAGCATTTTCTTGGCTCTAATTTTCTATGCCCTTATCATCCTTTTGTATGAAGATTATTTCTAAGGTGGCATTTACAGAATATCATTTTAAATAACTATGCCTGTTTAATATATATTTTTTTACATCAAGCTCCCTTTAAAAAAAATCAGATGCTCAAGGCACACTAGTGCAAAAGCTGAAACTACATAAAAGCACTGTACCCTTCTACGTCCGTATCTACTCTGTACAGTGCTTTCAGCAGTTATTTGTTACTGGAAATGCAATAAATATAAAGATATTGCTTTTATCAATTTTGTTCAAGTCTTTCAGTTATGGTAGACTTCAGTTTTTGATATATAGAATTGCCATTCCAGTACTTGCTATTATTTCTTTTCTTCTGCATTTAACAAATCAGCCTCATATTTTTTAAAGTATAAAATCAATTACTGTATCTTTGGGGTATTAACTCTGCTTGATCGCTTGTTAATGAAAATCTGAATTTGTATTTGTGAGAATTTTAATCATCTACCGGTATCTCTTTCAGCTGCCCATACATATTCGAAACTACCACAAGTAGTGAGCAATCAGAGACTGCTTTGAAAGTTTAACAACGAATTAATTATTAATGCCAAGTCAGTGTAGTCTTATCTAAATAGTTATAGATTTCTGCTTGGTAGTGATAAGGTTTTATTCTGCAAACTAACCTGTAAGTAATCTGAATTTTCATAGCCAGTCATATTTGAGTTGGGCAGTTCAAGACAAATCTGGAATGTCTGTCAGTTATAGACAGTCTTAGAAAATATATATATGCTGGAAGGAACCGAGAATTAGTCAAGTTTCAAATTCTACTCTAAATAAAGTTTGTTGTCATTAATTTTGTATAGCTTGTGGATTAATTTACCTGTTTAGATTGATAAAAATAGTGATATCCATCATTTAGTTAAATATTGCACAGTACAACTGAAGTGAAGCAATGTGTTCAGTATCTGACTTTCTGCAACTGTTAAAACTATTTATAGTTATTAGGTTGTAGTCACAGTTAGTTATTCCCAGATATTACATTTTACATCATGTCAAAGTAAAAACAGCACTTCACATGAATGAAATTGATCAAATGTGTATTCCAGTGTAAACGTATGAATTCAATCAATGCAAGGATTTTTTTATGCATACATGTACATGTATATGTAATTAAGATTTTAAGGAAAATAGGTTTTATATTTCTTTTTAAGGTTTTCAACGCAGATATTTTTTTTTTGGTACACAAATTTTGTCGGTACAATTTTAATTGTTGTTAGATGTATAATTCATGTTCTTATATATATATATACATATACCGGGTATATATATTTGTATATATGTCACTGGAACATTGCATTGTCCTTTTTTAAACTTTTTTTTTACTGAATTTTATGCAGACAAGCTGTAATGGAGTAAGAATTCCATAAGTTCAGTTAAAGAGAAACAGAAGCATTTCCAATGCAGAAAGATATTGAAATTATACAACCATGTCATTTTGGATAAGAAGTTTGTAGATCATATTGGTTGTCGATCATCCTCCATATTGACATTCAAAGATAGAAATCACTAATGCCATCATAATTGCTCATAATTCTTTATTGTTCAAATATTAGGATGACACCCTGTCTAGACCTTTTTATGAGTAGTACTGTAAACATGATGATATTGATACTGTTTTCTTCTCTCAGCAAAGCAGTATTACGAAGATGTAACTGCACCATTTATTGCACGTACTAGGAAATGGTATGAGAAAGCAGTCTTCAATTTTTATTTTGCTCTGAGGGGAACCAAGGGCTATCCCTTATTCTGTGCCATCCCTTATTCTGTGCCATCCAAAATGGAAGTTTTGTAACTCAAGGAATATCCCTTTCTCCACAGAAACTTACTGGTACTTTTCAAAGCCTCAGCAGGCAGCAGTTGGTGGAGCTTATATATCTTACAGCTGAATATCTGTCATATGTTTGGGCTAGTTCTTTCTTAATATGCAAATCTAAATATTTGATGTTCATCTTTTGGTATCTTTCTGTATAATGGTGTGAGATGTATCAATGCTTTTGTGACTGTTCTACAACCCATGTTCCGGCAACAATTAATTAATTGCTCCTCAGTCTGCGGTCAATTTGAATCACTAACAAGATCCATAAATGCAATTAACCTATGACTTACCACTATATTCATGTACCTAACCCTAACTTTTACCTTCAACCTAACATAAATCCAAATGGGAACCATAACTCTTACCCTACATGCATTTCTAATGACATTTTTCCATAGAATGTGTAGAATCACTGTACCATCCAATATATAGTTCTTATTCATTGAGAGTACATTTTTTTATAGCAATGCTACACATGTAGCTGTACAGAGAAGCTGTTACTTGCTCGATACAATGAATTTTAAGAAAATGTTTTTATGTAGGTTTTGCCCAGTATTTTAGATAAAATTAATTGTTAAAGTTCCTGTCAGAGGAACGATTCTATGCAACCTGATTTTAAATCCTTTAGAATGTACTGATTCTGAATGTCCTATAGATTATATTGGTAGGGCATTTACAAAGGGTGCCATTAGAAAATCATACAAATTTTAAATAATTTTGCCTTGTATTGTAAAATAGAAAAGGAACTTTATAAAATTTTGATTTATTAAGGTGTACAGTTACATACCAGTGAGAGTTTGTTGTCATAATGATGTGGATATTGTACTTTTCATTGACTCAAATGATAACGTTGATTTGGCTGCAAGAAACTGTAAATTATGATTATGATTTAACCCACTGACTACTGAATTGTGTCATTTCTATAGGATTTGTACAGGAACCAAGTGGTTCCTGTTGGCAATGGGTTGTATGATAAATAAATATTTTGTCTACAAAACCAAATCCCTACAAGTACATGTAACTTGTTCTCTTCAGTTATTAGTATTCAGGAGCTAATATCTTTGTCTATTATTCCATACTAAAATATACCACTGCGACTAATTTTCCCTTCGTAGTTTGTACCATTCTTTTCTGTGGTCCACTAACATCCCTAGTCTCCTTCCGCATTCCATCTTTCAGCTAAGCAGTGGGTTTCTGCAGGGGAGCCTGACAAAGACCAATATGATGTTCGGCGTAGGGGCTGGTAAGTGAGGCTATTAACAGGAAACGATGCTGCATCATAGATGTGCCAAAGTGCCCAGTATATGGATCTGCTTTATATATTGCTTTTCTTTTTATCATTCAGAGCATACATTTCAAAGTACTGTTCTCTTGATTATTCATGAAGTATTAGTAAACAGATAAACATCTGTCTGTTTTGAGTTCTTGTTGTAAGGCCTAAAAAAAAAGATGTTGTATTGCCCTTTGCGACCGACCCAAAAATCTTTAAATCTACGGTTGGCTTTTAAAAAAAGTTTTTTTTTCACCGTTTTTTAGAGAAAAGAATTTTAATGAATAAAAAAATATGTATTAAAGCATTCAAAACTGAGAAATATCAGCCCAAAGAGGGAGAAGAAAAAAAAAGATTTCCGACTGACCGACCGACCCATGTTTTGGCACCTAAAGGGCAATACAACATCTTTTTTTTTTAGGCCTAATAATGAACATGCTCAGTATGTATTTAGTTGAATTTATCAAACTCCCAAATATATTAATGACCAATAAAATTCTTTGCTAAAGTTACATTCATTTTCTTTATGAAAAAGGGGGAAATTATTACAAATAAAATTCTTTTTCTTTCTTTTCTTTGCTAAAATTAATAATATCTCATGGAAGTTCTCTTTTTTCTACTACATGCAACCCCTCAAATGAAAAAGATAAGGAATAAACCAGCCTTGTCAAGATATTTTCTCAAATCTAAATGACCTTTTGTCAAACTGATAATGAAGATGATAATGAAGATGAACATTTGTATTGTTATATTATTTAGTTCTTTATTCTGAGGCACATGTTTCTCATTGTAATAGTTCAACCATCAGCTTATTTTGGTCGTATACACATGCTCTCGTGTTATAATTTTTGTTGTTGGCTATTACCATTTATCCCAGATATTTGCTCAGGTTCAGTCTGTCCAGGTTTAAGTATTGATAACTCATAATAGAATGCCTGTGTCTATTAAAGTATGTTTTGTTTTTCCTCCCTGAGAGAATAAACAAAACCGTACTTGGAAATATGTATGTTTTTGCTTCTTTACATGATATCTTCACAATCTAAATACAGATCTTGGTGTTGGATAATTCAGTTCATGTATACTGTGAAACGAATTAGCACATATACTAATTGCATGCAAGCTTTTAATATATTCCTTCGATGTTTAGCTGTAGCTTTATTGCAAAGCTCTTTTTACACCAAATTTCTTTCCTTTTACTAAGCATGCATTAATAAAATGTTATTCACTAAATAGCACAATATATTAATTTGAGTGTAATGAAAATGGTTCTCCTAATTAATATTCTGTGTTGTGCATTATATTGGATCATGATATATTCTAGTTATGTTTAGCGGATTAATCAAATAATGATATGTATTTTTCACTATTATGAATATTGATTTACATCAAAAAGTAAATTATAGAGTTAGTGATACAAGCCATAACATGTATTTCTCATTATTTCATCTATAAGGCCTAAGATTTATACTTATACCAATTTTCATCTTAGAAAATGTTTGATAGCATTCAATCGTGTAATGCCAGATTCTATTCTATGCAAAAGATATACCAGACTTCTACAAAATGAAGATGCTCTTAACACAATGAAGCCTAAGCTCTCAGGAATTTATAGAACTATAAATCAAATTTGCGCATTTTGAAACAAGACATATTTCTTTTTTATGATATACATTTAATTAGAAAGATAGATTTGATATGATAGATTTTGATAACGTTCAATTTTTTGTACAATTCAATTTTGTATATGGAATTTGTTTTGTTTGTTGTAAAAAGATTGACTTTGAACTTGTGAATCCTCTTGCTTATAGGTACATCCAGGCTACTAGCTCTCCCAAAGATGTCATGATCCTCATTGACTCGTGAGTTATATTTCCAAACGTTTTACCACAGCAAATTATCTAATGAGTTGCTGTTTTATCTAGTGACCTGGATTTTTAAATGTTATTGTAGTGTGTCTTTTATGGCTGGAAGTTGGCAGCATTTAGAAGACTTCATTGCAACAATGCAAACATAGAGGAACTTCTTCTTGCACCATTGATATATATTTCGTGATTTATAGAATTTTAAAAATTAATTGTGGTAAAAGTGATTACATGTACCATACCACCAGAATGATGTCAGTAGAATCATGTAGACTCCAAACAAATGGTGGTATCGTATATTTCTTTCCTGACACATTAAACTATCTCCTTTTCATGTAGGGCCTTGCATAATCAATACATTATAGCTCATTACAACTTCCGTTGAGTATATCATACATGTGAACTAGATGATATTAATCACCAATAGTTCTCGCTCACTTTTGTATAGTCTGAAGTAAGCAAGGGACAAACAGGTATGAAAATTTCATTGTAATGGTAATATATGATGTATTATTTCTTCATCCAACTTATGAACAGGAGTGGAAGTACATATGGAATGACTCTGAAGATCATCAAGGTGTCTGTCTCCAAGGCTCTCGATACCCTTGGCAATGACGACTTTGTTAGCGTAGCATCGGTGAGTGATTCAGTTCATGCCTAGGTTCCTCATATCAATGCTACTTGACTGGGCAATGAGTCAGTGAGGGAGAATCAGATAATGCTGGACTGTAGATATGAAGTCTTCTGCAGAGAGCCAGTTTATATAGTGAGGTGGCTATATTAAGCGAAATTATTGTGACAGCGAGTGGAGAAAAGCACCAAATTTGGCATGAACACTCCTTATAACCTACTAATCGATATAAGTCGAGGAGCCCCACGCCATTTTTCAAAGCTCTTTTTGTAAAAAGCACAAATCTGAAATAGCTGCTATCCAATATCATATAACAATATTTCTCAGGCTTAATCATTACAAAGAAAGCATTAATATGTTTACAAACGAAATTTCCTCTCATATTACATAATATAAAGTCTTTTAAAAGGATATTATATGATTTAAAAAAAATATCTGTGAAAGGCACCCTGCAGCTGCTATTAAGCATGGAAATTACAATATTAGCATTAACGGCAGCCATATTGGATTCTTGCTATAACTTTTCATTGTTAAGAAATCTGAATTTCTCCTTCACACAAGATATTTTCCTTATATTTGGGCAAATTACTAGAGAGTTATAAATCATTCCTCAGGAAGGAATTTGGTAAGGAAAATATGGATTTTGAAGAAGAAAAAAAATAGATTAAAAAAAAAAGCATATATTTTGCAAGGGCTCCTCGACTAAAATCATTTTATATACGTGAAGGAAGCATCACACCTAAAATGGTGGTTTTGTCTGCTGTGTCACGGTAATAATATAATTTGTTTCCCCCTAAGCCACCCCTCTAGAAAGATGTTAACTCTAACCATGCACTTACAGAGTGAACACCTTTCTGGCTCTCAGCAGACGATATCTTCAAGTTGATCATGCGTGTGTCCATATCTTGCTCATATGCTACCAAGCTTGAGTACTGCTCACCAGTTCATGAATAACGTATTTTGAGTGACTCAGAACCTATTACATGTAGTTGTACAGGTACATCAGCAAGGGAAGTATTGTGCAAGGTTTAGCTGCTACTTCATGTACATGTGACTCTCCTGTTTGGAGTCTTTTGATGTAGAATTGGGAGCTGAATTCCAAATTGATGGCCATGAATTCAATGAACGATTTATAATGCATTTACCTGGCAAAAACGTAGCATGTAAACATATATCATACAAAGGTTAATGTTCGACTTCTTTTGAATATCTTCTCTTTCCAGTTCAGTAAAGATGTCCAGAATGTAAGCTGCTTCAATACTTTTGTTCAAGCTAACCTCCGGAACAAGAAGGTGAGATAATATATTGTCTCTTTGGAGCCAGGTTGGTATTGCCTATAATACATGTATATATTTCAAGACGGAGGTAGCGCCCTTCTGGTTCTGATCAGAGGATGTAATGCGAGTATTCTATCTGCCATGTTTCACCCTTCTGCTGTTGGTGGTTTTTATTCATCCATATTCTGATTTTTCTCCTATTTATTTGTGGACTGAAAAGGTCTGTTTATCTTCTTGAAATTCAGAGAGCAACATGAAAATCCTGGAGTTACATAGTTATTAGACTATTTAAAAAAAAAAAAAATCTTAGTTTAAAAAAAATTATTCTACTATGCACTGGAAATACATTGCTCACTTTGAATTAATTCTATATTAAAACAAACAGAGGTATTTGAAAATGATTTAAAAATGACTGATTATCCTCCTCATGAAATATGCAGAACACAGTCAGTCTATTTTATTTATAATATAAATATGTTGTATTTCTTCATTTATTTAGAGAATTCCAGAATTCCAGTCAAGGTAACTAACTTGAAACTGAATTTATGTTCTAGGAATTGAATGATGCTGTACAGACTGGAGTGACTGCTGCAGGGATAGCTGATTTTGCAAATGCTCTCAATTATGCTTTTGATCAATTTGAGAATGTGAGTATCTGAAAAATAAAGTTTTGAAATCGTAAGTAAGAGCCAATTTTAGGTTACGCCCTTTTTAGCAATAAATGTAAATCATGCTTTTAGGTACTACTTAAATATGATTACATGTATATCCTGTATTTTGTCCAGATGTATAAGAAACATATATATTAGATACACATGAATGCAATTCATCTTGCCTAGTTATTCCTTGAGAACAAAAAGATATATTTGAATAGAGTCATTATGATAGTAATTATTTGTTATTATGTTCAGTCATTTTGTAATCTGTTGACTAATTCTCCCTTTCTCATAGGCTTAATACATGAGCCATCTGGTTCCCTGAGGCAATGGGTTTATATTGTGGATTTTACCTTTAAATTGGGTGTGGAGAAAAAGATATGGTGCTGATTTATGTCCTTCGTAGCATTGTGTATGATTTTGTTTAAATACCAAAATGAAGTGGAATCTTGTCTGAAACAGGCACTATTAGGAAAAGAACACAATCTCTGACCTATGACATTTACTTTCTTTTCCATTGCCTTACAGTTCAACAGAACAGAGAGGCTGGGTGGTGAAGCAAATAATCAGGGTGCTGACTGCATCCGAGTTATCATGATCTTCACCGATGGCGGAACATCCTCTGAGGACGCCATCTTTCAGGCTCGCAACAGATATCCGTTTAAGGTAGGGAGAGAGTCGTTCTATGAATTTGAGGAAAAGAGGTTGTCTCGTAAGAAGTTGTTTGGAATTGTTAGGCAATTAAAGAATTGAGATTCAAATTCAGATTCTGATTTACACACTAGATACATTTCTATATTAAGATATACATATGTTTCAAAGAGAAGATTTAGATCATTCAGACGGGTATTTGTAATGAAACAAAAGTGTCGAAACTGAGGGAAACATTGATTGATTCACGTCCAAATGCTTGCTAAGAAACTTGAATGTTAATTCTTAGCCAATTATGTGGATGTATGTTTCATGCTGTGATGATTTAAGTCTATATCACGGCCTTTTTACTCCATCTTTTCATGTTTTAAAACTTTATTTTTATTTCTGTAGGCTCGAGTGTTTGTGTACAAGGTGGGTGCAGATTCTATGGTGTCGTCAGATGGTATCAGAGACATGGCATGTACCAACAAAGGTAATTACTATCATGTGAGATTGTTTTTGCCCCGATTCTCCTTCTCATATCTGTAGCTGCACTATGTTATTGTACTAATGTAGGTTGTAAATGCTTGCTGAGCATCTTAACTTGGGATGTAAATGCTATGGAATGCGTTCCAAATGAAAAAATCTAAGTACATGTATTTTCTTCTCCATGTGTCTTTTCAGGTTACTTCAGTACAATCCAGTCATTTGGAGCTGTTAGACTCACAACTCTGGTATGTGCTTTACTTTGAAAAGTGATTTTTATTTTTCACTTCATTTCCCATAGAATGTCTGTTGATTTCGCCAGCATACCCAGTCGATCTTGCACACACATCCATTTATAATACACGATCAGCCAGTAGTAATACACTTACCGTCCCTCAAACCAGTAAACAGATAGGTGATAGGGCTTTTTCAGTTATTGCCCCCCAAACCTGGAACTCCTCACTCCCTGTACTAAAGAATTGCCATACTCGCACAGTTTCAAGAAGTGTCTGAAAACACATCTTTTCTAATATGTTTTAATATTCCTCTCTTTTTGTAATTAATGTAAGCTTTGTATGAGAATGCTCTCTTTCTTTGTTTGTTTATAAGTATCTCTTTATATGCACTTTGTATATAATGAAAAGGTGCTATATAAATTTAATATTATATTATTATATTATATATATACTCAGTATTTTGTCTACTTACTGATTCTTTAAGAAACTATCATTAGTATGTGCATGTAAAATCGTTTGTATATCGGGTTGGCGAGACATTGGGGAGGGTTTGGTCTCGTGCAAACTCTTTGGTCCTTGAAAAAAATTCATTCGGTCTGTAGTTTGAGAGAATAGCAAAATATATTTTCATTTCTATTTAAATTTGAGCAATATACTTTTTTTTTAAACAAGTTTATTGAAGTTAGTGTTGGAATTGCATTTACCCAATTTGAAAAAAAAATTGACTTAAGGAACACTTTACAGTTCTTCATTTCTCTATGTTGCCACATGTTTGTAATGTACAATTGGGTTTGTATTTTTCTTTAGGATTATGTTCCTGTTGTTAGCAGACCGATGGTCCTTAGTGGTCAGAAGAATTTCCAGTGGTCAGATATCTATTTGGATGCCTTGGTAAGCCTTTAAACATTACAATACAAAGTAGTAATAGTAGTAGGGAGGGGGATGGGTGGGGGAGGGGGAGCAGGAGTGAGAGAGAGATATCAAGAAAGGAAGCATAAGGGAAAGACCAAGAAATTGCAAATGAGAGAGAGAGAGAGAGAGAGAGAGAGAGAGAGAGAGAGAAAGGAAAGTGAGAGAGAAAGAAAAGTAGATGGTGACAGTTATATCAATTTGAGTTTAATAATTGGTATGTCTGAATATCTTTTCAAATGATATATATTTGTATATAGATCTATGTAGTACATAAAAAGAAAGCAAGGAAGCATAAGGGAAAGACCAAGAAATTGCAAATGAGAGAGAGAGAGAGAGAGAGAGAGAGAGAGAGAGAGAGAAGGAAAAGGAAAGTGAGAGAGAAAGAAAAGTAGATGGTGACAGTTATATCAATTTGAGTTTAATAATTGGTATGTCTGAATATCTTTTCAAATGATATATATTTGTATATAGATCTATGTAGTACATAAATTCCATGCCAGTAGCTATCTTAATGACATTGTCTATATTTTATTTGTTCATTCACATGTTTTACATTACGTCCACGCCCACATCGCATTTTGAAATGAGAGAACTTGTGCATGTCCATAACATCAGTTTAATATGCTGTGTCTCATATTATTTTCCTGTGTGTAGGGTCTAGGAATGATGACAACACTGACTTTGCCTGTTTACAACACAACAAGCTATACTGTAAGTATCTCTTCTGCCAAGATCCAGTTGACAATCCGTGGTTTAGTGGCTTAAAACTTGCAGTCTCTATGTATACGGTAAAGATGAATATTGTTATCGACCCTTGGAATTAATTGATGAACTTATGTGGCAATGGATGGAGTGAACGAGAACTATTCAATAGAACAACAGTTTTTTCTATAAGATAAATGTGCATGGTTCGGGAATTGCACAGAGAGTGATGAGAATAATACAGCTCAGGTAATGTACAATAAACTTGTGGATCCATTTATTGTGTTGTATATTAAATTGCCTGTTTTGACATGAATCTTTTGGCCTAGTTCCGACCGAGATAGATTGTTTAGTTTTTCTCATCTCATTACGGTTTGTGGATATTTTGTTTTCACTCCTTTCTCTCCCTTGATAGAGTGTACATCACTTCCACACTCATATAAAATACTGATTGATTTCATGTGTAAAGCAGTGAGTACGCAACAACTCTGTCACAGACAGCTACATCATGTTAATATGAAATGCCTTTTTTGTTTGACTTCCTCACCTAAAGGTGCCAGGATATAACGAAACCAGACAGGTAGTATTATCATGCCCAGACATCAAAATCCCTCTTGAAACCCTCCCTTTGCCTACCTTCCACCCTTTTACTTATTCCCTGAACCAGACATAGCATGTACCTGTTCATTGAAACAATGCCTTGCCTTTGGTATTCATTAGCACTCTATAATCAATAGAAATGATTTTTCATTCTGCTTCTGATTTCATTATATCTTTTGCTGAGAAAATATTTAAGTTGAAATGGAGCATGAAGGCAAACTTAGTATTATTTTTTACTCATCATGCATGCCACATAAATGTATTCAAATACAACTTTATAAATATCTTGAATAGTTTTTTTTAATTGTCATCTTTGAAAGATTTATTTATTTGTCTTCTTTGTACCGACTTTTTCAAATGCAAATTTCATTTTTTTTAATAATTATTTTTAGATATAAGATCTTCAATTTCAGTTTTATTTATTTATTTAAAATCTGGGGTCTTTGAGATGGCAAGCAAGAATTTAGTTTGTCCAGATAGTTTATTTCAGTTTATTTTTTTTCATAATCATCCTTTCACTGGTATGTTTCATCTGCTGCACAAATCTGAAGAACAAACTTTTCTATAGCACTTATTCATTCCGATCAATACTATAGAAATGCTAGTTTACTGGTCCAAATATCTTTTGCACAATTACTATAGAGTGAAAACATTATTCATCATCACCCTTAAGCTAAATGAGGCCTTGACCAAGTTTGTAATTCTCATTGGAAGATTTGTTAGACCTCACAGTTTAGTATTTTGTTAAAAGGGGAATGACAGACCAGTTTTATAGGGTCAGCTTTAAGTTGCTTTGGTGTGATGTCCCAACAAATTTCCACTTCAGAAGGCCAAAATTTGCTGACACCAGACTAGGTGAAAATACCATTAATAGGTGTAAAAGTCTGGACACAGCACACCTGTAGTCCTATGAAAAAAATATAAAAAACCTTAGTCTTTTGGAGAGTCTTTGGGTGAAGATAATGACTTTACCATATGGGGGAAAGGGTGGAAAATGCAAAGCATTGCATAATAAGGCCTGTTGGTCATAAAATTATAGGCTAATCCTGGTAAATGACAACAGTGTTATTGGATAAACAACCCAATGTCGTCGAATTTCCCATTAGAGCCCACTACAGTGCGTCTTTAACACGGTCAAATCCCCTTCTGACTCAGAATATACAATATGTTTGAGTGCATGGTGTACAGGTATATGATCATGTACAGGTATTATGCTGGTAGGTGATTATCCTTGAAAATATCACACCATATCTTCTCTATCATCTTTGCCCCTGTGTTCCACTTTGATCAATATCCTTGTTCATATATATATATATATATATATATATTTATATATATATATATATATATATATATAGTTTACCCAAAATTCAATTTTTTTTTATATTGAGGGTGATACTGGTACCTGCTGAATGGTATACTAATGGTACATGTATATACATTCACCTGTCAAATACCTGTTTATTTTCAGCTTGAAATTAAAAATGCATCATTTGTATCTTGTATGCTATGTGAAGGATAATTCTATTATTTTGCTTTGGATGATTTGCATCGATTCCTCATTTGAATTGTTTCCCCTTGGATTTCTCTTCCATCAAATGGTCTTATTTATGAGTTTTGCACCATATTGATGTTCAGTTTAATTTCCAACAATTTTCATGAAATATCAGGGTTTTAGCCCTGTTATCGCTTTGTCTTGAGTATGATTTGAGCCATCAACTTCAAACTTGGTATTAGCATGCATCACAATAGTGAGACAAATTGATCAGGTTTTGGGTAAAAGAAGATCAAATGTCAAAGGTCAGCAAGTCAAATTACATGAAACTGAAGGTTTTTTAACCTTGTTATTTAATTTAGCTGTGAGCTTCAAACCTGTAACTAGCATGTATCATTTAAAGGGGGACAAGTTATCAGATTTTTTTATTGTCATGTCAAAGCTCAAAGGTCATAAAGATCAACTGACATGTAATAGTGTAGGCTTTTTGTTCTCATCATGATAATCCGAGAATAATTAAAGACAGGATCGTAGCTGAATTTAGGAGGCATATCAGAGACGCAGTCACATTTGTCTTGTTAGCTATATACTTTCTAGATGTAATTAACGCTTAATTAACTAGGTATATTTCACTGTCTATTAAAAGTAAACACATAATTAGTTTCTTTATAAAGCAATATCAAGTAATATACAGGGTCAAATCATTTATGCCAAAAGATTTTTCAAATCCATTTTTCAAATTTGCTATTTTCCCATTGAATTTTTAAATTGTCAGCTTGAAAAAAATTGACCCCCAATGATCCTAAATGATGCCCAAACATATTTCAACTCATTTTTTTGGTGGTAACAATTCCCTGAATGAATCACAAGTGCTAGAAGCAAATTTCAATTAGCAAATAATTATTGTCTAGTAAGAATCAGAAGGGCTTTAACTCAATGTATGAGTTTATGAGTTGATGCCTTTCTAGCTCTCAGTAGAAAAAATTATCATGTGGTTTTTAATGAGGCCTAAAAAAAAGATGTTGTATTGCCCTTAAGCCCCAGTCCCATATAAAGCTGGACGAGCACGGACGAGCACGGACCACTCCGGACCATCCCGGACCATGGTCTGGGGTGATCCGGGATGGTCCGGGATGTTTTGTTCAAAAAATCGCAACCGCCGACCGTCTCCCGGACCCAACACGGTACCACTACGGACCGCCCGGACCGTCGGGCATAGCCCGGCAGCAGTACAGATCATTCCAGACCCAGCACGGAGCCGCCACGGACCGTCCCGGACCACCCGGTGCCAACACGGTGCCAACACGGATGACACGGGCCATCCCGGTGCCAACACGGATCATCCCGAACGCCCGGTGCCAACACGGATCGCCCGGCAGAGCCCGGATCATCACGGACCGCCCGTGCTGGGTCGGGATCATCCGTAGGCGCGGGGTGATCCGGGTCAATAACTCACTCCCGGACTGCCACGGATCAACACGGACCGCCCGGCGCCACTACGGATGACCCGGACCCAGCACGGTGGCTACACAGATCACCCGGATCAAACTATTGTCCCGGACCGTCCCGGACCACCCGGCAGTTTTTGACCGTCAAAAACATCCGGGTCGACTCGACCGCCCAGGACCATCCAGGACCATCCAGGACCATCCAGGACCATCCAGGACCACCCCGGTGCCAACACGGTGTCAACATGGACCGAATCCCGGATCACCCCGGATGGGGTCCGGGATGGTTCGGGACGGTCCGGGACGTATATGGGACTGTAGCTTTAGGTGCCAAAACATGGGTTGGTCGGTCGGAAATCTTTTTTTTTTTTTGTTTTTTTTGCTCCCTCTTTAGGCTGATATTTTTCATCTTTGAATGCTTTAAAGATACTATGTCCCTTCTGCAGCCAACATCAAATTCTGTAGAACTTTGCAGGAATTATGAATATGTCATGTATGTCCTATCTGTGAAATTTAAACGTTAGCAGTGTCCTAATATTCAAATTATGCAAGGAAACCCGTTTACTTGCTAGACTTCACTGTCAGACACTATTGAGTGACTGACTGGCTTTTTTCATCTTTGGTAATAACATACATAAAATGAGCTGTAAAGGGTACATGAGCATTTGTCTACATCAATAACCCACTTCTTGTAATGGCCAAAATTAAACTGATTGAATCTTTGCGCAGCATAAAACGTACGACCATTCGGTACAATGGTCTGAAAATCAGACTATTACTTACTGGCTCTATAGCTCCTAAGTCGATTCGACAACTAATAGTCGTTATTTTCCCACTTAAAGACATTTTCAAGCCCCCTTTTTTTAGGGAAGTTCTAAATTAGTATTGTCTTTCAAATGCCGTTGGAATTTAACCTTTTCATTTTTTGGCCTGCAAATGGGACATAGTACCTTTAATACACATTTTTTTATTCATTAAACATTTTTTTCTCTAAAAAACGGTAAAAACGGTACAAAGCCGACCGTAGATTTCAAGATTTTTGGGTCGGTCGCAAAGGGCAATACAACATTTTTTTTTTATGCCTGATGTTGAGACTACATAAGTTAATGTTTGGAATAATTTATGTCTTCTTTTGTTTTCATTCCATGTTTGTCAATATCAGAGTCAGCAGCTGCTCGGTGTTGTAGGTACCGACATTACAACCAAGAACATGGCTGATACAGTTCCTATGAACAAGGTATTTCTCTTCCTTCAGCACTTTGTGCTGTACCGATTGCTTTTCTCATCATTGTACAATACTTGTATGTATGACAATTATTCACAATCTTCACCGGAAGTATTTATTTTAATGTTGTACTCTGAACTCAGCCATGTTTTCTTCAGACAGCCTGCTGTATAAAACAACAACAGTACAACTGAATCAAAGTGGTTTGTATGGGTTGTGGAGTCCATGAAATAAGATTTAGAATACAAGTTTCCAGTTTCATGTATTAGACAAAAAAGGGTAAAAATATGAGATAAGTAATGATTGCACCAGACATCATTATGATATTCCAAGAATGTTGAAAATATAAAATGGCAGAGGACACAGTAGTATAGTAGCTCTTTCAAACATTGTATCTTTCTCACCCTGTTGCCTCTTAATGTTGACCACCCTATTTTCTTAGCGAGAACCAAATATGTGCTACTCAATCTCTTCAAATCGTAATCATCTATGCCATGCTGTTCAGCCAAGAGGCTCGCGTAGTTGAGTAATGGCATGCCTAGCAATTTGTCGTAGTCTGTGTTCTATATGACTATTGACAGGCCATCAGTATTATTTGAGTAATCAATTTGGTACTATGAATGTTGAAAAGATAGGATGAGGAAAGGTTGCCGAGGAGTAGGAACTATATAGGAACCACTTTTTAAAGTGTTGTTGCATGGCGTTGCTTCAATACTAACCGCATGTTGTTTTGTCATAGAAACATACTACCATTCTTGCAATTATTCAAAGGGGGTTGAGACTTTTTGAGAGGTTGGTTAGTGCTGAATTTGATCCTTTCATTTCATTGTTCCAAGTTCATGTATGCCGTTTCCGAATGCATTAGAATGGTGTTTGAAGTGTTCAGTGTTTAAAGTTCGCCACGTGATACATGTACTTGTATATCTAATTTCAATCGATGTCATCATCATCAGCAGCAGCAACATCATCTTAAAATCTACAAACCATTTAAAAAATGATTCTACGTGTTAATTTGCCATCAGACTTTCAGCATTACGTGAATCAGATAATGTTCTATTTCTTTGTTTTGTTTTGGACACTGAAAAGGCCTGATAAAGATAATTCTTATCTATTGCTTATCTGGTGTTCAATTTTCATTACATGTTATATGTAAGTGAAAAGTATTGCAATGATTGGTCCTAGAATAGAATAAATTTTCTGTATGAACTTTTTATAAATGAATACATTAAGAATACTCATAAAAATCGCACTTAATGTGTAGTAATAGTACCCCTTTCTTTATGTATGCACTATTTTGTGAAGGAAAACGTGAAACTGAAAGAAAGCACTGCATTTAGGAGGATGCTAAGAAAAATAAATCACATCATGTTGTTTAATTCTATCTTTTTTCAGCCTGAGTATAATTCTTCATTCAGTGAATCTGTAAGTTTGTGATATGTTATGGGACAAGATTCTATGCTGCACAGCATGTTCACCCAAATTGTGTACCTGCCTAATATCTCTTTCATCCCACTAGTCACTCCTTAGTGTATTATGTGCGTTAGATTGATAGTGATAGATAGTGATATGATGCACTAACGTGCGTGCTCATGTATGTGTATTTATGTTGTCCAATGTATGTGTGTTCTCTTTAATATTTCATTGCACTTCATTTTAGCTTCCATTTGTAAATATAATGCTGCTAAACTAATTTACCAAACTGCAGTGGCTCACCGTGGCAATATTGACATTGCCATAGAGTCTAATTTGATGTGCTGGAGTCATATACTAAAATGCTACAAGTCTATGTGTGTCATGAAATTAAAAAAAAAAAAAAGCAACATTTTACTTTTTTGTAGTATCATAAATGTTGGTAAAAGCAATGATTTACTGTATTATATTGTACTTGTGTAGTAATCATTCATTATTTTAATTTTATAGTTATTTTACTTATTTAAAACTAATTCTTACTCTACTGCAATCATCCATCATTTTATTCTTTCTTTTCTTCATTTTTTTATCATTAATTTCAGGAATATTTTTCCATTAACTTGTGTATTCACAATTCACAATTTACATTTGGTCTTTCGCTTTTTTCTTTTATTTACATTTATTTCATATATCATTCTTTCATCTATCTTTAATTCATGTATCTTTCTTTCATTTTTCTTTCTTTCATTTTTCTTTCATCTATCTCTCTTTTTCGATGTCTTTGTTCTTTCTTTCTTTTACCTGGCTTTCATTCAACAGTCATTTATCTTGTGTATATTATTATCTTTCACATTTTCTTTCATCTTTCTTTCATTTATCAACCAATCATTCTGTTATTCACCCATAATCATCACTATGATTTTATTCATTGTTTCATGTTTTCAACTCCCATTCCATTATTATTATTCCATGTTTATTTGTATGTACATCTAATTATCAATCTGTTAATATTTACATTTGATATCTGTCTTTAATCAATGCATGCTTTAATATACTTTGTACATTTCATAGTGATTTACATTCCTATGAGCTCATTGGTAATTTTGCATTAATATATGTCCCTTTAATACAGATCCCTTTTACCTGCAACAATTATACTTAAAACCACTAAAAATTTTGCTGTTTTAAGTGGGATCAGTGAAAAAAATACACGGGGCTCGGGGCGAATTAGCCCCCGAAATGCTAAAAAGAGCCCCCGAAAGTCATAAAAGAGCCCCCAAAATTTGCATAGAGTTTAATGCAAAACAAATTAAAGAGTGTTATTTTCATGCAACCAAGCTTGAAAAGTAGCCCCCGAAAAGTTTTTTTTTTCCTGAGTGGGATGCGCAACTATTAATACAAAGTCAAAAGATATTTGAGCATCAGCTACTAATTATTGTACCTACCTTTTAAAGACATACACAGTATACTCTTATATATACATGTAGTTAGTCTTTTTCCAATTACACAGTCATAATTATCCATACATGTATATAAAGTTATAGTGAATGTATGATGAAGGTAGGTAGCTCTTAAAATGTAACAGTGAAATTCAATTCTCATGGCATCACTATAATTTCAGTAGATATGTATCTAATAATTTAACTATTATTAACTTTTTGCTACCAACTAACATGTACAGGTATATAATATTATACAACTCACTCCCAGATCCTAATCCTTTTTTCCAGTACTATCCAACGATTTTTCAGTGCCGCGCAGTAGTGCGCGTAGAGGTTAAAGTGCTTAATACTGCGTGTACACATGGGCCTATTCTTGCGCAGCACTATGCGTAAATGGGTATAGAAAGAGGTGCGCTTGCTATATCTATACTTATGTGTGCGCACTAAATTGAGACTTATCAAAACTTGAGATTTATTTGTCAGCCATAAACTGTCATGAAACAATCTTGAATTAATTATTTTTACATCAAATAACAAGGATCTAGGAGTTTCGTTGTATAAAACAAATGATGCATGTTTTCATTCGTTCATTATACGATCTATCCGCCCTCGTTGATGCTGTGTGTATCTATCGCACTCAGCCTAACGGCTTCGTGCAATAGATACAGCCTTAACTCGAGTGCGGATAGATCGTATAATGAACTCATGCGCATGCATCATTTGTATACTAATGTATAGAAATGTACTTGAACATAAAATGTTTAGACTAATAAAGTAGCTGTAACAACAAAGACAAGTGGCATTAGTAATTTAACTATTATTAACTTTTTGCTACCAACTAACATGTTCACGTATATAATACTAATGTATAGAAATAGACTTGTACATAAAATGTTTAGACAAATAAGGTAACTGTAACAACAAAGCCTAGTGGCATTGAAAACCATAGATGATGCTGATATTAGAGGCATCGAACCATTTATAAATATTTTAAATGGTAATTAAAATGATGAAAATCAAGAATTGCCCTAAACAATAGAGAAGAACTAGAGTACTGACAAACCTACTTAAATACAAATTTCTACAAAATTGCAAACTAAAGAAACAGATAAGTTGGACAAAACTGGATGCTCGGACCTGACCTGACCGATAGATATTCCGCCTCTGTCGTGTACATTGTTTTATGTGCCACTAGGTTTCGTTCAGCTTTTCTTTCTTTTAACAAATTTCAAAACAATTACAAAAATATGAAGGTTGATCCTGTAGAACTCTGTTTATACTATGATCAACATGGAAGAAAAAAGGAACCATGAATTAAAGTTTGTTAAGCGAAATCTCATTTTTAAATAGTTTTTTGTAAAACTTCTTGGAACAGCTGGTCTTTTTTGGAGCAGATGGAGGAAAAGGAAATACTAGCAATATAGTAAAATGAAGAGCATATTTTACATCAATTTGTAAAAAAAAATGAGTAGAACTTCCAAAAACCTATTGTTTCAGATCATTAAATTTGCTAATAAGTAACTTTTGTTCTTATTATTTTTGTTATTCTCTGCTTTTTTATTGCTTTTCTTTTTACTTACAATTTTTTGGGTCAATTTTCATGATGAACCTTTTTTGTGAATAACGTTACATTATCCATGAGTGGCATGATAGGTAATAAATCTAAAAGATTGATAATGTTGAAAATTGTGCTGCATGATGTAAAATTTGTACAAATTTGTACACTGGATAATATATGTCAAAATGGATTTTCATGCACCAATTGATTTTCATGCACAATTCTAATATTAATACATGATGCAAGTATACATGTAGTTGGTATTCCAGTTTCAGTCTTGAATGTAAGTGGTACAAAGCAGTTTTTTCCAAAACGTTTCTTTATCAGATAATTTAATGCATACTTTATCACGTTTCGTGTAATATGTTTTTATTTGATTTCTAGATTGGACCAGAGGCATATGTGTTTGGCCTCAACAGTAATGGCTACATCTTATTGCATCCCAGGCTGAAAGCTGAGGTAAGATTTGTACAATTATAGGTACAATGATTATTTAATTAAATCAGCAAATACATAATTAATGAATTGAGCGATTTTCATGCAATACATGTTTTTAATATTACAGAATTGAATCTGAAAAATAACTTCCAAAAAGGTGACTTTCTACAGGAGCAGCCAAAATTTTCCATACACCCAATGAACAAATTAATATTCATGATCCCCCTCCCCCCCCACAAAATCATTTTTGAATGATTTATTGAATGTGTCACCAATTTAGCTGATGTAAAATAAATACAGTATTTGGTAATTAAATTTTACCCATAACACAAAACAAGTCAGATTGATATTGATTTTCATCCCTGAAAAACCTCCAAAGACATACTTGGCTTTCTACATGTCGTGTGGCATGCCTAATTTCTTCAAAATACATGTAGTTGCTGTTTCTACTTGGACTAAATTAAGCTAGAACTAGCGAGAGAGAGCGAGTGCTTGTAATATACCATTGATACTATGTAGATAGAAATGCTATATTTACTAACACTTGTTGCTATTGTTAACATTTTCGTCCTACAGTATCTGTACTATTTCCTTGAAGTGTCTGTGTGCATGCCTCTTCGATATTATTCCCCAAAGTGAGGAGTAAATGTAGAATTGGCCTTTAACTGATATTGAATCCATTTGAAAAAAGTAACGTCCTAGTAAAGATGAAGTACAAATGAAATGCTATGTTCATGAAAATAAAGGACAGTTATCACTATTGTGAGGTATTAAATGTCATCTCCAAAAATTGTTACATAAGTTAGTTGATGTAAAAATAAAGGTAAAATGGTGGAAGTGTCATTACCTCTCTTTACAGGTGTATGTTCCTTAAAGTGACTCGGTAACATTATTGAAGTTTGATGAAAAAAATGCGTAATTTCTGTATGAAATGTTGCTTATTATATTCCTTCTACTGTACTACTAACCCTCTAACATGTACAAAATCCTGAAAAAATTCTCAAACCACAAAGATATTTATGGTTTTTTTTAAGGCGTCACTGTGCGACACCCTCTTACAGTAAATTCTCCCAACCATTTTTGAATTTTCCCAACCGTTTTTCCATGAAAATAAGACATAAAACAGACTTTTAAAAATCTTTCAACACTTCAATGCCTGGAATGGTATATAGAGCCAATTCATTGCTTTGTGACGATTTACATTCACCTAAAATGTAATTAAATTGTAACAATATAGTTGGGAGAATTAAGGAATCAATCAGATCAGTTTTTCCAAATTTTTATCACTAATAATGGTCTGTTTTCACTCAAACTTTCAGATTATCTGTAATTGTACATCTAGCATTGAAGTCACTACCTTAGCACCATTTTCTCTCATCTGAACAATGTTACAAAGTCCCTTTAATGAAATGAAAAGGATATCAAATAAGGGAATGGAGGACACTTCACCTATTGGTACTCTTTCTTATAACTTGCATCAAGAGAAAATTTATTTTGAAAAAAAACCTATGAGTAGGAATACATTCCAGAATAATTGTTTACTATCTTCAGGTCAACTGATATAATTTATGGGTTTGGGTTATACAGTTCTTTTAATTTACCATAAATCTCAGTTTTGCTCAAGTATAGGCAGTAGACGGGAAGTGTTTTTGTTACCTTGCAACTCGTCTAATTGTTTTATCATTTGAAAAATGAGTATATATAATTGGTGATTTGTCAATATGGCATGAGAACAACTAGGAAAGGTATGGTGTTAAGACTAGAAAAGGGATTTCTCATGTTCAGCAACCTTTATCATCTGGAGGCATACCTGTCCGAATGGAGTGACTTATAATGATATTTTCCAGTAGCTAAGATAACAAAGGCATGATTGAAATACTACTCTTTCATCCACTTGCACTTTGTGGTTTCATTTCTTGCATTTCTAGAAGAAAACTAGTGTATTGTTATTTTGCATTCCCCAAGTTATGGCAGTTAAACTCAATAACCTTTTGAAGTATAGTAGAAAGGAAGAATTAGATAGTATACATAGATGTAGACTACTAAAACTACTGTTGTAAATTAATTTTTTAAATGTCATGTACCTCAGCTTCAAAACCCTATTTGCTGTACAGTGAAGGTCTATGATGTAATTATAATGGTATCTATTAAATTTGTAATGGCTTTTTTACGATTTCAATCATCTTTATACAGAATATGATATTTTAATGATGAGTATATCGTGTGTGACTTCTGTAAACATCAAATGTAATGTTACGTAATATTTTTCAAAGCTGAAGAATTTTTAAACACAGCACGCATAATTACACAAATATCCTTTTTGCATGTCACATAAATGCCATAAACTAAATTAATTTTCTTCCTTTTCTATCTCTATGTTTCCTTTGAGTAGAAGGATTATTTGATAAACTGACTGCAATTCCCAGCAAAGCAACTGGGTTATTTTTTCATTATATTTCAGAATTTTGTCTCATGTGATAAGCAGAAATCTTCATTGTACCTCATATTAAATTTGACCTGCAACTCTTGCTATCTCATGTTCTTCTGTATGCACTTACTGGAATTAAACTCCTCTGAGAAACTCTATTATCTACTGTAGTTAGTAAAAAAAAATGATGCTATGAGAAAATTACAGTCTCAGAGAACAACCCCTGCATTATCCTAAATAATAGAGATGTAAATACATTTCATAAGGACTCAAAGCATGTACATGGGAATAAATCATGTATTGAGTATGCATGGTATGATGGAACATTGCATTTTGGAGTCATTTCAATTCAATCTAAGGATCTAGTCATGGTGTACAACTTGATGAAGATTCTACATCACATTAACTCATTTTCATTCATTTTGGATTATTCTTTTCTTCTCCATGGACCATATTATTCATGAAAGTACGTCATTATCAGTAATTTTAATGACGTGAATGTACCGGAGACCACATTTTGAAGGTGTCCTAGATATATCGCCAGCGTGAATATTAGGGATTCTAAATTATTATTTTAGTGCAGTCAGAAATATAAAGGTTTTTATGCTCTAAAAAGCAATCATCTTATCAAATTTTACAAGCTAATCATAACACTGGGACACTCTTAATTTTGTGATGAGTAATTGCATTTTTTTTTGTATTTGCATCCTAAGTAGTTTTGAATATCATTCTGTACGATATGCAATCAAGATATTAATGCCTTTTCCTGAAAACAGATTATGGTACAGCATTTTCCTTTTTTGTGCATATATCAGGTCATGCAATCCTTCATTTTTTTCCCACAATGCCCATACTTGATTCCTGTTTATATTTTCAAACACATTCTTCAGTTCCATCTCATATTGACAGTTTTACACACATTATAAACATTATTTTATTTGCTTGTGACATATCTTTATGTACATGCAGTACTCTGGGACCCCCTCCCCCGTTTTTTCTGAATGGATACTACAAAAGATAGCGAATAAGTTATGTGATTGGTTGATCTGTTAATGAGTACTCAAGTGGTCATTGAAAAGGTGCTCATGAGTTCTGGTAATCCTTCACTCAGAATGCATTGAAATTCATGCTGAATATTAAAAACTAAATATGCATATCATCTGCCAATCCATTTAGATTTAAACAAAAAAGTACTTTACTTGAGTTTTTGTAAAGAATGATGAAGAATTTTCATTTTTGTACAGAAATATAACTTATTTTCTTGATCTAAATAACTTCTTTATAGGAAAGAATATGCACTATTGGCAATAAAGTTGTTGATAGATCTTTCAAATTACAGATTTATTACTAGCTTTTAGGGTTGTCTTTGAAATAAATCATTCGTACTTAGAGAAGAAGGTATCATTCCATTTTCATGTAACATCATGACATGTTTAATTCATTATTTTTGTTGCTTTTATTTTTAACATCCAAGAATGCAACATATTACTACTTTCATCCTTCTCTTTCCATCTCAAATTTCTCCTTTTTTGTGTTGGTGATGACTAACAGGAAGTGATCGAATCCATACTTGAGGTACCCATAAACCATATCCCTCCTCTCTCAAGTTCCCATTTTGCGGGAATACCTTACCTTGCAATTTAGTGAGAGAGAGAGTGGGTGGTTTCACTTACACTCAGAGTTGTATTTATTTGAATCTGCAACCTATATCATATCTATCTCCTTATACTCTCATCATGTATGTGTTTGTTTTTGCATCTTATATACTCTCTGTAGTTGTGTTTCAGGGTTGACTGGTGTGGAATGTATGTAATGTTTTCACACTAAATCAAGTCTGCCGACACTTCAATAGACAATAATCTTATCCCCCCCCCCCCTGCCCACAGTTAACACATTATGTTTGAAATAATCACGAACAGTCGGCATGATGACGCCATTTTTATTGTAAACGGATGGGCTCTGGATTGCTCAATGCATGTGCAAGATATTATTTAAAGACTTTTGCCTCAGTATGATTAGTGTATGGATTTTGACCCAATGCAGAAAAAAAGGCTTTTGATCAGTTACTTAATTTTGCCAGTATTATTTACGGGTAGTATGGAATACATGCTGATGCATTTGCCTGATTAATTTTGCCTGCTTTAGCCATAAATGACATGTATGTCATGAATTTTGGTTGATCACTTTTTCGATACTTTGTTAATGTCAAATTACTTCACATGTTTTTGAATTGGCATATCTAACTAGAACGATAAATTTAATGAGGAAGCAAGGAATTTACTTTTGTTGAATACAGAGGTCCTCAGCCATATCTGTAGAGATGGAAATTGAATAGTATATGTAGAAAAGCAGTACTTAAGTAGGGCCTGCATTTTATTTCTTTTATGGAATAACTTACAAAATGTTTCAAAGGGAAAAGTACCGGTAATGTGAATTACATATGATTTACAGAAAATTATTGCCCAGGCTTTAAAAGATATTCTTCAGCTCAAAAGTCACAAGTTGGGAAATGTTAGCTCTAAGTTGAATGAATTTATTTTGATTCCATATGAATAAGCATTTTATGAAAAAATAGATTTTAGTTGGGCTAACGTTTGCTGAGAGCAATATTTCATTAATTACCCGTGATCTGGATTTTTTGTATAAAAAAAAACTGATAAAATATTTAGGAATTCTCAGCTAAAATTCAATTATTGATGTTATTTATATAATAAATAACCGTGACTGTTGTGGTTTGATGTGGCTTTGTTATGGATTATATACATTTTTAAATTAACCCCCAGTGTTTTGAATTACTATATCTTCAGTATTCTAATCGGCATTTAACACATTTTACCTAACTTTGATGATTTCTACACTCACATTCGTCTGAATATGTGATTTAGTCTTGACCATTGCTAATGTTAAAAAAAGGAAACAGTGACAAATGAGTAATAAAGCACTATATCTGACTTGTGCCCTGTCATGTTATGGTAAATAATAAATAAAGGGTACTTGCCCATATATAAAACTAGGAACTTCAAGATGTAGAATTATCCCCAATGTCTGTTTGTTTCACATATTAGCTAGTCATTAGCAAGCACCCTGGTATTGGTGACCAAAAATAGTACTCAAAATCTGCTACAATAAGAAACTAAGTCCTTCTTACCAAACTTCTCACTTAAATATGGTATCCAAACTAGAGATATGGATTGATTTTTTTCAAAGAAATCAGCAGTTTTTATAGTTGAATTAGAAAATAGTCATATTAGTCTCATCTACTTTAAAGTTGTTTAGGTCTGGATTTGTATGGACAAAGGAAATGGACTTGTCATAGGAAATAGCCTTGTATTAAAGATTGTTTGATGTGTGAAAATGGTTCAAACTGCCTAATTAAATAAATGATGTGTGGAGATACTATAATCAAAACATTAGGATGAGGAATGGAGTAGTCTTCAATAATTTCTTTCTCTTTTGTGAACCAGAAGTATAAGAACACCTTCCATTAAGTACAGACTTAAACTCATCACTTTCTGTCCAAAGGCTTATATTCTCAGTGAAACAAACAAAACAAAAGATACTTTATGAAGTAACTCCTCAGCAAAATCAGTTAGTGTGCATTTTTATTTGGCAAACAACCCATCATAAGTTCATTATTGTGTGTGAGAAACAAAAATTATCTGAGCTCTTCTTAATTTAACCCTACATTACATAAGTCAACCCTGTGAAAGACACCTAAGCTTGATAGCAAGTTACGCTTGTCATGTGTCGACTCCTAGGCATTTGCATGAAAGAAGAGTAAATTCTGAGATAGGGACAAATTCTATTCACCAAAAAAATAGGGAATGTTGTCCATGAATAACTTCTCAACTTCATGGCAGACTTAATAATGTGAAATTTCCTTAGATAATGATCTGTTCTTTTACATATTAGTACTATCGAAATAACTTTTTTCCTTATTTCACTAAATGTTTCTCTTTTTTCTGCTGGCGTTCCAAAAAGTAACTTGGTATCAAGATTGGGTTTCTGATAAAGTCAATCAGCGACATTTTGCTTCATTCTGTTTCTTCATATGTATTTTCTCTCTCTCTGAAGTGCTCACTTCTATCCTTCTATCATTTGTTCATATTAATTGGAGGAAATTTAACCAATGATTATAAAGTCACATTGCTGCAAATAGTATAGCATGATTCCATCCTGCGATCATCCACCATACATCTTTGTTTTTTAACTCTTCATTTATCATTCACAAATGGCTGTTCTGTTGTGATTTTATTTTTAGAATGAAAGGTCATGTTTCTCCAAGTTGTTTCATGGTGATCCATCTTGCATTCAATTAATCTTCAGTTGCTCTCATTGTATACCCCCACTGCATCATCATCATCATCATCATCATCAAACATTGAATGTCCCCCCTCCCTTCCATCCACCACCTTCTTCATCCTCCTTATCCATCCACCTTCATCACTGTTTCATGATTTTATTGTGAATGAGTTTCATCAGTGTTCATTGTCAGCGTATAATTTTACCCATGTTTTACATCAATCATTCAAACAAATGTGCACACAAAATCCATCATTGATGCAACAACTATTGAGTTAATGTAATGATTAGAGAGTATTAAAAATAAACTTTTATTATCATGTGACACACCTCTATGTTGTCATGTATACAGCTTTATTTCCTAGGGTATGTTGAATGTTTGATCAATTTCAAGATAATTATAGCTTCACAATTATTTATGTAAAGTCTTTTAAAAAGACCAACTGTTGACAAAAAAAATATTTCCATTATAGCATTTTGTTTTTCAAAAGTATGGTACATTATCAAGAACTCACAACTTCTACGCCCAATGGCATTGTAAGGAATGAGCAAATGCATGAATAGTAGTTTTTCAACAGTTAATCTACATGTCACACACAAGTTGGTGTGATGGCACATACATAATTTCTATAGATGGTACACTTGCCATATGTCGCAGTATTAACAAAACAAAACAAAACCAAAATTCTTCTCTATGAGTTCATCTATTTCAAATCAGAGATATTATTTCTGTTGATATCTGTTTTATTACAGATTTCATATATTGTTCATCCAATTCAGTCAAAAATATATCCTCCTTATTTGTGCTGGAAGCCAGAAATGTGATAGTTAATAGCATTTGACATACGGTTAACACTTTTCTAGGTCTAAGCACATGATATATGTTCCAGAGAAAAATATATTGATAGAAAAATTGTTTGCAGTGGTGTGATATCCTGTTTTGTTTTGAAGTGTAAGGGTAATCCTAGTCCCTCTCTCACTCTGTGTACCATGGAAGAGAAAGGTTTACAACCTGGTATTGGTGTATTGGTGTGTGTTCATATTCCAAATTCATAGTCTTGTGTTCATATTTCCCACTCATGCATTGTCTGCTTAAAGCTAGAAGGGTGTTAACTCATGTGCTTGAACACAGAGACCTTCTGGCTCTGAACAGACAGCATGTACCATTGTAACCTTAAGCCTAGTGTCCTATCCATTGATGTTACTCCATGCATTAACAATACCCCCATGACCCCCATCCCCATCCTCTCGTATCCTAAATCCATTGTAGTGTCAAAATATTTAATGGTTTAAAGCCGGAACCATTCTTGTAATACTAATTATTTCTACCTTTAATGTGAACTACTGTACTAGATAGGTTAAATCGTCTTTTTTAGCAAAACCCCATTTCTATCATTTATCTTCAGTATACATTTTGTGTTGTGTGGAGTAATATAGTGTAATTATAGAACCTGTACTGTCACATGTTAGACATTTTGTACATGATTAATATTATTCAGGAGTGTCATTTGTAGTATTACCTTTTTAGAAAAAGTATAAACATTATATAGACCTAAGTGCAATTTTCAATTGTCTTTTATGATTTTTATACTTCAATGAAGAAAACATGAATTGAAAATATGTTTGAAATCACTGTTAGATTTTTTAAATGTGTTGTAGAAAATAAGGGTGCATCATAGTGCGGCTGTTGGGGATTTTTGATTATTGATATAATGCTAATTAAGAGCCTACACATGCCTGCATGATCTTAATGTTACAATCTTTAATTGATATATTCATGGCTGTGTCTGTGCTAACTAACCGCATGGCAATCGCTGACCATGCACGTTCATTTATGACATACCTGATGTTTTCTCATCCATTGTTCTCATATTGTTTATTGCATGTAATCATTCAATCCTTTCACATTTCATTACTGATTCTGCATGATACCATTTAATTTGTGTGGAGTGAAATATCTTTAAAAGCTATCTCTTTGTAGCGCATTACTAGATAGTCACCATCAAACTCATGAATGACTAGTTTGCAGTCATTTGCAATCCCATGTCCATTTTTCAGGTATTTAAGGGGGAAAGTCTCCCAGAAATAGTGATTCAACAGCAGTAATAAGCTGTCTGACTTAGTTTTGCCTTCATTTTCATGTAGTATTTCTGTTAAGGGCAGTTCAGTGTAATGTGCCCCAAATAATAATAATAATAATCTCGACTTATATAGCCCTTAATACGAAATACCGTCTCTAAGCGCTTTACAGATATTATTACAAATATTATTACAGATATTATTACAAATGATATTAGCAATAATATACATACATGTCTTTTCTCCACTTATTTTATCCCCAAATTAACACTCCTTGATAGGACCATTGACTAATGGCTGTTATTCCTAAAATAATTCTACTCAGTGGTCAAATCAAGAGATTTGTCATTTTGGGGATGAAAGAAATGAATAAAAGGCATATATAAACAGGACACATTCCTTGCCATGTGTAGGACAAGGCACTCTGCTAGATATGTATACAATAAATTAAAAATATATCAAGACATGTGTCTCTCGATAACATAAATAGCATTTGGAGAATACATTATTAGGTAATGTTAGGTTATGACAGTCAAACAAACCAAAGCTACTTTCCTGATTAGCCCATGTATTGCACTGAACAATGAAGTTTTCAGTAGTGAATATATCATACCTATTTTCAATGGGTTTTATGACTGACAGATTGTTGGTATTTATGGTTTGTCAATTGTGATACTTAATGTTTCTTTAGATATATGATATAGTAATTTTAAAATCTCCTTTTCACTAACCTGCACAAAATTAGATTCACTGGGATGTGAAGGACATGTGCATGTAAAAAATTTCTAGTATTAAGAGAAAACCTAAAGTGTCAAATTTGATTTGCTGTTTTTTTGCTGCCAATGATATGCTAATCTTTTCACTTGAAAATGATTTGAAGCATGTTTGTGTGATTTTTGAACTATTTTCCTTGTTGGATAGTACAATTATATGTATTGCAATTTATGCATTTGTGTTTACTCAATATAGACTTTGTACTTTCTTCCAAACTGATATGTTCTTTCTACTGTAATGCTCATATTCAGTGAAATACCATATATGTATCTTGTTTACATGTTGTTGCATGCCAAAAGAGCATGGATACGAGAATTGATGAACAATAGCTGTTAGTGAGTGTATATAGTGCATGATATCATAGGAAAGTGATAGACACTTGAACAAAAATGATTTATGTACAGTAAAGGTTGGTTGTGCAATATTATATTTTTGTTTTAGAAAACTAATAGAAACCAATAAAAAAAATATTGAACCCTGAATCTCCTTGAAATATATGTTGACTCTTGAGTAATGTAGTTTTATATGAAAAGATGTTGTGGTCATCAGCCTTGGTTCCCTGTGTATAATATCATAAACCCTTCAGTATAGGACCATCTTATTGAAACAGTGCCATCTTATAAGCATCTTATTATTTCCCAAGGTAATAGGACAGATTTGCATGAGGCACTTCAATTACAATTGTTTAACAAGAAAAGATTAGTAAATTTCCTCGTTATTTTGTTACAATATTTCCTAATTATTTCAATTGTTATTGAATTTAAGTGACACGACTCATAGTTAAACATGTAGCATGTAAACAGTCAAGAATAAGGTGCTACAGGTTATTTTTTAAAGACGGGTAACTATTCTATAATTAAAACACTAGTTAGGTCAGTGATCTTAATACTTGTCATTGCCACATTTGCTCTATTTCCCCAGCCCATCAATGGACTTCATTCATATCTAATTGATTCAAAAGTTTCTTTTAATGATCCACTTTGAATATTGTTTGTATTATTTCATGTGTCTATTTAGTTGAACTATTTGTCTGATCCACCCAATGTGGACTTCTTGGAGGTAGAGTACGAAACTGAAGAAAAGAAAGCGGTAAGTAACATGCTAGATTCATTTCATCTGTACTATACCCAGAATTTCCAGTGGCCTTTGAAGATATCAGTGATGGATAGGATGAAAGACTTTTGGTAGAGTGATAGATTCCACACTAAATCAAAGATTGAATGTGTACAAATGGTCAAGGCACAGATTGATAGAAGTTGTTGAACATTTAGTCAAACATTGGACTAGTTATATTGTAATCTGTTGTGATGTCATTTTTTATATGTGGAAGATCTGCATTTATATATAAACATATTCAGCTGATCTTCAAATATCCCATTTGTAATAGTTGTTGTAATTAGAAATCAATGAAGGAGTTGAACACCTTGGATATTTGCAATTTTAGTGTTATCTTAGAGGCTTGTAATATACTGAAATTCAAACCTGATGTTGGCTTAAACTTTTGTTTAAAGGCAGATAGTCCTAGGTCTTACCTTTTAAATTGTTAAATGTGATTTTAGACCCAGGTTTGAGTTTTATTGAATTAGTAGAGTATAGGGCAAAGAGAATTGAAGAAACAATCCAGCTTCAAGATCCCAATATTTTAATTGAGGAAAACAAGAGGTGACATTTGTTACAAAGATGATGAGTTAGGTCGATGTTAAGATTGTAGTATGTAGCTAGGATCATTTGGCTGTTGTAGGATAGGCATGTTTTCACATTAAAAAAACTCGCTTCTTCAAGATTGCCATCCTAATCTAAATTTATCATCATAAGGTCTAAAGAGCTAGGATTGATCTGGGAATATGTCTCTGATTTTCAGTGTTGTATTTTGAGATATTACTGATTCCTCTTTGCTTTAAAGAGCATTATTCCAAATAACACAACCCAAATTTATTCAGAATATATTTTGTGAGAGGAATATTTCTATTGATGCATTTTGTCCTTTCAGTTGAGGAAAGATATGATTGACAGGAAATCAGGCAGTGTAGAGCTGGATACCCCAATCATGTCCAGAGATGAGGTAAGAATCACTTAAACTGACCTTTATCCTAACACAACAGGGATGTTTTTATACTTACTTAAATTGGCAACATTTCAGTTTAATATCTGTAGTTATTGTTTGCAGTTTTTGAATCAACTAGAACAAAATGGTGTTCATCACTTGATATGAATATGAAAGATTTCAGATGTAAAATATAAGGGAAAATTTGTACTTTGAATGGATGAAGAATATGATACAAATTTCTTACAAAAATATTAATGGGAGGGAATTGTATATTTTGTTTAGTAGAATTCTATTTGTATACTGTAATTTGTTTGCTTTGTTGAAGTACATATCGATATCTTGTTTATTAATTTTAGGGTATCAGGTCTCTTGATCCTATTTCATTCTTTTAATTTGTAATTGTTTATTCAACTTTCACAATGATTGGAGAACAAATCACCTCTATTTCTTCGTATTTTTTCTCTCCTTCAAACTTGACAGAGATATCTAGAATTTGTGAACATGACATATTCCTACACATTCATTGACAACACAACATTCAGGTAAGAATACTGTGAAGAAGTGTTTATCTTATATAATTAGTTGAACTTCATCCAAGCGTGAACACATACCACACAAAAATGATACCAAATGATTTGGGATAAAACACTCCTTCATAAGATGTATAATAATTTACTGTTCATAGATGATTATTAAAATAATTAGCAATTTTCAGGGTGTAAACTTTTTTTTGACTCACACTGTACTAGTATGATAATCCAATCTTTTTATTTATTATTTATTTTACAGTGTTGCAATTGCTCAGCCCAGCTTTGACCTGTTTCAGTTCAAACCACCTACCAACATGGATCTGAAAATGGGTGAGTTACACCCACTGCATGCTATACAATCTGACTATGATCTTATTTTGGAAGAATCTGTGATAGTATTTGATGTGAACAATCAAACTTCTAAAATCTTAATGTTCAATGATCTTAATAGTCACATCATTTATACAAGCTTAATTTCAATGGATTTTAAGCTTTCTTTTGAGGTGGAAAAGCTATTTCTTTGTATAGGCACATGAAATAATAAAGAAACCTATTTTTCTTTGTGAAGTTTGACAAATTATCCTTTGTAAAGAGTCAAGATATTATATATATTTGTGCAAGACACACACAGTTTACAATGTACTCTGTCTAGGTAAGCTATTAATCTACATCTGACATTCATTTTGAGTTAATGTAAAATTGTAAAGCAGTTGTCCTTTCTACGTATATAATATCACAGTATTTTTTTATATGGAGTAAAGTTACATTGTTTGCAAGAACATATTTGGTATTCTGATTTTCATATGTATATTGTGGAATATATTATCAATACTTGTTTTTTTATATTTTTTTATTTGTTCTCAGATTTGACCAACATAATGGATAGAACTGACATTCTTATAGCTCCGTGGTAAGTTGAATAATAATAATACATTTTCAACAGACAGTCAGTGCTTAGTTTCTGGTTGTACTTGTCAAATGGAATTGAATAAGATCCATGAATGGTTCATCTTTCCTGGTATGAGAATATGCCTCTGTTTTAGTGAATGCAATACCTGGAGGTTTAATTTTAAGGGTTTAAAAGACAGTAATGGTACAATTTCTTTTGCTGTGTTTTGCTATTTGTCTGTACTGAGAGAATGTCAATATTGGCTTTGGAAAGGAGCTAATATCAAGAGCATGTAACATATTTGTTTGTTTTTACTAAAAGTCATGGTTGAGTAATGTATAAATGCATCAAACTTCTTGAAAATACATTTAGGGAAGTTTCAGGCAAATGTATTATTGCTAACTGTGTAAACAAAATACATTTGTCCATTTTTGTTATATCTTTACCTGTATATTTTCATAAATGCACTTTTAGTGGCTAAAATGACACTCAAATTTGCATTTTTTAGATTGGTATCCCTCTCTGTGTTTCTTTAGGTTGGTTATCTCGATGTCCCATACTCTTAATTATTTGCCATAGCCTCCTAGAATGTTAATTAGTACATTTGATTTGACATTCAGTGTAAACTTGTGATTGTCATACATTTACATGTAGCACTTGTAAACACTGACACTAATAATCAACATAGATCGTAGGATTGTCATACTTGTTTATTCAACACTTGGAAGCATAAGCACCAATACCAACACTGAATGTTAGACCATCGTGCATATAGATTTAACGTCTTTCTATAAGCACCGGAGTAACACTGAACATAAAGTTTTCATGGTATTGATCTCTGCAGGGAATTCTGTGAGCAGTTTGTTGGAAGGGACCCTGGAGAAATCACAACAAATGATATCAAAACAGCCATCCAGGAGACAATTAAAAATACCAGTGTTGGACTCTCAAGTGATGGAATTATCAAGCTCCAGAAATGTAAGTTGTAGAGTTATGTTTAGATTTGTAGTAGAAAGCGCAAAAAAAAACTGGACCTAAAGTTAAGTTTTGTAATTAGATGTCTCTTTGATACACTTTGTAGGTGTTATGTTTATGTTTTAATGTTAATAGCCCGATAGCGCCTCTGTTTGAGATAGGTAAACGGATAGAGTGAGAGATAGAGAGAGAGAGAGAAAGCGGGAGGGGGGTGGGGGGATACAATTCCACTGGTACATGTACATATATGTGTATCTTTGATTGACAGGTTGTATATTACAATTATGCAGGTGTGTAACAATGGCAAGCCTAACAATTCGTAAATTGCGGGATTGAAACATACAAGAAAAAAACATAGAGTAATTTCTCTATGTTCCAACATTATTCATGATATGTAAGTGAAATGTGCTTGATGTTTGTATACACTAGGCCTTAGTAAACAGCCACAGTATACCACAGTGGCTTTTCAAGAGTACTATGCTTCACATCTTACAAGACACATGGAAGATGTGTGTACACATAGGACGTTTGTTGTGTACATGCAGCTACCATTTTCATCCCCCTTGGCATTCCTCATTCTGATTCAGCGCACACACAAAAACCACTGCGATTTACTATGGTATATGTGAAAGGGCCTTATGTGAGTAACGTATTCGTTTCTTTGCTGTTATTTGGCAGGTAATGACGAGATGGTGAGGAAACTCCTTGTAGATGCTGAGGTAACAAGTAATTTGTCATCATACTGGGAAACAAAGACTGATGTACAACAAGAGTAAGTTCACTACCTAAGCTTTGTTTTTAATGATAAACTTAAAACTGCTTTTAAATGGTATTACTCGAAATCAAATTTTTACCCCCAAATCATGAAGTTGCTTATACTGATGTGTTACAATGGAAATAAATATGCACGTATTACGTATACATTCTTTTATTTCACTTTTTTCTACAGCCATGGCTTCATTTTTGTGTTAGTTGCTACTCAAGGTGGTCTCATAAAGGTGTTTCCTGGGAGGTAAGTTCTTTCCTTCGTCAACATCAAAGTATTCAAAATATGCTGAACATTCAGATGGTGATCCAATATTTTTTGTTAAAAGTAAGGGTTGGGTTGCGATAGGCTTATAGGTTAGATCTAGGATATGGTCAGAATTGGGTATATAGTGTTTGGACTCTATTTGGACTCGATTTTAGAAATGTGACCAGTGTTAGGAATTGAAAGCAGAGCGCTTGGCACTAGAGCATACACAAATGTCATAAAATCTTGCACATGCAGTGATATTGTATTACCTTGTTACATGCGTTTTCTCAGGCAAATCAATAAGTAATTTGCCTTTGTATAATTGAATACACGCCTCCGGGATAGATATGATGAATATGGAGAAAAGTGCATTGTGCTAGAACTATCTCTGAACTTAATTTCATTTATTAGAAGGTTCAATCATTCACATGGTATTTCCTTGGCCGTTTTGTTGCTTAATAAAGAGAGTGTTACTGATATTAACCCAACCTGAAGAAAGTGCGGTTGCAAAGAATGTGATTGGTATAAAATCATGCAGATGTACCTACCCAGGTATTAGCAACTCCCTGTTATATTTCTGATGATCCAACATTATCAGGGCTCATACAAATACCTTTGGATAACAATTTTCTATAGCAATTCCATAAAGAGCTGGTGAAAACAACAGAAATGATCTTCTTCCCCATGCAGTACAATATCAAGTTGGGATGATGACGAGATTCGAAGTATGCAAGACCCGTGGGAACAGAGCTATTATCAACGCAGTCTCTACACTGATAGATACGTCTTTGCTGTACCATACAATAATGGTAAGATATATTGATTCTTCAGCATTCATGTTTCTGCGGTATATGTGCCATGCTATTTACTGTTGTGCATATTTCTTCACCTCTCTATCATTTATTAATTTCTTTACACATTGTAGTTCTTTGTAGATCTCTTGGAGCAAAGAATAATTTTCTAATCCCCCCATTTTTTTTTTATGTGTCTGTTATCTTCATGAACATCACTATCACCATGCAATTCTTATATCCTGTAATGATTTTATGTGGTTTTCTCTCATGCAGAATATGGAATAAGGGAATGAGCCCTTAACAAATGAATATGATATATTAATTATTAATATGCACAGTGGAAAAAATAGAGATGTACAGGTAGATCTTATTATAACGTATAAGATGTTCTATATGCATGTGTGCAAGATTCATAATGTTTTTGTCTTTTAGATCTGACTAAGATCAGAGAGAGAGAGAGGGGAGGGGGGCAAATCAATCTCCCTTACTTATGAAATCTCCCAAACCGCCTGGCCTTTCTTGGGTTGGTTAAGACCTAGGGGACCTAGATCCAGTCACTTGTACAGATCGAGTTCTTGTTTCTATGGTTATTGTTATGAAAATTACTTGGATCAGTTGGGCATGCCATATGGTCTAGATACATCATAGTTAAGAGTTCTAGTTTCTGTTGTAGTATTATCATGAAAATGACCAAGAACAGTTGGGCCTGGTCCAGATCCATGCAGACACTCACACTGAGTTCATTTCTCTATTGTATTGCATCATCAGGAGAAGGGCCGATGGGCAGTTTGACAGAATTCCGCTCCAACATCACCATCAGCAAATCAGTGGCTCTTGATAACAAGGCTATACCTGCAGGTAAATCCAGTGAAAACAAGGTTCTCAGTGCAAAGCTCTGTCAGTATGATTGATCAGTCAGTATTACATTTTAGAGTCAATTTGATATTGATTGCAGTTTTTAAGGTTTTAAGGTATACCACTTTCAAATTATTAATATGTAGGATCATTTATTGTAACTGATATTATGTACGTGTAGATGAAGAAATAAAAGATAAGGATTGCATGAATGACGAGCATTGACTCGTTACTTCTAATGGGAAAACAATACCTATTAACGCCAACAGGTGGATGGCTACCTGATGAAAAGCCAATGCAATGCCCATTAATAGATGACATCTTTTATATTTTCCCTTATGTTTTATGATTCTTTTCAGTTGTTATGGCTATGATGGATCCTGCTTACTTCAATGATTCATGGTCCCTGACTTCACAGGTAAAGAAAATCATATTCAAAGTGTATGAAGAGGATATTTATTCAACAGAATATGCTTTCGTTGATGATTATTGTGAGAGCAAAGCTTGAAGAAATCTATATAGGCCTATATTTTCAGCTGTTACTGTCATATAATTATTCATCTATAGCAATTTTTCAAAATTAAGATGATATTGTATATATCGAGTGATACTTCATGAAAGGATTTAGTAAGAGCTTAGGATTCATACCTTGCTTCTGATTGTATTGCAGGGTTTCAACAACCGTACGTTGGACTACTCGTGCGCAAATATGGTGAGTTCAGAAGGGGGTCTCAAGTTTTACATACTGATCTCATAAAATCTCTGTGGCACTTTTCAAATGTTAATAAAAGTAATTTTAGTCACCGAGTCTTATTTTGAATGTAGATTAGCACAGGGAGACTGATAATTAAACTTTTTTGAGGTCTTCAGAACTTCCTTTTATTGTTGCACGAATGAAGGTAAATGTTTTTTTTGCAGAAGAATTCTGTTACAAAAGGATATTTTTTTCTTCAATGAGAGGTGTTTAACAAACAAGGAAGTGATGCAACTTTCTCCATGTACAAGAGGTTTATAAACCTGCTGCTATCCTTTCATTTTAGTGGAACTGGGGAGTGTTTCACAAAGACTAAGATCGTCTTTAAGTTGGACTTAACCATGGCAGGCCGTTCATACCATTGTTTGCTCTCACCATTATGATCTTTAGATAATATTTTTTCCTTCAATAATGAATTATCAAAAAATGTAAATTCTGTAGATTTGTGACCATGATTTTTACGTCATTTGAGAGACCAATGCCAGTAAATGGTGATATAAAATATGACTTTGAGAGCAGCTTCAATAAAAATAACATCCATCCTATTCAACGTGCATGCTCCTTGATCTTCATTACAATGTGATTTCTTGATTTTATTATGTCATTCCCCAATGGAATCTTCTCACATCAGGAGCTGAAATGTTATCTTCTTGATGATGGTGGTTTCATCATAGCTACCAACCAGATATTTGAACAAGATGAGGTAAGGGAAACTATTAACTGATAGGAGTAATGTCAATTATGTTATCCACCTCTATTCTTCAATCTCTCTATCTCTTTCTTTCTTTCTCTCTCTCTCTCTCTCTCTCTATCTCTCTCTTTCTATCTCTCTCTCTCTCTCTCTCTCTCTCTCTCTCCATATCTATCCATCTCTCTCCCCACACCCCTCTTTTATTTACATGTATCATTCTCTTTTGATATACCTCTTATATACCTCTTACATTCTATCCTTTTCTCTAATGACACGTATCTCTCCTGTTTTCTCACTTATTAATTTGATCTTAGTTTTGTTTGTCTTGGTTCTTCTCTTGCTTTACTCTAATTTGATTTATGATACGTCACTTTCTGGTACAAAAGTAATCTTATATTTAGCTTTATAGCTATTCTGTTATGTGACTTTTATGAGCTGTATACTTCATTTATTATTGTGAGAAAGCATATATACCACTCCAGAGTAAGAAACCACCAAATATAAATTTCACAGATTCCATGCAGTTAGGAAACTCTGTAGACCTTCAAAGACAGTTAGTTGTTGTGTACGTTGTATTATGCCGTTTGTGTTGAATTATGCCGCTTGTGTTGAATTATGATGCTCTGAATTTTTATGCAGACACATACTTTCTCATTTATTTTGGCAGGTTGGTCGTTTCTTTGGAGAAATCGATGGTGACATCATGAATGAAATGACAGATAATGGAATCTATGATCGGTAAGTTACTTTTTCTTATTTCCAACTATAAATGTAGAGTAGAAGGAACTGATTAACAGTTATGAAATAGATGTATGACATGCATGGTCATTATTTGCACATATAAACTTTTTTTCTTTATCAATCATGCTCTATTCTTATGTTCAGCATTATATTTGAGTGTTATGTCCAATTATCACATAGAACTGAATCAATCTAAACCATTATTGCTGATAAAGATATAATGGACTTGTCTCGTTTAACCCATGGACTGCTGAATTATATCATTCCCTGAGGCTTAATAAACGGACGACCAGGTTCCTGTAGGGAATGGTTTAAGAGAGGCTTCGCTATTCCCATATTGATAAAGGTCTTGACCACCTTCCTCAAATGAATGAAGACGACATTTAAAATGAACTAGCAATAGCTGACCTTAGGACTATACTAGTATCATCATGCGATCCATTTCAAGCCTAATAGCTTTACCAAAGAAGGCAATCAAACGCATGAGAGTACAAATTGCACCAACCCATTCAAACTTCTTTCTTCCTTATGAATTTCAGCAAGTGGATGTACGACTACCAGGCAGCATGCGAGAGACTGGCACCTAGTGACAGCGCTGGCATAAAGTCACACTTTGTGGTATGTAGTTCAATTTCTTTATCAGTGTTAAATTTGACCAACCACATTAAATCAGGAATTTTCTTATAAAACTAAGTTTTTAATTTAGTGACAGGATTTTAATTACCATAACAATTCATAATGCCTCTTTACGTTCGTGATTGTGATAAGGTCTGCATGAACTATCTGCATATATATGTATGCAGCTGCAGCCGCATGTGAGTCATTAACCCATGACCTATAATATTTTACATTTCTTATGAGATCGAATCAACTTATCTCTTGCTGCAATAAAAGAAATTTTCTATATTGCCACCCCTGTTTATGTGTGCATACTTCAGCATCACCCCTTCTCAAATTGTTCAAAGTTATATATCTCAGAAAATATGTGAGATATTGTAGACAATAAAAGAAATGTCAATACTCAGAATAAAAGTTAATGTTTATCCATCTGACGTTCAAATACCTGTACATGTACATGCTATAATTTTGATCTGAACTTGAAGAAATAAATGTATTTTCCACGTTGTTGTTGTTAGATCTTGCAGGTTGTTGTGCAAATCTTAGAAACTAGAACATTTAGATTTGAATGATGTCAGTAATTTCAGATGATCTTTCAGAAATATTCTGTCAAGGAATGTCAATGCCTTTTTCATGTGAAGCATTAACATCCTCTTGTATGTATTTCTTTTTCTTTCACGCAGCCAACACTTAATGATGTATTCAATTTCCATATCTGGGCTGTAAATGCAATATGGTAAGATTTCCTCTGAATTATTTTACATATATAGGTCATGTTTGCCAATTATGGTAGATGCAATCATTATTTCTTTTGAAACTTTTGAAACTATTGTGGGGGAAAAAAAACAAGTGCTAATATGCTGAATTGTACTAGACAAAATACCGAAGTAGTTTGAAGTTGTGAGGAAAATACTGTTAAAGGTGTGATATATATGAATGCTTTTAAAAATACTCTGAATTTTGAGTTTGAATTTGAATGTCAAATGCAAAGTGCAAGCCATTTTGCTCAGCATGATTTATTTATGCTATGTAAGATTTTTAAAGGTATATTCTCTGTATGTTACTTCTTTGTTCTCATGTCTTTGTACCTCAACAGGTCTTTTATACATCATACCTTTATGGATTTTATGCTCTTTGGATGGACAGATGTTTCAAGTAAGCATATGATAGTGATCATCTCATTTAATTCTAGAATCAAGATGCATATTTCATTTGATCAAAGTTTTTTTTCTGGCAGTGGTATTGATTTTACAAATGAATGTCAATACAATGTTGTCCAGTCTGGGGTGTATTTACATATGGCCACCTTGTCCCATACCAACGTTTAAAGTAAAAGTCCTTGAAGCATCATGTTAGTCATTGTGAAGAAACTTACTTGAATCAGTGTAAAGTTACCAATCAATATGCAGTTTATTTTGAATAAAAAATTAATAAAGAAAAATGATCTTAATGCCACAGGCTTTCTTGTATGGCAAGGTCTCAAAGTGTAGATATATAATTCTCCACTGTGTTCATGTACATACCCAGTATGTACAGGGGATATACTGACCTTCTCTAGAAATGAGAGAAGACTCTATGTGAATGTACTTAAAGATATGCCCATAATAAGGCTTTTTGAATGCATCCCTCTTTTTACTCTTCATTTTCAATGCTGAAAATCTAGTACAAATACCTGTCAATATGTATCGTTTCTCCATATATAACTCAGTAATTGATGCTACTGAGACAACTGAATCCCTTGGCAATGTGAGTTGTATTAAACTGATCAACAACTACTACTTTGGCCAGAATATAAGCACAGAGGGTGTCAGAGAATGTGTCAACTGCAGCAGGTAAGAATGAGATTGCTTTTTGTCTAAGATTTTCAAAATATTTATAAACATGATGAAGATATATTCCTATACATGTACCGGTATCCTCATAAGGTAGTTGAATAATGTCTGGTTAAGGTTTAATTAAGAAAATTTATAACCAACAACACCAAATGAGTTCATGCAGAGACACAGACAGAACCAGCTAGAGACAGAAATAGACAGATATAAAGAGATTGAATCTATCTATCTATCAGGCTATAGTTCATCCAGACGTTGGACAAAGCCCTCCTCATAACATTTCCATTGTCTTCTGTCTCTAGCTGTCCTAGTCCAAGCGGCCGTAGGTAGAGATTGAATAAATACAGGCAAATAAGCAGACAGATTGCACACAAAAAAGAGGGAAAGATGGAGAGTATGAAGATGCATTTTTGTTTGCTGATGAAATTCTAACTTTGTAAATGCCTAATTCTATTTCACTATTGCAGTGAAATTAGCAGCCTGTCATGTGGATGCATGACCAACTTTTGGATAGTTGTCACTAGAACAGACTTCAATTGTGATGGGAGGGGAGAAGGTTAAGAAAGGAGTATGTAAAAGAGGAAGAGGGAGATTGAGGGAATAGGAAGGAGGATTGAGAGACATGGAGAAAAGGGAGGGGAGGAGATGATTATATACTTTTTACTTTGTAAACACCCATTTATCCTTTGTTATCCAGTCTTCTCACTTAGTATATAAGTACCTATTTATATTTTGTTATCCAGGAGTTGGGCTGCTAGTCGAGTTGGTGGTACCAATCTGGTGATGATAATCACTGAGATGGAATGTGATACCTGCCCCATTACAGTCGTCAAACAAGCTCCACAAGAACTTGGTAGAGATATCCTTTTAAAATGAATTCAACCAATAATTACCATCGCTGGCCCTAGCTACTTTTTCAGGGTAGAGTCAGAGGTGAATATGGAACCTATTTGATGAAGGTCGTATAACAATGTCTATAATATTTATTTGAAATTGGATGGCTTTGAGTGTGATACAAGAATATATTGCTCGAGCTATGACAATATTGAACGAGTCGGAGACGAGTCCGGAACACAAACTGCATAATTGTTGAAAATCATAATTTTATCACACAGAAGTAGAACTACATGAGTAGAATATGGAGCTGATAAATGTTTGTACCATCTCAATGAGGCTTAATGTTAGCTAAACTTTCATTCAGATAGGTCAACGAAAAAACATTTAATTACCAAACATCACTAACTAGTATACATTTTGCATTCCAGACACATCTATTTTTCTTTACTGGGAGGAATCTTTGTACGTAACATTGTTTTCTCAGGGCTTCTATCGTTTATCTTGCTCACATATACATTTACATGTCAATATAAATGCACCTTGGATTTGTGGCTGAACGTAAGGGAAATATATTTTCTTCAGGATATGTGCAATATTGAAACAACAAGTATGACATACGCTCCAGCAAATTCCCAAATTTAACCCTTGACCCAACCCTTATCTATATGTATTTCCAGCTCTTACCCCTAAACCTGATCTAAAACCAAATTGCAACCCATAAAGCTCTGATCCTTGCCATTTGACAAAAATGAAGCTGATGCAGAACAAATGTTGCTGGAACACATGTCAGATGATCAGCAAGTGATTTGCTTACAATTTGTGACTACCCAAAAAAGTAATATATTTTGAGGTGAAGCTTGTTATTTGCCCACCATACATGTACATGTACATATTGATAATACTTTGCTAGTATAATAACACTCTTTGTGCAGAAATTAGACCTTACTTTCCTTAACCGTCTCAAAATTCACATGATGCTCCGAGCCCTTGCCTTGAAGAACCCAGATACAGGAGGAGACCCAGTGAGAACTGCTATGCTTTCAATACAGCTGTAAGTTCAGACATCTACATGTATCTTTTACATTATCTTTGTGTGTGTGTGTGGGTGTGTGGGGTGGGGGTGGGGTGACGTTATGGGCTTGTGTATAGCCTGTCCAATTACATTCAACACATTTTAGAGATCAGACATTCATCTTTTACATGATTTGGGAGGGGTTTAGTACCGGTATATGATAAGCTTTCAGTCTGTCTGTCAGTTTAGACACTTAACATTTTACATGATTTTGTTTGTGTTTTGTGTTTGTGTGTGTGTGTGTGGGTGTGGGTGTGTGTGGGAGGGAGGGGGATGTTATCAGCTTACATTTAGCCTGTCCAATTACACTCAAGAAATATCTGAGAGGTGATATTCATTTTTTGCATGATTTGGACAGGATAGAAGTTTAGCATATGATTAGCTCACATACAAAGTAAGTAAGATACAAGTAATGTATCTTCAATAAACTTTTGAGTTCAGACATTTATCCCCTTCATGGGGGTGATATACACACCATATCTACAATCTGCTTTCATTGACTTTGTGCATGAGCTCAGATAATCATCTTTTACATGAAGGTTGGTGTAAGGGGAGACGGCAAAGATAAATATTGTTTAATCACACACCCTACAAATGAAATTTGGCACCAAATAAAAAAAAAACCTTGTATATTGAAAATAGGCCCCTTGTGTTTTTTTGTGGAGAATAAGTACATTAATTTGAGACATATATTTATATGAGCAGTAAGACATATACTGAAAATACAGTCCCATTTTTAGTGAGAGAAGAGCAGATAAATAAAGAAGATAGTTATCTCTTCCCAAGTCTGAAGGAATACTGTCATGATTGAAATATTTCAGTGTTATCTTGTAATTCTTTTTTTTTCTTCTTACATATACCTGCAGGAGAATACATCAATCTGCAGAGGTGTGGTATCTCTAGCATCGCCATGGTTGATTCTAATTTTACACATATTCTATCTTGGTGTGGTATGGCTTGTCAGCGCATAATGATGATCGACAACCCTGTGTTTGTTATTTCTAGATATTCTTTCATTCTATAACTATTATAGAAAATATTACTTCATGTTTTTATTGAAATGTTTGTATTCTTGTTCTTTTTCTTAAATTGTGTTGATTTGTAAATGTGTACACAATGAGTATGTTTATCTACAATATTTTGATGATGTACTGGTGTTACATTTTAACTTTCAAATTTTTGTTACTGAAAATGGTATATAAAACTATATATATATATATATAAAAATATATATATATATACAATATTCTTGACAAAGTTCATCAGCATTATGTTTTTTATCTGTGTAATTGCAAAAAAGTTTACAGAATCCAGTAAAAACAATCATGAATTTGGATAAATCAGAATAATTCAGCTTGTCTAGGGCATAGCACTTTTCTTTCTTTGTCATTATGAAAATTCAGATTTTACCTCCGTTTGCCCATAGGCCGAACAATTTTAACAAAGCAATTGAAGTTTAGGAAAAGATGAATACATGCTTCAGTTCTTAAGAAATTGGTTCACACAAACTAGATTATTTAGATGTTTAAAACTGTTTGTATATTGTATATAATTTTTGATACATGCAAATATATTATCAGTACAGTTTACCATGCCTATTGTCAGGATATTGAGATTTGTGTACAATTCCAAACAACTCTCTCTCTCTCTCTCTCTCTCTCTCTCTCTCCCTCTCCCTCCTCTTACCCTCCACTCTCCTTACTCCCTAAAACATACTCTGTTGATACTACTTTCCATTCTCTTCTTTTTTTAATTGTACAATATCTTATTGTCTGCCATAATTTGGAAATTTGTTTCATCATGAAAGAGATGTTTATTAGAATTAATTTGAGTGATTATACTTTCTTAGTAGATTTTGTGAGTAAAACTGCCTTTTTTAGTGCCTAAGCCTATTTTGTTAGGATGTTGGTTATTGTTTGGATTTTTTTTTTTTTTTAATTTCATAAGCCTATCAAATGGTTAAAAACAACTTTGCAATTTCACAACAGTAATTTCTTTGTAGAACTTCATGTGGAATATTTCTTTAGGTTATTTGTCTTTTTGCATTATGTGACATTTATGTGTATATAAAGTTCAAATACAGAGACTCTATTTGTTATGTCTTTGGTCAGATCTATTAAATTTAATGATTATCATATATGCAGTATTATTTATCAAATTCAATCTTTGTTGGGTAAGTTGGTGTAAGATATTGTTTATCCTTGTAAATTAGATTATATCAAATTGAGATGTATCATTCTTGTGTATTTTATTTCTATCACTATTATTGTACGGACTCTCTGAAGTTTCCAAGCCAAGTTTGGGCTTGACGTAAGACTTGTCACTTTAAAAATATGCAAGATTGGTAGAGTATGTTAACCTGATAGGTCGCTGACAAAAATATATTCATATTTACTCTGATACTATTAACCCCATTATAATCGCTTTCACAAATACTAAAAAAAATATTGATTAAACTAGACATCAGTTAACAGTAGGTCGGTCTGAAGGGCTAATGAATTCTATTGTCAGTTGGTCTTCAATGGAATCACTGTTTTTCCATAAAGAAGAGATAGTTATCCACTCTTATAGACATTGTGGTAAGAAGAATTATACATTCTCTATGATAATAGTAGTATCATCATATCCTATTATAGTGTAATCTATTTAAATAAATGTATTTAAAAAGAACAACCATCAGGAGAACAAAGAAATTCGATTATGTATACTTTTTATACAATGTTCAATATAATTCAATATATTTGTGTTGATTTATCACTGGAGAGTGTAACCCTATCTGTTTGAACTCCTAAGCTTCCAAAATAAGTTTTTCTTCAGGGAACCTCAAACGTGGCTCAAATTACTTTACACATACAAGCCCTCATTTACTTCAGAATATGTTTTATTTGTTTCCCTTTTTCACTATTTATCTTGCACCTCACAATTCATGAACTTGATGAATGTTTAGAAGAGAGACGAGCATTTCTTCATCCAACTTTTTTAGATGTGACACTAAAATTTAATCAGTATATACACTGCATATGTATTTACTAACTCATACTATGTACTACAACTAATTAAGTATTCAAAATGATATTCATTTTTAAAATGGTTATGAATACAATATCTTGTATGATTAAGGCTGATCTTGAAAGATATATCTTTTATTCATCTTTTCATATATGTAATGTGCAATACAAGCAGTTTGAGGTAAATATACATGTATATAGAATATATTATTGATCTTTATGAGTTCTTGTTATTTGGCTGGTATTTATTAAGAAGTAGTTAAAAAGAAAATGTGAAAGGAGATTGTTATCTGCAATATTGTATGCTTTAACTAAATACAAGATTTGCTGAGATACAAGATTCTTCATCTTGATACAAGTAGCTTTTTTGGTATATAGAAAATGTAAAATTGTGTATAATAATCTGTACTGTTAACATTAACAATTTTATATTAGGTGAATAGTGGACACGTGTGCTGCTTGAGATTAAAAGGGCTGTACATGCAGTATACCATAATTTAACTTGGTGTGCTTAACACCATAATATAGACTATTACTACACACCAGTGTACATGCAGGTTTTGGTATAACAGTTTTGAAAATTCACTCCACTGTTCAAAACCAATTTCTTGGTAATAACATGATACGCTTATACTTTATAGACTTTATCATATATTCATTATTCAGCATTACATGCATAGTCTATAATGAAATGCTTTTAAAACCTCATTTACACTAAATACTGAGGTTCTTGGTGGTGATTGCTGTCCATTATTAATTCTATGAATAAATTAATATGTCATGTATTTACGTACCACTTTAAAAAAAAATGTCTGTTTAAAAAATGTTGTTAAGCCCCAATATGACATTGAGATATGACATTAGTAGATAATGTATTGTTGGACATGTTTACCAATACTATACCGGTATCCAAAGTTAACCCCTTACATGTAGTTTTCAGGCCGAACAGAGACGACTCGTAGTTTCTCGTCCCCTCTTGCCCCTATTTGTCCTAACCTCCTGTTTTAAATTATTATTTCATATTTTTGTTTAAACATGGGATTAAAAAAAATGTACATGTTTCTGAGGATATCTAGACATAGAAGTAACAAAAGTGATTCATACTAACATGTAGAGAGCAATCTTGTTTTAAGCCACAGTAGTGAATAGACGAGTGAGATTTTATTAAGCAAAATCGTGTTGAAAGTGATCCCATAGATCTTGTTCAAATGAGACGGAACCCCCTCATTTGAAAGAAAAAAAAGAAAGATATGTAAAAAAAAAAAAAAAAGAATACATACAAGGAACTAGGATTTTTTGTTTCGGTGGTTAATTGCCTTGCATATAATCATTTCTTGCTACTGCCATTTCTGTCAGTAATCAATAAAACTGAAGTATTTATAACAACTTTATATAGAATCATGTAAACTGCATAATGTATGTCATGTAGGCCTATATCAGTTTTAGTGGTATTATTATGCTTCCATTTATGTCATGGTTTCAACAAAATGGGAGCATTCAAGGAAATTTAAAGTTGGATGTGATTATTTAATGAAAATCGCTCTGTATTTCCATATCTGCTGCCTTTATGTACATAACATTTTTTTTCAAGTTACGTGGTACACTTTTATGTTCTTATTACGAGCATACACATGGTATGGGGGTGGATGTGTAGATACGGGTGAGTAGGAGTGAAATCACTTTAAAAAAAAGATGAAGTATGTTATTTCACTTTCTTTCTTTAGTTGAGGACACACAAAATAGAAGCAAAAATACATGTATTGAATGTGCACATCCATTTTACAATTATTTGTTTGCTTCAGAGACTAAAACAAAAAAACACGTTCTTGTAGAGCGATGGGCGATTTGCGATTTACCCATGCCATGTTTCTATTCATTGCCTGTAGAAAGAAAAAAATGCAAACCATAATCTGAAATTGGACTTGATGAAGAGTCGGGTAAAATTTCAATTAATAAGAGCTGTATTTCAATTTGTGTTATTTTTCTTGTTTTTGTACATGCATGTGTTTCTATATATATTGATTGATACACATTGTTGTGGTGGGTGCAATCGTAAAGATGAAAAACATACTCAGAAAAAAATGAACTTATCTATCATGCGCTATTGCCAGCTTTATGTATTATGATAATGGACCTATAAAAGAAGGTAGAAGAGAGAGAAGAAAATAGTACAAAATATTTACCAATATAAAGTGGTTATGGGGAAATTGTCAACTGTTGAGAGCCAGATGCCATCTGGTCTCGGCTGATGACATAGACATTTGAAAGCTTTTATCATTAATATGTAGTAAGGGGATATTTGAAATTGATTATGTGTTGGTGTGTATCTTTTATTTGCAATAAAAACCTAAGCCTATATAAGGAATTAATGCTGATGTCTGTTTTTATTTTCCTACCCTTTCATGTTTATTAAAGATAACATTTAATTTTGAAAATACTTTTTTGAAAATCAGACCAAATTGTGATAGGAAAGCAATAATGTAATATTGATGACAATGGAATTGCTTTGTAGTTACTACTCTATTTTTAAAAATATGATTTCACGATTTTCTGACCATAGTATAAATCAACACCTTACTGCACTGAAGGCGAGTAGAAATTTCCTTTTCTGAATTTTTTCCCCCTTAAATGTTCATTGATGTATTTTCTGAAGATTGTTTCATTATTCTACTTTTATTAAAGACATTTTTAATAGCAGGGTGGACTTATTCTTCAATAAAACGCACATGTGATATCGGTCATTACCCAACAACAAGCATACACATTTTGAGAGAAAAACATCACATGATAAATGAATAGGCAAAAGAGACTGTGTATTACTGTAATCCAGTTTTTAATTTCATATAATTCAGATGTTGAACAATTATTATTGGGTGGACTAGATGCTAACAGTGAATACACTTTATATGAGTATAACTCTGGGACATAAACAAATGAAATAAAATAAAATTATAAAGTAATACATGAATACACCATGCATTCTCTCATCAGTACAACTTTATAATTCACTTCATAACAAAATTTCAAATAACTAAATTCTCAAATTGCAAGTTTTTTAACATCCTTTCAAATTCTACAGTTTATAATAATAAAGTTCAATAAAGTTTTCAATAACAATTCACAAGTGAAAGGAAGTTTGTCATATTGTAATGGAATCTTATGTACAATTAAACCAATATTTTATATTGATATATATGATAGCTGCTAGTCTTGAAAACAACCTAGAAACCACATTAATGTTAGGACTATTAGTCAATGAGTTAATTATACCCCATATTTCACTCATTACAGTGCTTCCGTTTTCAGATATGCATTTATTTATGATTATTACGTGATTATAAATAACATAAGAAATCATGTGTACAACCATTGATGATATCATATAAAACAGATACACTAAGGAACATCATCAATCACGATAGAAATGCATGGACATCTAAATGCCTAAAAAAAAACTTTACTTTTAGAGCATTTAGGTATCCATGTATATGATGGTCCCTTGTGACAAATTTCTGCAATGAATTGCTCTTGGTTACAATCATTTTCCATTCTTGCAACTTCTTAACTTTCGTAAAAAGAGGCACTGTTGGTATGAATGACTACCCATATTGATATTTCAATTTTTGTAGGAAGATACGTGTACATACCACTGTCACCAACATTGAATAACCAGTGGTAAGAAAGAAACAACGTACATGTACACTCCTTTACAAACAAACTGGCATGAAATCCCATGAATTGCGTAATATTCAATAAAATGAATCAAACAGACTCTTGTGCTTCAAAACTGATTGAAGCCAATAAGATTTTAGGAGGGGAAAGTCTCAGCTTTTGCTGGTTGCGCAAATTTAAAAACCTGTGTGTCTCCTCATCATTCATACATTCACACTGCATCCCGAATGGCAATAACGTCACTCTTTGTGACTATATCAAATGTACACTGGAACATATTCTATGCTGTAGAAATGTAAAGAGATGGTAGTAATGACCCAACTACCGTGCTTACCGCACAAATACTTACATGATGATCATATCGGTAAACAACATTATCATTACATATGGATGATGAAGGTATATTAATGTACAGAAAATGGTCCAAGAGTGAATCACGTCTCTAAGGGTTCCTAATTTAGGGTGTTACGCTATTCAATATACATGTATATGACTACACATGGCAATGTGGGGACTGATATCTCTGCGACTATAGGAAGTCCAAAGAGATCTGAAAACTACAGAAAAAGATGAGATATAATTGCACAATTGCATTGCACAATAATTCCCATCTTCAACAATTATCTTACACTAAATATGCAAAATGGTTGATGACAATATTCACCATATATTTGAATTGAATTTGATTTTTTTTAATTACTTTTTAAAAAGTTTCCTGAGATTATCTCTTCAGTAGAATTTTAATAGAATCATTACATAAAATAATATTGATATAACAACAACAAGCACCTTTCTGGCGATGGATGTAGTTGCAAAAAAAATCAAAAAAACATAAGATGTAATGGTGATAATTTCAATGCAATTTGAGATCAACTTAAGCATGTCAAGATAGTGTAGCTCTTGCTAATTGCATTTAAAATATACCTTCTCTGAATTTCGTCACACACATACTCAATACAAACTAGTTGATTTGAACACCACACTCCACCACCCACAACATAGATAAGATACACTCTGGAATTCAGGTATCAAACATTGGTTCTATAGAAATATTGTATCAGACATAGAAATCTGGAAAACGTTTGTATGACATCGAAGGGTCTGTTGATGGGTCAAGAAGGTGCTACAATCCTGACCATGTCAGAAACTTCATGGCAAGCTCAAATCCACAGAAGCATGCCTGTGAACATAAGAGAAAACGAGATAGAGAGTGAAAAGGAACAGAAAGAGGGGAGGGGAGAAAGAAAAAAGAGAGAGAGAGAGAGATGGACAGAGGAGAGAGAAAGACATAAAAAGATATAGAGAAATAGAGAGACAGATGAAGAGAAAATGAGATAACCATCATAGCATATATATATTTTCTTTGAAATTAAACAGAATTTATGGCATGACATTTATTTAAGTTGGAATAGCTAATTATTGCTTTTTTTTTAAATCTCTGAAAAATTGATCAGAGGAGCTTGAATCAATGTTGCACATGTTAACAAGAACTAGTCATTGACATTTGGGTTTTTCACAAGGTTTATTATTATCGAATGGTTTACAGTGAAAGCTACACAACAAATGCCAGCTCAAGTTCAAGTGTGTATTGACTCAAGTTTCATTTTCATTTCATTTTGAATCAAGATAAGCCCATTATCAGCATCTATATTGTCAAATTGTGTTCTCTACTCACTGCATTGGCTGGGAAGGCTCTAAGCATGACTGGCGTAACACCTTTGAAGAGAGCACCTGGACCTTCCTTCTTTATCAGTTCAGCAAACACACTTCTCACACCTTTGGGATAAGCGCCTTCGGGAGCTATTGGAATTCAAACACCAGTCATGAATTCTTGATTATAAGATTGTCAATTATTCACCCCATGTCGTCTGTTTTGGAGCCAGAAAGATGCTAACTCTAATACTTTAACATAGAGTTAAAGGCCTTCTGGCTCCAGACAGACAATACCTATCATTTCTATCCATGCAGTGGTGCCAGAGTCAAGTGCTTTCAAGCCCAGGCACAGCACTGAAGTCCTGTAGCAAGACATTACAACTTTCCACCCTGGAGTTCTGGTGTTAAATTGGTGTATGGTAAGGAATTTCTTGGATGCTGTAGCCTAAGGTAGCTTAACTGCAACTGGGCTGAACCACCTTAAGCACCTTGTATGGTGACAATGAGCGCTATATGAAAACCAGTATTACTATTATCGTCATCACAGTGCTTCATATTACATGTTCTGGTGTTAAATTGGTGTATGGTAAGGAATTTCTTGGATGCTGTAGCCTAAGGTAGCTTAACTGCAACTGGGCTGAACCACCTTAAGCACCTTGTATGGTGACAATGAGCGCTATATGAAAACCAGTATTACTATTATCGTCATCACAGTGCTTCATATTACATGTTTTGAATTCTAATTAACTAGATGGAACTTCGACTGCGCGCAGTCGAAATTGATGCCTCCGCCATAGAGCAATTTTTTAAATTCAAGTTTGATTGCAATCCATCTGTCGGTTCTAATGATAATGCGTTCACAAGCTATTTATAGGCATATATAATGAGCCCCATGACCTTTGACCTCACGACCCTAAAATCTAATCAATTCATTGGCTCTGCAAGATACATACATGACCCAAGTTTGGCGGTAATCCATCAATCGGTTCTTGAGATAACGCGATCACGAGAACAGGACGTACAGACGTACGTACGGACGGACGGACGGATGGACAACCAGAAAACATAATGCCTCCGGCTACTTTGTAGCGGAGGCATAAAAATCATACTTTTAATAAATCAAACTGCAATCAAGGACTGGAATGCTTCTTATCAGTCAATATCAATCAATTTGTACTTTGTGTCTATTTGTTTAATATCTACCCATGTATTAATATAATACCAAATCTTGATTGATGTACATGTATGTATAACCATAGGGCATATCATTCAAGCTATGGGTGAATTCTCCATACAGAAGAAATAAGGAGCTCATTTGATTTTATTCTAAACAATCTTTTGTGAGGAACTTCAATTCAAAGCACTTCATACTCATAGAAAAATACCACACAAACAAACAAAATTCTATGGTAGTTCACAAAAAAACAGATATTTCTCAAATTAAATCTTGCTTACTTTTCAAACTTTGGATAAATTAACGTTTTACCTGTTTGTAATCTTGACTTGAGGGTGTCAGGAGCAATAGCAACCATCCAGTTGAACACACCTGCCATACCACCAGCAAATAGCACACGTAAGACACTCAGATCACTTGGTCTATGATGACAAAAAATTACAATAAAATACATTTTACATATCTTTATCTTAAATGGGCGTTGTGGCGTGCGCCTGTAATCCAGCTAACAGTGGAAGTTACAAACTGATTCAGCCGAGGACGCAGGTTCGAAACTGAGTCACGTCTTTCGGATGGTGACGTTAAAGGTCGGTCCCCAGACGTAAATAATCATATCTGATTGATACACGTCTGTAAAATCCCAATACACACACTTTAAATAAGTATTTTAAGAACACAGTGATGGATTAAAGTACTCTTAAAATGAAATAAATAAACACAGCATTTAACGACACTGCCAAGTTTTATCAACATGTTGGATTAGATTTGAGTTTGATCCAACACAAATTTTCCATGGACTCCAGCCCAAGTTTTCTCAGGCTCAATACTCAGCAGGTTAAAGTAGTCAGCACTTGATAGTTTCCTTCTATCAATAAATTATACATATGAGTAACTCTAGTTCTGCACAAAATCCTGTATGAACTTACATCATGATTATAAATTCATGATGTGAATTCAGAAGAAACAAAATTAAGTTAAGAATTCTTTGAAATGCATCATCCTTTGTGAGACCGCTTAAAGAGGTTATCTGATTGGTGATGTAACATAAGCAACCATTTCTCATGTGGTCAGTAGGCAGGGGCATGTGCTCAAGGTAGCACTTGAAGGGGGCACAAAAAAAACATAAAAGAGAGAAAGATAACAGGGACAAAGGAAAATCTATGATCCCAAGGATTACATATACCCCATAAAATCAAAGTGCATTAGAAATAGTTTTGGAGGTTTAAAATTCGAAAAGAAATTCTACAGCAGCTCAGCCTCCAAGCCCCCCTCCACCCATATTCCCTATTACACAGCTAGGAGCTCAAAATAGCCAAAGATACAGGAATCAACATTACCAGATAAGAGAATTTACAGAATTCTGGATAATATGATCAACTCACTTTTGACCATCGGGCGTCAAAGCTTTCTTGAGGAGTTCATACGTCATGAAATATGTACCCGTAGCAGGAACATCTGGCAGAGACAAAAAGATAAGATCAATACAACAATTAATGCTTCTCCATCGTGGTAACAACTCTTGACCTTTGACCTCTATTTATGAAATACCCCAAATTTTATCTTCGTTATCTACTACCTATGGTTATACATATTCTGGGGATTTGTGTACGGCATTGGTAATATCGGTAGTTTGACAAAGATATACATGTAGCATTTAACCTGCCAAGACGACTCCAAACGAACCAGTTCTTGGTCATTTGGTATAATGTCATTTTTTATGTTTTGTCTGGTTTCTGATTGATCTTGCCTGTGTGACTGGGGTATAATATGATATCTCCGTTTGGATGACCCGACATGTGCTCCTGCTACAATTGCTCCTGGCTTTATTTCTTCAAAGGTATAGGGTTCGGGATAGGGTTAAGGCTGCACTTGGGTTTTAGATTAGGTTTAGGGTAAGGATAAGGGTTAGATATAGTGATGGGTCCATGGTTGAAGTTAAGCCTTCGATCAGTGTGGGAAATCGACACAGAGCAATTGTAAAAGGAGCAAACGTCATACAGCGATCCATTGTTTACCTCTGAGCAGGGTGGCCATGGTGCCTTTGTAGAGACCTCTGAAGAGACCAGCTTCTCTGTAGATCTGCTTGGCACAGTCCAGGGGACCAGCATATTTGGGTTTACCAGTAGAGGCTGCTTGAATCTAAATTCAACCAACACATACGACATTGTAATGTCAACATTCCTCAGCTCTTCCAGGAAGTAACAAAATATATTGATATTTCCAAGAGTTCTAGACATTTAAGATATATTTACATTATATAAGCTTTTGTTTTGTTTTGTTCTGTTTTGTTTCTGTAGATCTGCTTGGCACAGTCCAGGGGACCAGCATATTTGGGTTAACCTGTAGAAGCTGTCTGAATCTAAACACAAATCAAAACAAACCACATTTTCATGTCATTGTCAAAGGCACAACAACTACCCTATGCACTTCCAGAGGGTTCGAAAATATACCCATATTTAAAATTTTCCTAGGTTTGCATTTAAGATGCCTTCTGATTAAGTGGGTTTTTCTTTCATTTTTGTTTATGTTTTGTATTGGTTCAGTTTATCTTTGCATTGTTTTATTTTCCTCTCTCTCTGTCCATACCCCCCCCCCCTCTCTCTCTCTCTCTTCTTTTTAGGGGCTAATTTTTTGTTTTAATACAGTGCACTAAAAATCATCATACAATGATATGAAATAAAAGTCAAACATACATTATCATTTTTTAAAAATTACAGTTTGTCTCTTGACAGGGCATAAATCTACAATTATTTCATGTTATAAGGAAATCATTCAGCAGTCAAGTCTAAAAAGAAGTTTGTACCTACCTGTAATAAACACTTTATGCGTTCACCGGGGGCCATAATAGCCGTCGTGAATACTCCCGATAACATACCAGCCATAAAAAGTTGCTCAGGACTGTGTGGGTACATAGAAGATAGAACATGAAGGAAGGTAAAACAGAGATTTAATGGATAAGTGTAACAATATAGTGTGAGGTGGGAGACAGAGACAGTAATATATAAGAATGAGAAGTTGCGATGATATCACCTGGTTTATTTCCATCCTTGCCTCTTTGGATACAGCCCCTATGCACAAACAGCTGTGGTGTTTGTTGATGATGTCTGAGAAGATATTGACTTTATCGATCAAGAATAAATCAGATTCGCTCAAATATATCAAAAAAAGAGGTGGACAAATCTGTACCAACTTTATGGTATATGGGCGATAGTGTGTAAACCACATAACAAGTTGATTAATTTAGTTATAAAATTTAAATGTCATATTATAAGGAAAGAAGTCTACACACGAAGAAAAAAAAAAAAAATCAGTTTCAATAGAAAGCACATTCTGCTATTAGTCTTTACCAAAACACAATTCACCAGACTCTCAGCTCTTAAAAATACAAAACTGCTATTCAAATAAGTTTACAACTACATGTAAAATATCAACGTCAAATTTCTAGTGCAGGAATTCATCCACTTCCAATGTGCCAAAGACGATGACAAGTGTTTCTGTAGAGAAAATGAAATCCTGTGAAAGCATGTGGTACATAGTACATACATTGTACTTACGCAAATTCTCCATTTGGATGCTTAGCTGTCTGAAGGCTTTTTCCTACACTGTAACCTAAGAAACAGACTGCATACATTGGAGTGACTCCAAGGATTGGGGCAAACATCCCTTTGTAAAATCCTTTGAAGCCCTGAATAAAGAAAAATTGAAGAAAACTTATTAGTGTTTTAGTAGCATACATGTTGGCAATTTGAAAGTAAGAAAAAAATACCCATCAATAATTTGATTTTCCTCATTCCACATTATCCTGACATTGATGGAATAGTCTTTCAGTCTCTATTTCAAGCAAAATAGAAGCATGCCTGTAATTCAAATCACATATTTAGAATCAAGAACAAATGAGCAATGACACGTATAATGGCAAGTATTATTATCCATAAAACCAGTCCCATAACATTTTTTCCTGGAATGAATTGGTGTCAAAAGATCTTCTTTAAAATTTCTATTTTTGTTCATAACAGCTCGCTAAATATACATATCAGCAAATGTTGTGCTAACAACTCATCATTAGGTTGTATCCATAGTTATATTTACCTCATGTTTGACAATTTTGCTGCACAGTCAAATGTTCCTTTGTAGAGTGGAGTGACTCCTGGACCAGTGGGTTGTGTTTGAAGTCGTACCTGCATACAGATGAAAGACAGATAATTCCTTCCTATTTCCAAAACATGCTGGTACAATATCTTCTTGGTAAAATCCCTATTAAAGATACTATGTCCCTTTTGCAGCCAACATCAAATTCTGTAGAACTTTGCAGGAAATATGAATATGTCATGTATGTCCTATCTGTGAAATTTAAACGTTAGCAGTGTCCTAATATTCAAATTATGCAAGGAAACCCATTTACTTGCTAGACTTCACTGTCAGACACTATTGAGTGACTGACTGGCTTTTTCATCTTTGGTAATAACATACATAAAATGAGCTGTAAAGGGTACATGAGCATTTGTCTACATCAATAACCCACTTCTTGTAATGGCCAAAATTAAACTGATTGAATCTTTGCGCAGCATAAAACGTACGACCATTCGGTACAATGGTCTGAAAAATCAGACTATTACTTACTGGCTCTATAGCTCCTAAGTCGATTCGACAACTAATAGTCGTTATTTTCCCACTTAAAGACATTTTCAAGCGCCCTTTTTTTTAGGGAAGTTTTAAATTAGTATTGTCTTTCAAATGCCGTTGGAATTTAACCTTTTCATTTTTTTGGCCTGCAAATGGGATATAGTACCTTTAAGTGTTAGGTGGCAATAGGTGCAACTACAATAGTACAAGAATCCTTGGCATGTTTGACTGCATCCCAAAGTTTTAAAAAAATTCCCTTATTGGAATGAGAATGCATAGGAATCTGACTCTATTCATTTGACTTTCTTTTCTTCTGATTTTTAACTTGAACTCTGTGGAAAAAAAACAATTTAAATGATTATGAAGTCTATTGCACATCGAATTTTATGCTGCAAATTGCATTACATTTTATGTAGACTAGTTCAAATCACAATACTAAAAGTAGCTTACTCTCCTGCATATTATCTCAAGGCACATTAAAAATTACCCAAGTAGTAAGTGGCTAGTGGGGAATCACAAGCATAAATTAAAGAAATTTCACATTTGCTACAGTTACCTAGATACTGCACACACTCAACAAAGTTTTTATGCAATCAATACACCCCTTCACGGTTAAGGCCGCCTTTTTAATTTTGCGAGTAAACATTGTGTCATCAATGCTTTCAGCTCGTGTTGAAATTGTTACTGTGCATGCGCTGCAAAACACGGAGCGGAGTTCAATTTCGACGAAGAAAACCGGGACAAAAAGACCCTTAAACGCATCATACAGTCAATCTGGTAAGTGGAACCGATGTATATTAGTCTAGACCGAAAATTTCTGTCTCTTTCATTCGTTAGCCTCTGATTTGGGTAGGGTCGGCTCCTCTCTTTAGAGACAGAAGCCGACCATAGCGCTGCATTGCAAACTAATGCCCGCATCCGAGCAGTAAACTTATGCCCAAAATACTACATTTTACCCGATGCATATCCGATGCATTTATTATTGTAAATTGGGCCTAGGCTAAATTACATCGGTTCCACTTACCAGATTGACTGTATGATGCCTTTAAGGGTCTTTTTTCCGGATTTTCATCGCCGAAAATGAGCTCCGTGTTGAAATCCTTGCAGCCGTATTTTAAACTGTTACTGTCAATGGATGACGTCATCTTCCTTCATGCGCAGTAAGTTTAAAATACGGCTGCAAGAATTTCAACACGGAGCTCATTTTCGGCGATGAAAATCCGGAAAAAAGACCCTTAAAGGCATCATACAGTCAATCTGGTAAGTGGAACCGATGTAGTTTAGCCTAGGCCTTATTTACAATAATAAATGCATCGGATATGCATCGGGTAAAATGTAGTATTTTGGGCATAAGTTTACTGCTCGGATGCGGGCATTAGTTTGCAATGCAGCCGCTATGGTCGGCTTCCATCTCTAAAGAGAGGAGCCGACCCTACCCAAATCAGAGGCTAACGAACGAAAGAGACAGAAATCTTCGGTCTAATATTAGTCTAGACCTAATTTTCAAAAATAAATGCATCGGATATGAATCCGCTAAAGTGACATTTTAGTCCAAAAGTTTGGCCGGAATTTGGTGGCCAGATCCGTTCCACCGAGTTTGCACAGGAGCGCCTATGGTCGGCTTCTGTCTCTAAAGAGAGGAGCCGACCCTACCCAAATCAGAGGCCAACGAACGAAAGAGACAGAAATTTTCGATCTAGACTAGACCTTTTCTAGACTAGTCTTGCAAGATTTCCTATCCTACTTCAACATGTCTTTCATAATCTGGACCATAAACAAGTAGATCTAATCTGAGTTAGGTCAAGTATGCAAATTAGATCCAAATTAGACCACAATTTGCCTGAAAAGTGCGTTGCCTTGCTATCTGATTCTGAGTTCTGAATATAGATCTGAATGGAAATTGATTTGGTAGGTCACCTTCATGGTATCCAACGGGTGTCCAGCCGCGACGAGACACACGCCCCCGAAGCCTCCAGCGAGGAAGTTTTCAATGGACTTGTATCGGACGACATTTTATAAAGTGGTGATTTCCCTAGATCAATGAAAACCTTTTAATAATCCTTCTTCACAGACTTGGAATTCAGCAGGAAATCAGTAAATCAGAGGGGAAACGCCAGCATGAAACAACAATCCTCTGGAATGGCCTGGCCTGGCTGGCTAACCTCAACTTCCAAAGTCAAACGAAATCTCGGTAGCGTACGAAGGTGCTAGGCTGGTAAGGGCTGGCGGACTCATGAATAAACATCATTATATGACGTCACAAACGTCATCGCACTGACTGCACTGGTCCGCGCCACGCCTACTCCAGATCCTAGCTTAAATGAAATTAGATCCATAAATGGAGTTAATTAATGTACATTTCTAAGGCTCGATTGAGGGTGCAAGTTTAAATTAAATCATGCTAGCTATAATGGAGATAGATGGAGTTAATGTACATTTCTTATTAAGGCTAATTAAATGCATATGGAGGTGCCGGTGCACATGCTAGGCTGCAGGGGCGGCGATCCCGGGGGACACCCCCTCAATTGTTTTAGGGGATCGTCCCCTGAAAATTCGAAAAAGTGCACACAAAAAAAGTATAGCAAATAATGACTGAAGACTAATTGCAAGCCACTTTTAGGCTCTGGAGGGCCCAAGAGTGCAGCGTTTAGACAAATTAAAATGTAAAATCTTCTCGCTCGAGCTACGCTCCCTCGCATAATATCCTTCAAAATATACAAGTAAATATTGTAGAAAAGTGAAGTGTGAAAAAAGTACTTTGCTTGTGTTTTATATTATAGTTTTGCTAAGGAATATAATGTTTTGATATAACAAAACTTCAAAAACCTGTGAGGGGGTAGTCACTTTTGTCACCTTCACCCCTCTCGTTCACTATGCTCCTCGCACTGGCGTACGTACTGATGGGGAAGGGGGGGGGGCTTGGTTTATTTCTAATTGGATACCAGGGATTCACAGATGTTGCTGAAATGGCATGATTTTCCCTGAGCTTCCGGGGGCTCTGCCCCCTGGACCCCACCAAGGGCCCTAAGGCGGGCCCCTGGTTGCTCATCTGATTGTTGTTAAATGCCTAAAACCCCGAGCTTCGGGCTCCGCCCTGGACCCCACAAGGGCCCTAAAGCAGGCCCCTGGATGCGATTATCTGACCATTATTCAATGCCTAAAACCCCTGAGCTTCCGGGGGCTTTGCACCCTGGACCCCACAAGGGCCCTAAGGCGGCCCCTGGATGCTCATTTGACCATAACTAAATGCCTAAAATCCCCTGAGCTTTATGGGGCTCCGCCCCTTGACCCCCGCCGGGGCTTTGCCCCTGGACCCCACGCCAATTTACGATCCACTTGCCTCGCTCACTTTGCTCTACTTGATCGTAAATACTTTAGCCCCACTTTGTGGTGGTGGTGATGCAGATTTTTTCTCCCAAAAAAAAAACGTTTTGCTCATTACGCCACTGCTCCGGCCTCGTCCCTCGCATTTCGTCTCCCCGGTCATGAAAAGAAATCGCCGCCTAGGCTGGATGGAGGGGTGCTAGGCGCTGAACAGGAGGCCGGTGATCGAGATCGATCGATCGATGCTCGATTGCCTCCGACCGATTTCTTTTTGCCACTCAATCAAATCATACAAAATAACCAATAAATTTCCTATCAAGTTCATTATACAACAGGGAGAAGATAAATTTGAATAAGAATACAATTAATTAATGAATCAAAGTACAGATATATATACAATTAACTCCATCTATCTCCGAGCATATGATTTCATTTTAAACTTGCACTAACTACATCCAGCCTAGCACCCTCTATCCAGCCTAGCACCCTCCATTGAGCCTTACAAATATCAACTCCATCTATCTCCTAGCATATGATTTCATTTAAACGTGCACTAACTTCATCCAGCCTAGCACCCCCTCCATCCAGTCTAGCACCCCCTCCATTGAACCTTAGAAATATCAACTCCGTCTATCTCTGATTTCATTTAAACTTGCACTAACTACATCCAGCCTAGCACCCCTCTATCCAGCCTAGCACCCTCCATTGAGCCTTAGAAATATCAACTCCATCTATCTCCTAGCATATGATTTCATTTAAACGTGCACTAACTTCATCCAGCCTAGCGCCCCCTCCATCCAGCCTAGCACCCATTGAGCCTTAGAAATATCAACTCCATCTATCTCTGATTTCATTTAAACTTGCACTAACTACATCCAGCCTAGCACCCCCTCCATCCAGCCTAGCACCCCCTCCATTGAGCCTTAGAAATGTACATTAATTAAATCCATCTATATCCGAGCTTGCACTAACTACATCCAGCCTAGCACCCTCTCCATTCAGCCTAGCACCCCCTCAAGCTAGGATCTGGAGTAGGCGTGGCGCGGACGAGTAAGTGCGATGACGTTCGTGACGTCATATAGTCATGTTTATTCATGAGGTCGCCAGCCCTTACCAGCCTAGCACCTTCGTACGCTACCCGAAATCTCACGCTCACGAAAATTGTATGGTGTATTTAGGGTCTAAATTCAAAAAGAAAAGTAAAAACGTTGATTCTAGTCCGGAATCTTCGGGGAGGGGGTTAGTGTTCGGATAGTTTTCTATACACAAACACACTATTGTTCCAAATTTAACTTAAATTTTAATTTAAAAACTTCATTTTTACAAGCACTAAAGAGGTTCCAAACAATGAATGCGAAGTTGCATTATTAATTATTATTGTTTCAGTGGCGGATCCAGGAATTTCTTACGGGGGGGGGCACAAAATCGCATGGGCGGGTGAAATATATGAAAAACGAGGAGCGGAGCGACCAAGCGAGATGGGTCTGGGAGGGGTCAGAACCCCTCCCTGAGTAGGAAGCATTTGCAATTTTAGAACCACATTAGGTGCATTTTCAGGCCCTTCCTGGAGTAATATGACGTAAAATTGCTTTCTCATACCCCCCCCCCAAGAGTAGGGACCCAGGGGCGGATGATGAGATCTAGCTTTTTGCTAAGGGGGTAATTGACCCAATGACGACACGGAGCATCGTCCACGAGCCGCGTAGCGGCGAGGCGATTTTTTGTTGTTGCTATTTTGCACCCCCGTAAGTGATGTTTTCCTGGCATCTACTGACACAATGGAGACCATAAAAAGCAGTGCATGATAATTACGTCTTTTTAAATCAAGTAACAGATTAAGGGGGGTCGTTGACCCAAAGACGATGCAGAGCATTGTCCACGAGCCGCGTAGCGGCGAGGCGATTTTTTTTTTTTTTTTTGGGGGCTATTTTGAACCCCCGTAAGTGATATTTTCCTGGCATCTATATACTAACGCAATGGAGACCAGTTTAAGGGGTCGTTGACCCAAAGACGATGCAGAGCATTGTCCACGAGCCGCGTAGCGGCGCGATTTTGGGGTGCTATTTTGAACCCCCGTAAGTGATGTTTTCCTGGCATCTATATACTAACACAATGGAGACCCAGGGGCGTCGCTAGAGGGTGTGGGGGTGCGACACCCCACCTGTCAGGATATTGTCGGTAAACTTGCACTGCCGTCGGGAAAAATGAGAAAAAGGGGGAGGGGAAAAAGGAAAGGGAAAGAGAAAGAAAAGAAAAAAAGAAAGGAAAGAGAAGAGAAGCAAAAAAAGAAAAAAGAAAAGAGGAAGGAGAGGAAAGAAAGGAAAAGAAAGAAAAGGAGATAAGGAAAATAAAAGAGAAAAGGGAAACAAAAGAAACTGGGATGAAAGAGAGGAGAGGGAGAAGGGGGATAAGAGCCTGAGAGAGGGGGTTGTTGGGTGGAGTCGCCTCGTCGAGGGAGCAAGAATGATACGCATAGATATGTTGCTGTGTCGGGTCAGGTGTGTCGGTATTCTTGCTCGATCCTCGTGTACTATATCAATGCAGAAGTTTGAAGTCGGTGAGATGTATTAATATGTCGGTCGGCCGGCAATTTTTTTTCCATATGAACTGTGACTATTTATTGGACAAAGAAACATTTTTGAAAATTCAGACAATGATTAAGAGCCGAGAACGGTACAATGAATCGTCTTCTTTCTCTAATAATTTAATGCAACGTCAAAGTTTCCGCGCTTCGCGCGGGAGTGGGAAAAACTGAATTCAGACAAGGATTAAGAGTCGTCTTCTTTCTCTGATAATATAATGAAACGTCAAAGCTTCCGCGCTTCGCGCAGGAGGGGGAACTGAGTTCAGACAAGGATTAAGAGTCGAGAACGGTACAACGAATCGTCTTCTTTCTCTGATAATTTAATGCAACGTCAAAGCTTCCGCGCTTCGCGCGGAGAGGAACTGAATTCAGACAAGGATTTAGAGTCGAGAACAGTACAACGAATCGTCTTCTTTCTTTAATAATGTAATGAAACGTCAAAGCTTCCGCGCTTCGCGCGGAAGGGGTTAAACTGAATTCAGACAAGGATTTAGAGTCAAGAACGGTACCTTTCTCTGATAATTTGATGAAACTTCAAAGCTTCCGCGCTTTGCGCGGAGGGGTGAAACTGAATCAGACAAGGATTTATTTATTTATTTTCGCACGAAGTGGGCCCCTTTTTAGCCCCTCCCTTGCCGCCGACTGGATCCGCCCCTGGGGGGGAACTGAGTTTATACAAGGATTAAGAGTCGAGAACGGTACAACGAATCGTCTTCTTTCTTTAATAATTTAATGAAACGTCAAAGCTTCCGCGCTTCGAGAACGGTATCCTTTCTCTAATAATTCAATGAAACGTCAAAGCTTCCGCGCTTCGCGCGGGATTGGGGGACTGAATTTAGACAAGGAATACTGAGAGTCGAGAACGATACAACGAATCGTCTTCATTCCCTAATAAATTAATGAAACGACAAAGCTTCCGCACCTCCCGCTGCACCTCCCTGCACCCAACCCCTATAGGGAGCGCGCTTTGACATTGGGACATTTGGTGGCTAGTTTTGTCGGTAATCGGTGGCCTCTACACCCCATACTGAAAAAGGTCTAGCGACGCCCCTGTGGAGACCATAAAAAGCAGTGCATGATAACGTCTTTTTAAATCAAGTAACAGTTTAAGGGGGGTTTGACCGTTTGACCCACTAACGATGCAGAGCATCGTCCACGAGCCTCGAAGTCCGAGCCGGGTAGCGGCGAGGCGATTTTTTGTTGTTGCTATTTTGAATCTTCGTAAGTGATGTTTTCCTGGCATCTACTTACACAATGGAGACCATAAAAAGCAGTGCATGATAACGTCCTTTTAAATCAAGTAACAGTTTAAGGGGGTTTGACCCGATGACGATGCGGATATTGTGTGGGTCTGGACACATGATGGCGTTTTTCTATTCACATCACATTTTCACTTGGCAGCCCAAGGGGGGGGTTAAACCCCCTAACCCCCCCCCATAGATCCGCCACTGGGATCTTTAGCAAACTGGAAGCAATATGCATTACATGTAGGCGATGGAAAAAAGTGTTTGCGAAACGGATAGAAACTTTGTGGTAGGCTCTCTGTGGTAGGCCACAGGGATGACAGAAAATAATATGACAATGAAACCAGCAACTGTGGCAGGATTAATGGCGGGGACAATCTGCATGCTGAAAGAGCACTTAGAATAGATATATCGGAAAATTAATTCAAGACTAAGTTACAAGTTATAAGTTAGAAGTTATAATGGAGATAAAATCTTTGGTATTAGTCATGTTCGACTTCAAATTGCATGCCACCCCCGCCCCTTACCCGGTAAAAAAAAACACCTTCTTATAATATCATCCCCCTTTCTTTCTTTCTTTTCCCTTCTTATTATTCTCCTTTTCCCCCTTTTCTCTCCTCCGTCTTTCCCCCTTTCTTCTTTTCCGCCTTTTCTCTTCTCTCTTCCCCTTTCCCCTCCTTTTCTCCTCTCCCCTTTTCTTTCTTCCCTCTTTTCTTCTTCTTTCTCTCTTCCCTTTTTTTCTTTTTCCTCTCCTTTTTCTTTCCCCTCCTTTTTCTCCTTTTTTTTTTACTGGGGGCACGTGCCCCCTGTGCCCCCCTGGATCCGCCACTGTGTTTACCTCCTTGTCTAGATTTTCTTCAGATTCATATTTATTTAATTTTAGGGAGAACAACATAAAATGATAAGAAAACTTTATTTGGTCTGAAAAAAGATGATTCAAGAGAATGCTAATATATTCATGGTCTTTAATTTCAATTCAATTCAATTCAATCAAGGTTTATTAAAGACATGAATGGCAGTCATAGACTGAATTGTACATGCTTTCACAGTGCAGGTAAAATACAATGCAAGTATAAAATAACAACATAAAATAACAACAAAGTCAGGAAAAATGGAATTAAATATATGTGTACAAGCATAATTTAAAATTTGATTGTTAAAATTATAGTAAAATATATACGGAATTTAAAATGACTGATTGATATTGCCTCACTGTTAAAAATGACATAATATTGCACAGTAAGTTGTTAAGGCAATTATAAGCTTGGATTTGCATAGTGAAGTTTAACATACGCGTGAGATTGGGAAGAGCACTGTTCTGGAATCTCTTAGTTTTACAAGAAAATCCTTGATACTGTCTTATTGACGCTTCGTAAATTGTATTTGTTGGTTTTCTGTGGCGGTAACCATGATTTGCACAATAAATTCGTTTCTAGTGCAATAGCCAGATCTTTGGTGAGTTTTTCTCTTCGAGTCACAAGGGTTGGCAATTTCAGTCTTTCTAGAGCATTGTCATATGAAGTATAATTTGATCCTAATATTATCTTACAGGCTCTTTTTTGTATACTTTCTATAACATCAATCTGTTTACGAGTCAAACTACCGGAAAATAGAGGTACACAGTACTCCATAATTGGTCTTACATGCCCCATATAAATGATATACACTGTCAACAAATCACACTCGGGTATGTTATAAGCTTTCAATCTGCGTATATAGCATAAATATTTATTTTCTATTACTTTTCTTCATCAATTTAGTAACATGAGCATTCCATTTGAGGTCGTTTTGAATTATAACACCAAGGATTTTCACAGTATTTACACAAGGTAGTGGTGTATCATTAATACATAACACAGGTGTAGGGAATGTTTGGAAAATGAGACGGTCAACGTAGAACATTTTGATGCATTCAATTTCATATCCTTGCTATTGTAATTGAGAAATTTGGGTATTATTCATACTGCATTCTCCTATTGTTAAGTCATCTATATATTTAAAATATGACAACGAAGTATCTGTGCAGGCATCATTAATCATCATTAAAAATAAAATGGGGCCAAGTTTGGTACCTTGGGGTACGCCTACACCATTGTATTTTGATTCTGATAACTGACCTCTATATACTTGACGGTTTGTTGACGATTACTTAGAAAATCTATTACTAATGAAATTACACAAGGACGAACATAATTTAGCAATGATGATATTATGGTTAATCCGATCGAATGCTTTAAAAAAATCAGTCAGAATGCAGTGATAGTGACTTAGGTTTGTCAGCATTACTATACAAGGCATGCAAAAGCCCAATCAGATAGTGTCATGTAGACATGTTCTTTCTATTTCCAAATTGATTTGGATCAATTTTGGCTGAAATATCTTCCCACAGCCATTTGGCAATAAATGACTCTGCAATCTTCACAAAATATGAAGTTAATGCAATTGGTCTTAACTCATTGATTGTAGGTGGATAAGACTTTGGAACAGGTATGATCTCTGCATATTTCCACAATCATTGAGGAAAAATACCGAAGTCAAAAGATGAATTCAGTATAATAGTTAAAGGTGTAATCAGTTTAACTGCAAACTCACGAATAATATGCGAACTGGTAAATCATTAAAGGTACTTGTTTTTTGTAACTTTAGTTTACACAACAATTAGTAAATTGGCATACGGTTGAACAATTGGACACTTGGTGGGTGATTGTAAATAAGAAGGTAGCTTGCCCTTATCAAGCTTAGGGAAGTCTGAGCTATCTGCAAAGATCATTTATACGATTAGCAGCCTCTTTAAAGTTGTTTGGATCATCTGTAGAGAGGCCATGGAATGTTAATTGGTGCTTGGTCTTGAGGACCATTTGTAAGTAGCTTAATCTGTAGAGAGGCCATGAATGTTAATCGGTGCTTGGTCTTGAGGGCCATTTGTAAGTAGCTTAATCTGTCGATACCAGCTCGCAGGATTCTGAGTTTTCAATTTTCGAACTCTTTTGTTATAGAATTCTTTCTTTGCGGCTCTTATAGCAAATATTACCTTATTTCTTAAGTGATGCCAAAGGAGCTGGTTATGTACATGCCAAGCTTGTTGTCTTTGTACAATCAGAGATTTAACATTACAGTTGATTCATGGTTTATTATTTACATGCATGGAAATTGTTTCTACTGGTAAGTATTGATCAACACTTTTTTGAAGAGTACTAACAAATATATCACATTTTGTAGAAGGGTCGTCGGTGCTATATACATCATCCCAGGAATGGCCAAGTTCCAAATTATCTAATTCCACTATCACGTAGAGGGCGCACAAATCATTTCCTAATCGTATTTTGCAATGCACAACTTTGTAAGGAAGGGTGCCACAAGACGCAGTTGTGGTCGATCATACCAGTGGCGGATCAAGGGGCCGGGCCCCTAGCAAAAAAAAACAGGTAAAAACACCCTTTTTGAAAAAAAGAAGATGGGCCCCTCCCTGGCGCCCAAGGGGGTGGGGTGGCGGTAGAAAAAAATTAACCCTTCAAAAAAAAATTGTGCTCACTACCCCCCCCCCCCTCTTTGTGATTGTCAGAACGTCGACATTATACTTATTTACAAGAATTTATATTTCATCAAACTTATTAGTAACAGAGCGAACATTTGATAGAAGACAAATTGGTATATCATAATGCTGCTTTTGAGCTAATGTAATAAGCTTCACTTGTTTCAAATTTGTGAGGGTCCATTTTCTCACAGACTTTCTTATGCTCTTTCGTTGTGTTATTAGAACCTGTATTTGATCACCATTCTTCCAAGACAGGTTCTTTATTTTCCTTGACCCAGCACGTTTACCATGTTTCAGAAGATAATTTGTGTAGATTGGTTCCGGATCTTAATCTATTTCGGAAGTTGAATATTTACATGACCTGTGTTTTGGATCAGTTTCAGGTCCAGGATTCGGGTGTCTGTCTCCACATGACAATAATTCCAAATTGAAGGTTGTTGTAGAATTTGTATAATATGCAATAGGAACTTTTAAGTATTTGTGGTGATAAAGCGTACGACAACAAGTTGGGTGAAAGTTAGAACATGGTGGAACAGTTTGCTGTTGTACACGACTTCCAAACAGTGCACATAAAATGATAGCTACGGACAAGAACATGATTCATGCACCCTCACCATTCAATCACAAACTGCTTTTTCCATAGAGAAAGGTTTCCGAACATTGGCGGATCCAGGGGGCACAGGGGCACGTGCCCCGGCCACAAAAAAATTAGTGCTCACTACCCCAACCCCCCCCCCACTGAGCGAATTTTCGGCTGCGCGATTTTCTAGTTTTTGGGTGCAAAACAAAAAAACAAAAAATGTGCTCACTACCCTCCCCACTGAGCGAATTTTCGGCCGGCGCGATTTTCTAATTTGCGGGAGAAAAAAATTGTGCCCCTTTGTGCCCCCGTCTAAGAAATCCTGGATCCGCGCCTGCCGAAGTTCGGTGACTCTCAACAAAAGCAGGTGTGCGTTGGACAAAGGCAGAGGTACGTGTTCAACTTCGCCGTAATGGAGTCTGCATAGTGTACATAATATAGATAGAGATAAACCACATCACTTTCACAAATTCAAGAAAAACGCAAGTCCTGAGCAACATAAATCTCTCAAACTTGTCCAGCAAGGTCCGTAGTTTCACACATCACGTGGCAACTCATATTTGAAGAGATTACACCACAAAATCAAGTCAAAGCAAACATTCATCAGAGCTCAAATCAAGGTGGTCTGCCTGTTAGGCGATCTCATCTCAAACATGAACCCTAAAATGTATCATTCATTCGCCCCCATCCCCATTTGAAATTTAGGGAAGGGTCAGTTTGCATTTCTGCCGCCCTGTTCTACGCTTAATCATCAAGTATCGATGAGATTTTATCAATTTGTTATGCTCTGTATCATCAAAAACCCGTATGCATTGCTGATTTAATATTTGTATTTACATTTCGGCACTAATGATATTTTATTGTTACATGTACATGGTCTCTTTGTAAACCAGCTAAATGGCTGAACTGCGTTTTTGCCGCGTTCTAAATCAATGGATGAAATTATGAGTCGGTCAATCTATTCATCAGGTTAATAACCATCTAATTAATGGTATTTAAAAACGTAACACTACGGCACGTTTAAGGGATAAAGGGAGCCAAGGGGAATATTTCTCGAGTCCGGTAGTTATGGGTAAATGATTTGCCGGTATATGACAGGGAAATTAACTCAACAAGCTTGATAGAATGAAATTTGTAAAATTCAGTGTAATTCTGTAATACATTGAAATGAATGTCAATTAACTATGGTCCCTTATTATCATGATTATCGACTTTTGAATGGTAATAATTTGCAACCATACGTAACTTCTTGACTTACTATACAATTTTGTTTTAAAATAATATTCATACACACCACAACAATCGCAAGACAAATGAAACACAAAGCGAATGAAGTAGCTTGGATATACTCTGACAGTTTTTATTGCCCAACGGCAGTTAGTGTAATTTCTGCATAAGAAACAAACGTGGTCGCTTTGTATTTTTTATTTAAAAATCGAGAGGTTATCTCGGGAAGATTATGTTATTGTGAATCGTTACTCTCAAGTGCATTTTCTCTAATTCAAGATACGTAATAAGGAAACACTCATTTTCATTGATGCTGCATTGAATCTAAATAGATGTATTAGATAATTTTGAATAAAAAGCAAGTTCCATTCTGAATAACCGACTGCTCTCACACAACAGGGAGACACAACACACACACATAACAAATTATAAAAAAACTGTTACGAGTGTTTGATTATCAAATATTACCAGAACAATATGAAACATCCTTTTAGTTGATATTTAAACAAATATCATAGCTAATCTCATTCCAAATAGAAATCTTCCATTTAGGTTCATATAGATATGAAAACATAATTTAAAAAAATTAATTCATCAACCTTATGTTATTATATTTACTTACATAATAAAACTTGCAGCACACATTATTTGATATTAATATATATATATATATATATATATATATATATATATATATATTAATATATATTCCTTGATAAATAAAGGGAAGATAATATGCTTTGTATATCTGTGTTATTACCAGATTACGACAGCTTTCCCCATAATTAGAAGTACCATTCACCAAATATTAGACCGGCTTATTATAGGAATAGACTAAATAGAAACATGGATGATTTAATCAATCATACTACTATTTGATATTATCCTTTATTCTCAAATTATATAATCGATCGCATGTTATATACTGAAAGACATAATCAGTATTTCAGTTTCGAATGAAATTAAAAGAAAAATAGCACAACAATGAAATCGCTTTTTAAACACGTCCTGAATTAGATACAGTTCACCAAATATTTATATATTTGTATACTACATTAAATTTGTATATATATATATATATATATATATATATATATATATATATATATATATATATAATATATTTTTGAACTAGACTTCAAATAGTGCGGTATTTCTCGTTACTGCGATAATTCTACAAGCAGAATTGTCACCTAATATAGTAAAATATTGAATTTCGAGCTAGTCGTATACTAATAAAAGTGGGGGAAAATCAACATACAACGTTAATAACCACAATCCATTGCATAACCTATGAAGAGTAAGTGAGCGTGCAGATATTAAAAATACAACGTTCATGTCATAAAAAACATGCACGTCATGTCACGTCATCATGTCATTAAAAAAACATGCACACCATACGTAAACTAACATGTAAAACTGTTATATTTTGTTACATATTGATTTAATAATAATCTATATCATTATATTTATTATTTGTAAAAATATTACCAATCAGATTCTGCAACAACGATTTGACACATCTCTCCCTTGCCATATAACTGGCAAAACTACAATATCCTATCTTTTTCCATCTCTCTCTTTCTAGTTCTCCTTTACTCACTATCCCCCTCTCTCTCTCTCTCTCTCTCTTTCTCCCCCACTCACTCTCTTTCTCAATCCCTTCCCACTTCTTACTCTGCTCTCTCCCCATTCTTGGTCTTCTTGTCCCTTCAGTTTAATCTATATTAAATATCATATTTTTAAAAAGCAATGCTTAGTATTTTTCCTTGGATAATTACGAATCTTCCTAAGTTTGAATAGTCTTCTTCTTTGATGGCCCTGTGTTCTAGTAAAGAAAATATTGCCCAGGCATTTAAAATGCAATTAAGCTATCAAGATATAAAAGAGAGCATAACTTAGATTCATAAAACTATTGTCATCAATATATTAACTCATTCACTAGTTGGGACTTTGTCCGTGAGTTCCATCCAGTCGTGTACCCTGTTTTCGGAGCAAGATTTTGCGTTCATCCTGGAAGCAAAGACGCCACTAAAAATATCGAATACACCACCTAACGTATGGGAGAAGGAATTAAACGATAAAAATATTAATAAGAAGCTGAAAGATCGAAGAGAAAAGGGTAGACATATCTAATAAGGATTCAAAAGTGGGAATACAGTGCAATAACAGATACTCCGGTGAAACAGAAATTTTAATAAATCAACGTTGTAATACAAACAATTATTTCAAAAGGTGTATACTACTAGAAGGGTAAAATTCAATGCCTGTATCAGTATAGTGATTTTCATCGTGTTTCACTATATGTGATGAAATAGGAGCTGACGCATAAAAATGATAATAATTATAATAACAATAATAGTGGGTTCTATATTTCGCTCGTATCTGGCACATTGCCACTCACGGTGCTCTATTATTATTCCCCCGGCTTTAGAACGGTAGACATTACAGTGCTCAAGTATTTTAAGGAATTAATTCCTACCAGGTACCCATCAACCTCACTTGGGTCGGGTGTACCGTGCTGCATATGATGATATTTCTTCCCACAGGACATTAGTGCCGCGACAAGGATTCTAACCCCGTACATTGTGATTTATACAGTCCGGAAACCTATCTACTAGACCACAAAACCTTTACCATATGATAAGCCCTGCCCAATAATAATGATATTGGATATTTCCATAGCGCATATTATTTTCACCACCCAAAGTGCTCAGGGTGCTCCAATCATTACCTCGGCTCTGCTAGGCTACCGATTTCGGTGCTCACAGCATTCAAAGAATTCCTTCCTACCCGTACCCATTTAAAACCTGGATGGAGAGTGGCAAATGTAGATTAATGTTTTTCCAAAGGAAATTGTGCCGCGGCGGGACCCGAACCGCAAACCATGTGATCCACAGTCCGACAACGCATCCCCTCGTCCACGACACCTCTAGAATCATCATCATGACCTACCTGTATGGATGAAGAGAACCTTTTTTCCCTTCAATGCGTCCGGACTCTCGTTCATCATCTTCATAATATGATATACAGCTTTTGAGGAGTACACTGGATCAACAAAAATTCCAGTTTTTGTGGCGATCTTCTCGATGCATTCTAGAAATAATATTGTGAAAGAAGGAGGATAAAAATAAAGGATAATCAATTTAATTTATATTCTATTTAGGGGATGGGAGAATAGGGGGCACGTAAAACCGAGATCACATTATAAGCAATATTCAGTGGCGAGTAGGGGTCAACTATTAATAAAGTATGTGTATCTTTGAATGATATCAAGTTCACAAAAAATGTAGAGGTTTTAGAGGGACCATAACAAATACTCTGCTTAGCATTTGCATTGACCTGTACTCAAATCTGCTGATTATTGCTTTGATACCAGAGGAATTAACCGATTTCATAAATCTCTTCCATTTTATTGACGCGTTCAGCATTATTCAAACAAGTTTAAGTGTAACCTATACATTTAGTACGACGAGAGGAAAATTGTATGTATCTCTGTATCATAACCTTTCACTTAGTCTACACGATTCTCACACATCCTAATACAAAATTGCGATTGGATATCAAGAGAGTAGAGTCAAAATCATCAAAATCCCCTAAACCTACCCATTTCCTCTGGTGTATTCATGCCATATCCAATGCCCACGACTTCAGCAAAGTGCACTATATCGGCTGTTTTAACACCTGTAGAACCATCTTCCGCCTGTAGGCCGTGTGCCCTTAGAATCTTGTCTCCTTCATTATGGAAATATTCTTTATCTAGACATGCTGCCATACCGTGAATCCTGTGAAGATACAGATTACATCATATTACATCGGCCATCGTAAACAATCTATTAAGGGATTCGTGATATATTTAAATGGTTGATATATTTGATTCTTTTCGATAAAAATCAAATGAAAGAACCAATAATGTCAAAATATGTCAATCGTAATTCAACGCAATGTCTTCACTCTTAATTTTGCTATCTCTTTGTGCATCGTTGTGCAGTGCACAATGTCGCTCTCGCATGATACATCAAGACCACACCATTCCCTGATGCAACCCTATATATACATTTTTAAGGAACAAAAATATATATCAAATTTCCTCTGGTACATGTACAACGGGCTTAAGGACGGTTAACATGATAGCTCACATGTATACAGGACTCAAGATACCTTAATACAAACGGCAAATTTCCGTCTCATTAGACTGATTAGAGGGACTGTTTTGTCTGACATAATAGCTGCAGGGGTCCTTATTTATCAGCCGTTCTCTGCATGTACATTCGGGAATTTTCCCCTCCAATATAATGCGTAAACGAATTATAAATAGCTTGTGACTAGCATCTATTGGATAGATAAGCATGTAGAAAGAAAGAAAAAAAATAAGAAGAAACAAATGAGAGTAGCAATAATACGTATTAAGTCACCCAACGTCATGATTTTTCATTAATGCCTCACTCCCTCTTCGGGGGAATAATTGCAAAAGGTTTGAATATGTAGACACGAGAATCGAAAAAGGTTGATCTTACTTTAATTTGCCGCCCGTGAGATAGTTTGCGATTCCAAGACCCATAACAGACCCACCGCTTCCTCCGGCTATCACGATATCTGTGTAATTTGATTCGAATAGCCCCTGTAACATGTGTGATAAAATGAAAGAACATGACGTCACATTACTTCGTTCACATTCATTCTTTTCATCTCGGGCGAAGTTTGTAAGTATGAGAAAGAATGAGTAAAGGAGAAATGCTGATTCCTGCAATACTTAAATCTTTTATTCTAATTTCCATCGAGTAGACATTAATTTATGATTTGAGCACATTTTATCATTATGAGCACCTATGAAATGACGGGATAAAATATTCATAAATATAAAACCCCTCGTGTTTGATGCTTGATTTTTGGAAGTAATGAAACGATGATCACAATAATGGTGACAGAAATGTTATAATAATAATAATACATTACATTTATAACGCACTTAATACAATGTTTCTAAGCGCTATGTAGTTATAATAGCATCCATATCCATAATGGATTAGAACGAAACAAAATTACAACTACTGACAATAATTACTCAAAATGATGATCATGATTATACACTGACCTGACCCATTAGTTCGTGAAAACAATCGATATAGCCCCACACTCCAATTTCATTGGTACCACCAAAAGGAATCTGATAAGCTTTCTTCCCTGATGTTTTCCTGTAAAAAAATGAAAGAAATTATGTTATTTGTCACATATGCTGTTCCGTTTGTTTGTTGGAATTCTTTGTTTAATTTAAATTGACTATTTTAGGCACGTTGCTTTTATAATATGCAAAGAGAGTAAAGGCGGTCCATGAGCAATATAAAGATGATAGTCTTGATTTGCAAAGAAAATAATAATTGTCGCAATAATTCAGTCTAATAAAATGAAGTACTTCGAAACCATCATGGCAACCAACCTCATCTTAATATGATAAAGGTACATGTATAATTATCGTTATAAAAAATAAACAAAAATTACATGTATCCATGTCTTGTCTATAAAGAGAATGGAATAGCTAGGGGGCCTATGATATAGGACAACGTTTGATCAAACCAGTAGGCAAATACCCAGCAGAACTTTCATATAAAACCATTATTCAATTTACTCAGGGGCAGATCCGGGATTTTGCGAAAAAGGGGCACAAGTCTGTAAAAATAGACAATTAAGGGAGAATTCTATGATGTTGTGTGTTCCTGATTATACCAATCTGGTTCAGGGGCGTACCAAGAAGGATTTTTTTTGAAGATTTGTTTTCAGTTGCGTTCCATAAGCCCCTACAACCGCAACTGATCGGGTTTCACAGATTGGGGGCTATGTGTGTAGTTCTTGCTTACAAGATGTGAGCGTAAAGCTGGCGCATGCGTGGATAAACGTCGGTCTGGAATGGACAATCTTTTGGCATCAGGTAGAAGTTGCTTCCTACTAGTCTGTCGAGAAGGGCGTTCCCTGTAAACGGCATCTCCTGTAAATAAAAGGAAAATATTAAAGGATGTAGAAAATGATTTTGAGTGTGCCTAAATATGTCTTCTTTCATAAAGGCCTGTAAAGGTCAAAAGAGAGAGAGAGAGAGAGAGGAGAGAGAGAGATACCAACAATGGAGGGGTCGGGGTCGTAAAAAAGGAGACAAATTTGTACTCGTGTCAGGCTTGTTGCACATATCCCGAACATGTATTTTCATTTCTCAACGTTCGATGCAAGTCCCCCCCCCCCTCTCTCTCTCTTACTTCAAGCAGGGAGATGAGTAGGATACCTCAACAATTCAATAGACCTCACACGTGCACGCAGGGACTCCTGCTGTCACAAATTCCGGCGGATTTACTCTAATTCACTCATATTGACATGTACTTGAACTCCGAACTTGATTTATATCCATTGTTTACTTCTCCATTTACATAAAGTGTCATTCTGTAACTCCAGCTCTATACCGTCCAATGTGCCCCTGGTTTTATGCTCTTCTATTCCTTGCATAAATGAAATAGTACCTCTCGTATTTACACATCATCTAAAAAGATAAGACTATTGGTGATGTATCAAAATGAGTAGTCCTAGCTCAAAATACATGTATGTGGATGACATTATGTTCAATGTGATCTGATTCTTTACATTATGCATGGCGTCACCACCAGCGAATGCCTTACCGTTTAAAGCTGACATGGACTTATTTCATTATGGGGGTGGTGGCATTGATTATAAGCAAGATTTCAAAATTATTCATGGTTTTCTGTATTCTTTTAACCGCATTCATGTTCGGTATACATGGAAACTACTACCACCAGCCACATCTCTGCTCTGTCGTGTTTACCTGGCAATCAGAGAAGCAAGATGTTGATGCCATCACGGATGTATTTCAAACATGGGGCAGGGATTGAGCTACATGGTCATGATCATATCTAATGGATATCTGTTTAGGATTTCTGTGTGCAGTGGCGTAGCTCCGGGGTTCATGTATATAGATAAGGGAAGAGAGTCATAGAAAAAACAGCACAGAGTATGGAGAGAAAGATAGACAGAGGGGTAGAAAGAGAGAGAGAGAGAGAGAGGGAGAGAGAGAGAGAGAGAGAGGGAGAGAGAGAGAGAGAGAGAGAGGGAGAGAGAGAGGGAGAGAGGAGAGAGAGAGAGAGAGAGAGAGAGAGAGAGAGGATTGAGGGGGAGATATGAAGTGGGGATGGGGATTAGAAGATAAAAGGACCCCCTTCCACTGACCTTCCTAAACTCAGTTACCCTGATATTATTCGCATTTCATCCACCTATTACAACCTCGCTTCGGTTCCCAGCTCCCCCTCTATCTATGCCTGGACCCATGCTATGCCACTGCCTGTCTGAATGCTACTCACCTAGTTTGCAGGCACAAACCCTTCTCAGTCGTTCAGTGTGTGTAAAGTGAGAATATATGCTGATGGCATGCTGCATAGGCAATGTACTTTAAATGCTCCAGCCAGACAGACAGAGCTAGTCTCTGCTCAAGGCTTTAGGAATTGTGGTAAAGACAAAGTGTCAAATTAGAGTCTGTGCCTGCAGACTACTACCTACCGTTTCCTTAGACCAGAGTAGAAGGTGGCTGTCGAGTCCCATCTGCCTTGCTGCTATGGCTGCAGCTCGACACGAGTTGGAGAAGATCCCGCCACAGGCAATGATGGCCTGGCAACCTTTGTCAACGCAGTCAGCCATCAGGAACTCTAGCTTCCGAACCTGCCAATGAAATAGTAAACACGACATCATCTCATATTGCCTATTTTACTTCAATGCAACGCCAATTAATGCACGACAAAAGTCTTTTAGATGCCATTCGGCGTTTTTAAAATAATGTTGTTATATATCAATATTTGTCGATTTTTGTTTGTTTGTTTGGGGGTGGTCTCTGCATTTTCCATCAATAGTCACGATAGTAGGCCTACAATCTGATCAGTTACGCCTGCATGAGCATTATCATTGAGTAGTCAGCTATTTCAATCACAATAGATGCATACCACCAGCATATACCAATTTAATCTACAGTATAGCCGAAGTCAGGTAGCCTTGTAAATATAGATCGGGATCGAGACGTCATGAATGACCCAATTGAAATAGATACAGCTATATCACGTAATAATCCTTTTCGCTTTCATCGTCTACAGAGTTATATCCTTGACTCGGGCTTGAAATCATTCACCGGTCTTCATTTTCTGTTGTATATTCTACTATTACTAGGCTCAATAATAGTGCTGCTGCTACTACTACTACTACTACTACTACTACTACTACTACTACTACTACTACTACTACTACTACTACTACTACTACTACTACTACTACTACTACTACTACTACTACTACTACTACTACTACTACTACTACTACTACTACTACTACTACTACTACTACTACTGCTACTACTACTACTACTACTACTACTACTACTACTACGTGGCGTAGTGTGGTTCCAGTCATCAAGGGGCACTGGTATCATGGGGGGCGGCGCAGTTTCACTCCGTATACACCGATATCTTAAATTATATTTTTTATCCTCTTTTGTCCTTCTCATTTCCTTTCCTTTCCTTTTCTATTTTACCCTAATATTTCACTATTATTTAAACCAGGAATGTATCAGCTTCCTGATTTAACTGAGGAGTACGTGAGCACGTGCCCCATGCCCCTTTTTTCTACGCCAATGACTGCTACTATTTACTACTGCTTTACCTTATTGCCTGTTAAAACACTGCCTGTCATGTCATCTCGTTTGACGAAGACTTCAAAGTCATCGGGTATATCTGGCAAGCGCCATCGCTGTATCGGTGTGTTCAAAGTCCCAAGCTGTAAAGAAAAAAATATAAGAAAAAACAAAATGAGCCTGAGGCATGTTGGTTTAATCACCGTCCATGTGTAATCATGCAAGATATTAACTTGAAGCAAATAAAGGAGCTGTCATTGTGCGATGAATGTGATGCTTTATTTGCTCATGAAAAGATATACGTGTAGGCAGTCCGTCGGGGCGATAATGGAAATATACGATTGAAGTCTACATGTACGATGCCAAGGACACGCTCAAAGCAAGGATCATACGTCATGTGCACAGAGAGCTAAGTATAGAAACATATTACTTGTACAATGTATAAACAAACAACCAAAAATAGGTCAAACTGCTAGATTATTGAAAAGCGAGATCTATGTATTCGGGTTAAAAAAATATGGACGACGGTGAGGTATGGAGGCACAGCTTAAAAAAAAAGTCTCTCTGACAAGAAAAGGAAATATAGAACAGAACAGAAAGAAGAAAGCAAGCAAACAAAAAGAGGTTCTTTAATTTTTCGAAGTCAAACATTTTTGGCGAACAGAAAGAAAATTGCTGGGGCATGTTTGGCACTTCATAAGAGGCAGTCGCCCCTTGCCGCCTCCCGTTACACTGCCCCTGTCAGCAAATAGAAAAAGGTACTCATATTCTGTAGAGAAATTATCCTCTTTGTTACGGTAAAAAATACAAACACCGTTCTTTTAATAATATTAAATCCATGAATTTTGCAAAAAAAAGAAGATGGGGGCCCCTCCCCTGGCGCCCAAGGGGGGGCTGGGGGTGGTGGAAAAAAACCCTTCCCGTAGGGCAATTTTTTTTCGGGTGCCAAAAAAAAAAATTGTGCTCACTGCCCCTGGCGCCCAAGGTGGGGGTAGCGGTGGAAAAAGAACCCTTCCGTAGGGATTTTTTTCGGGTGTCCAAAAAAATTGTGCTCACTACCCCCCACTGAGCGAAAAATCGGCCGGCACGATTTTCAAATTTTCGCACCTCCCTTGCCGACGGCTGGATCCGCCCCTGACATAGTCAACCACAATATATGAGGATTTCTCATAGAAACATAATTAAACGATACTGAAAGAGAGAGAAAGTGTCAGGGAGAGAACAATTTAAAGAGAGAGGGTTAAGTTACAAAAAAAGAAGGAGGAAGAAATGCAGAAGAGAGAGAGAGAGATATATAGAGGGAGTGGTATGAAGAATGGAACAGATGGAACTGCGAAGACATGGAGAAGAAGAATGATGTTGAAAGTAAGACGACAAAAGGAAAGCGATTAGAAATTTCAGCGTAAATTACAAAGTTTCCTTTACAGAGAAAAACAGTACAATTACCAATAGTACCAAACAGTACCAATTATACATGACTTAGATAATAACAGAATATATGCGCAAAAACTTTAAATATGTAAAGAGATAGAATGTACATGGGAACGTGCGTAACTATAAGAGAGGGATTCACTAGTTAGTCAGTTAAAAACTTTCCATTCAATAAAATGTGGATTACTTGCACTAATCTTTATAAATTGATAAGTATACAGTAGAGCAGTATCCCTAAAGCAAGAAAAGGCATACAATTTGAATTTCTGGAATCGGGGTAGGAATCAAGGGAATTTATGCATTGTTCAGTAACCTGGTGAGATATGGGACTGGGCTTTTCCTGTAACGTTCTGCTTTGGACTTTGGTTCTATACAAATCGTGATTTCCGTGTGTATCTTGTGTAGACAACATTTATCTACACAACATTTATCTCCAAAATGTTCAAGTAAAAAGTTATAGCCTTCTGAAATTAGAGATACCAGAAAAAAGTGCACGCTGCAAATTAATGCAACGCACTGGGGGTTTACGGGCAAACGCACAAAGAGCACAACAAAGCCCTCAGATTTAATAGGCATTCCATCTCATTCAGTAGCAGAACACGCCCTTAATACTGGACACAACATTCAATGGGATGATACCTGCATTATTGAGTTTGAAACACACTTCTGGTCAAGAATGGTAGAGCCCCAGGAAGTTCTTGAATTTGTAAAAATTTAGAAAATTCAAAATAGTCGTCACGAGCGGTAGAAATTGTTATTTCCTCCTTGAAAGTCACATAGCCCCTTTCATTTCATTTTTAGAAATAACCTCTCTTTCTCTCTTAAAGATACTATGTCCCTTTTGCAGCCAACATCAAATTCTGTAGAACTTTGCAGGAATTATGAATATGTCATGTATTTCCTATCTGTGAAATTTAAACGTTAGCAGTGTCCTAATATTCAAATTATGCAAGGAAACCCGTTTACTTGCTAGACTTCACTGTCAGACACTATTGAGTGACTGACTGGCTTTTTCATCTTTGGTAATAACATACATAAAATGAGCTGTAAAGGGTACATGAGCATTTGTCTACATCAATAACCCACTTCTTGTAATGGCCAAAATTAAACTGATTGAATCTTTGCGCAGCATAAAACGTACGACCATTCGGTACAATGGTCTGAAAAATCAGACTATTACTTACTGGCTCTATAGCTCCTAAGTCGATTCGACAACTAATAGTCGTTATTTTCCCACTTAAAGACATTTTCAAGCCCCTTTTTTTTAGGGAAGTTCTAAATTAGTATTGTCTTTCAAATGCCGTTGGAATTTAACCTTTTCATTTTTTGGCCTGCAAATGGGACATAGTACCTTTAAAGACAATTTCATATAACTTTTTTTTTTCGTATTGTTGTACTTTAGTCTGCAGATTTCTTAGGCACAGTCATGTCGAGCCAACTCATCGGAAATGTAATCTGTAAGTGTAAATTTAAGTTTCATGTTCTTCCTTTTTTCTTTCTCTCTTTCCTTTTCCTCCACTCTCTATCTTCTTCCCTTTTACATTATTTTCTCTTTCTTTTCTCACTTTTCCTTCCATCGTTCTCTCTTGTTTCCATTTCCATTTTTTTAGGCCGCCAAAAAAGGAGGGCCGCAGCTGATTCGCCTCCCCCCCCCGATCAGCCAGTGATTTATACGTTGATGCAGGCAATATGCATAACTTGAGCTGGGATTTGGATTCCATCCTATCTAATACGTTGCCGACCTGTTACTCAGAGTAGCAATTTTCATATCATTAGTATATTTCTTCTTTTCTCCCCTTCTCTCTCTTTTCCTCTTCCTCTCTTCTTCTCTTTTACTTTTTTTCTTCTCTTTCTTTATTTTTTGGGCCCTCACCTGGATCCGCCACTGTAAGTTGGTATAACGTTTATATCATTTAATGCTCTGTAGGTTGATATAACGCTTATACCATTTAGTGTCCTGTACATTGGTATAACGCTTATACCATTTAGTGTCCTGTACATTGGTATAACGCTTATACCATTTAGTGTCCTGTACATTGGTATAACGCTTAAACCATTTAGTGCTCAGTTAATAGATGCATTTATCATATCCCATTAATGTTGCTATAATATTAAATAAGAGTCATATGTCTTGTAATTTTCTTTTTTTGTTTGTATTTCTGAAATTATCATATCCTTTGTACTATGCATATTTTTCAATACTGAATGTCTTGCTTTACAAATAAAAATAAAATTACCAAAACAAAATGATTTAAGGCCTGTTTTATTATTCGTGGCTTTTGTTATGCATTAACAAGTTATGTGTAATTTATAAATTGATGATTTTGCAATTCATGAACTATTTTAAGATTAGGCAGAACCATCACTAAAAGGGTAACGATAAATTTGTAATTAATTCTGGCTACTGGTATCTTCAATATAAGCCTTGAAGAAAATTAAAAGAGAAACCCAGAACCTGAAAGCTAAAAAAAATTGGTGTAAATCTGGATTTCTGGTGTCCAGATTCTGGTATCTTTCACATAGCCTTGAAGAAAAGTAAAAGAGAAACCCAGAACCTGAAAACTAAACATTTTGGTGTAAATCTGGATTTCTGCTGTCCAGATTGAAATAATTTGTTGTTATACGTGTGTTTTTTGGACAGACGTACAATCCACAAGGCACTGCTTCGATTGCGGTGGAATACAAATTTATGCAGACCAGTCGCATGCACTGAATTTAGATTGTCGATCATCATCACCCTATGATAACCCGGAATGATAACATAATGATTACTTATCACACTTCATTTTTTCAATATTCCTGATTTCCCTTCTTCTTCTTCAAAATAATCTGCCTCCTTCACTGCTGAAGATTCTTGCAGATAATGTGCATGTGTGTGGCGACATAGGGATGCCCAGGTGTGCAGGTGAAAGGTGTATATATACATGGTGCCAGTAAAAAACAAACAGAGCTAGATTTTTAATGAGGTCATCTCAGATGCACTTAAAGGTACTATGTCCCATTTGCAGGCCAAAAATGAAAAGATTAAATTCCAACGGCATTTGAAAGACAATACTAATTTAGAACTTCCCTAAAAAAGGGGCTTGAAAATGTCTTTAAGTGGGAAAATAACGACTATTAGTTGTCGAATCGACTTAGGAGCTATAGAGCCAGTAAGTAATAGTCTGATTTTTCAGACCATTGTACCGAATGGTCGTACGTGTTATGCTGCGCAAAGATTCAATCAGTTTAATTTTGGCCATTACAAGAAGTGGGTTATTGATGTAGACAAATGCTCATGTACCCTTTACAGCTCATTTTATGTATGTTATTACCAAAGATGAAAAAGCCAGTCAGTCACTCAATAGTGTCTGACAGTGAAGTCTAGCAAGTAAACGGGTTTCCTTGCATAATTTGAATATTAGGACACTGCTAACGTTTAAATTTCACAGATAGGACATACATGACATATTCATAATTCCTGCAAAGTTCTACAGAATTTGATGTTGGCTGCAAAGGGACATAGTATCTCCAAGGGAGATGGAAAAATAGAAGATAATAAAATTAAATTCGACATTTTGATATCTTATTTGCAGAGTCATTAAGTAGGTATTAAAGATACTATGTCCCTTTTGCAGCCATCATCAAATTATGTAGAACTTTGCAGGAATTATGAATATGTCATGTAACCTTTAACCTTTTCATTTTTTTTTCGCCTGCGAATGGGACATAGTACCTTTAACGGGTTATATTAGACGTCTATTCAAGAACAACAAATAAATGATTCTTGATATCCATTTTGTAGAGTTTGACCGCTACCCTTTCTCATTGACACAGGAGGGAGATAAGGAAATGCGCATATGTTTCAAAGTTCACCCGACCATTAAAGGCGTTCTCATCTATTTTGCTATATAACGGTACATAATTATATACATCAAATTAATATGTACCACTTCTTTACTTTCTGCAGCCCCTACACGAAGCTGCACTTTTCGATCAAAAGGCCAGGACCAAGCAATAAACATAATCGAGCAAATTTGAAAATTATATTCAGGTTCCATCGAACAGTCACTCTAGTAGTATTGTGCGGTACTAAGTTATCCAAGATATAATCTAAAAGTGGTGATGTGAGCCAACATTATTCGTTTTCTTCTCCTGAAAAAAAGTTTGGTCCATGGCCTCTCAGGGTAATTGGCCCGGCTTCTTAGGGGACATCTGGTAAACCCTTTTTCTAATTTTTTCCCTTTCGTTTTGTAACATCCAGTCATTGCTACTTATTTTGACAAATTTTGGTACTTGGGATAGATGGGGTGAAATCGACTCGACTTTGAGGTCTATTTCCATCATTTCGGGGTCTCTAAACCCGACGGTTACAATAAGGCTGACAAATATGTTGGTCTTTAATGGTGGTGTCAGTGGATGGTCTATATGATCTCAATTAATAATATTTAACGGTCAAATTGTATGGGCTTGATGCAGTGACACTAACGTGATAGGCCCGTGGCTAGCAAGAATAACAGGAAATTAGCAAAGAAGTCACACGGCCGGAAAAAAAGAATAGGACGTTGTCAAAGTTTAATTTGTAAAACACGAGGTCTCGAAGAAAACGACAGTATCATAGATTGTATTTTTTTGTATTCATATTTGATATTATGGCGTTACGACTGACTGCGATCTTATCATGGTTTCCAAAGTTTGATCAACCAAATAATATGACAAGCACAACATTTATGTAGGCCTACTTAGCTTTATACAACTTCTTGCGTGAGGATACAAGAATATAGAGACTAAACTGCGATTTCTTTAAAGGGTTTTTTGGGGGTCATGTTTTCAATGTGCCGATGATAGTAACGTATAAGCCGATGATAAGCTGGATAATATTTCGCTTGAATATTTACATTTTGCAGTCTCTGAACCCAGGGGAAGATTTCTTGTCAAATATATAAACCAAATGGCTTACAGGGGAACTGGGCATCGTTTCACGACAAGTTCGCCGACATCCCATTAGAACACGTGTTTCAATAGGGTGTCGGCGAACGTGTACTTTTGACGGTATTGTGAAACGATGCCCTGAATACTAATTGCTACCAAGATATCAATATATACGTGCTTATTGTAGCAACCTAACATGTACATGTATACAAAGAACGAAAATCTATTCTGAAAATCAATGTCTTTACATCCACTCTGTCCCAAATTGACAGTCAGACTCTTCATGCGTCTGATGTTCAAGGATTAATCCGTTGAATACTAGGCTGAATTTTACGAAAAAATTGTGTCAAATCGTATCAAAAGGACTAAATATCTTTGCAATATTTGTGATTAACCAGACAGTTTATGATTAGAGAATTCAACAGCATTCAGCATATATGGAAATCTTCAGTTATTAAGATTGATGTTAATTATTTAAATATCGATTCATAAGAAATACTTGGCACCGAAATATCAAAGTAATCAAACGACTGATAACAGTATTGAGAACGAATGCTTACATATTTTATGTGAATACGGTAAAATATAACATTATATACAGTTTAAAATGATCATGGATAGGCTTACACTTAGGTAACTTAGCTGGGTAAAGAAAGAGGTAAATCAGAGGAAAACAAATTACATGATATAAAACGAATTTCAATTACAGATAATATTTCCTGCTTACCTTAATTGTATACTTTGGGATCATATCCTTATTAATTGTCGAGGTCCACGACGGTGCTACATAGGGAACGAGAGGGTAATCGGGGTTAGATTCCATGGTGGTTCGATGACGCCTTCGAAGAATAATCAAAATACGATCACCGTCAATGCCACGGTGTCTTCAGTCTCTTCAAGTAGCATGCGTTTCGTATGGAGTCGCTTGAACGGTATGTCCAGCTCGACGCGTGTTTAATGGATCCAGTAAGAGATTGTTCGGTCTCTTGGATGACAGCAGGTATGTTGATGTGTGATTGCTTCTCAGTATCAGCACATATGTAGCTTCTGGGCGTCACAGACCGATGAATCCCTATAAGGACCGAAAGACAAAAGAAGATACAACCCAAAGTAACATTAGACTTTGGTATTAGGTAATGTTGCTAATCCTTATCTTGTATCATACCTTCCTTGAAGCCCAATATACCAAACTTTATTGAGCTCTTGTGTCAAGCAGGGGCGGATCCAGCCGGCGGCAAGGGAGGGGGCCGAAAAAGGGGCCCACTTCGTGCGATTTTGAAATTTGAAAACCGTGCCGGCCGATTTTCCGCTCAGTGGGGGGTAGTGAGCAAAATTGAAAAAAATTCACCACCACCCCTTGAGCGCCAGGGGAGGGGGCCCATCTTCTTGTTTTTCCCCAAAAAGGGTGTTTTTACATGTTTTTTTTCTAGGGCAGGGGGCCCGGGCCCCCTGGGCCCCCTCCCTGGATCCGCCACTGGTGTCAAGCAATAAGTGATTGCATAATACATGTAGTTTCAAAGTCTAACACGAAGGTCTATCAATATCAATAGTTAATAGCAGATTTCCATACCTGTATATACAAGCGCATCCCGTGCGCATCCTATGTGCATCCTGTTACACAACTAGCACTGGCGTACAGATGGGGTGTGGCAGTTGCCCCCAAATAAAATTCAAACGTGGTTTATTTCTATTTCGATACCAGTGATTTACAAATATTGCTGAAATGACATGATTTCCGGGTTTTTTTTTTTCTTCTTCTGCCTCCCCCAAAAAGTTTTTGCTCATTACGCCACTGGGGTCAACTAGTCATACTGCGAGAGTTTCTTGATATTTTGGTTTACACAACAAATGCTTAAACACATTTTTTTAAAAAGAAGAGCAACCCCATATCTCATATTAATGCAGTGAAGTTCAAGCTATTATATTAAATAACAAATGCAGCAAAACTATTATTTTTAATACATCTACTTTATATTCAACTACTATAACAACAAATACTAGTACATTACTTTGTAAATATAACTATGCAATGTGTGTTTCCCCTATTCAAGATTCAAGATTCAAGATAATTTATTGTAATAACATTTGTTTTCGGGCATTTGAAGGTGCATACATGTAAATAAATATATAAATACATACAAATAATTACATTTTAACATAACATTTAACAATCATCAATCATCACAATTTTAAAGAGAAGGTTCATTGATTTTTAAAACAAACTTTTTTTTCATTATTGCAAAGGTGAAACTTTGATTGGACGATGTTATCAAGATTCAACGCTTGGAAACATTCGAAGTAATGATTATTATCAATTACAAAACGCTTAAATACAGCCCCGGCATAGCACCTGAAAAGCTCTCCGATCGCTGGTGAGATGTGTGACGTCACATGTTGAACATGATTTGCACAAGCAGACGATGTCCCATGACATCTCACACATTTTCGTGCCTGTGTTAAGAACTGCTCTTCAGTTATGTCTCTTACTTCACTACCCTCAGACTAAATGTTAAATCTATTGCCTCACTCTAAACCCCGCGCATGGTATTATTTTGATGAAAAATGCAAGGATAAAAAAATAAAGGAAACCATCGCTTGTAAATAAAATAAGACGCCATTATATTTTCAGTTGCATACACCGCGGTATGCTCGGCGTTTCAAGAGGGAACAAATGCCGTCCATGCTCTCATTCCGGGGGTTTTAAATTTGAAAGTGTGGTTTCTTTGATTGTTCATTAATGCATATCCTGTGTATTTACAAACAAAAGAATTTAGTTATCAGAAGCGGTCATATCCCTTTTTGAATGGTGTAAAATTCCATCACATTTATATACACTAAACTCATTATAATTTGATAAATAATAGCATTGCAATTATGTTCATTCTTTATGGGATGTCGTCTGCTTTGGTTCATAGATTGTGACGGCATTAAAACATCGTTAATTTTCTGGCGAATCTCTCGCATATCCCAGATGCTATGGAGGTGGTTTTATTTATAAATCACCCGATATGTAGTTGACCTAAAACTTGTACGATGGCCATCTGTTAGCTTACCAGTTTCTAGTGATACGTTATTTGCCATATTTGTGATTTTCTTCGAATAGGCACTTTAAGTATGTTGCATAAAAAGAATAAGATTATACCGAAGGAGGCGGTGCAATTAAAAAGCTTGTTTTGAGCTCGTCTATCCAGGCGCTTTCACGCCAGAACACTTCTCCAGCTAAGACTACCTTACGCATCAACACACATACACACGCGCACACCCTCATGAATACACATGACACACCCCTACACACAATTATAGACATACACGCCCTACACACACGGACACTGTAATCAACATGAGAAGTGCTCTGGCATAGAAATGCCTGGATGGATATTATCTCAGGATAAAGTAGCTACTACGCAACGGGCGACTTTGAAAGAGGAGAAAAAAAGAAATATAGTATATGGTCAGCATGTGATAACATAACCATTTAATTGCAGAATTCAAATAATTTTGTTCATTTGTGAAAAGGCAAGATATTTGGCTCTGACAAGACTTTTAAAAAACTACCGGTTGTTATAGAATAAAATTTCCTGCGAAAGAGCAATTTGCAAATGTGTTACACTGCCGTCATTAAAGTTGAATGCATACACAAATTACACATATATAAAATTTAAACATAAATAAATATCGTGTCATTATTAAGCATCATAATGTACACATATTTGACTTTCTTCTTGAAAAACCTACTGAAGAAATTACCCTGTATGTTGACCTTACAAATGGTCCACGGCATATTATGTAGATAAATTAGTTAAGCTCCTTTATGTATGTAAAGCGCATATAGACATGTATGAAGCGATATAGACATGTATGAAGCGATATAGAAACAAATTATTATCATTATTCTTATTATTATTATTATTATTATTATTATTATTATTATTATTATTATTATTATTATTATTATTATTATTATTATGTGTACACATTGACACACAAGAATTGCACATAATCCAAAAACGTAAGCACTGTTAATGGGCATAACAATGAGCATAGCTCATATTTTAAATTTACTGTTAAAAGCTTTGCATGCTGCAATAAAAAAACAAAAACTGTCTGTATCTCTCAGTCCTTACTTTTGGAAGTCTAATCCTACCAGATCTGTTTACAAACACCTCATCATGGAGTGGATGTGATTCATCTTTCATTATAATATCAAGCCTAGTCAAGAGAGCTGATTGTACAATGTCTTCTAATTGTTGCATGGGTATTCCAATAATTCTACTGGCTTGTGATACAATACTTGCTAGACTTCACAGTCAGACGCTATTGAGTGACTGACTGGCTTTTATTCATCTTTGGTAATAACATACATAAAATGAGCTGTAAAGGGTACATGAGCATTTGTCTACATCAATAACCCACTTCTTGTAATGGCCAAAATTAAACTGATTAAATCTTTGCGCAGCATAAAACGTACGACCATTTGGTACAATGGTCTGAAAAATCACACTATTACTTACTAGCTCTATAGCTCCTAAGTCGATTCGACAACTAATAGTCGTTATTTTCCCACTTAAAGACATTTTCAAGCCCCCTTTTTGTTAGGAAGTTCTAAATTAGTATTGTCTTTCAAATGCCGTTGGAATTTAACCTTTTCATTTTTTGGGCCTGCAAATGGGACATAGTACCTTTAAATCACTTAAATGATCTGAGTTTTCTAAGGAAATACAATCGCTGGTTTCCTTTTGACTGAATTTTCTTAGTATTTTCGCCCGGTTCAGTTTGTCAACTATAATTGTTCCAATATATTTATACTCTGACACTTGTTCTATAGCATCTCCCCCAATGGAATTCTCCTCACGTTCCCATATTCCAGTTTTACGAAAGTCAAAAATTTGGTTTTGCTGGTGTTCAGAAACAGTGATGTATGTTGACACCACTCCATAAACTTGTCAACACCCTCCCTATAGGCTGTTTCTTCATTGTTACTTATTAATCCTAAAATACATGTGTCATCTGCATATTTCACGATATGGCAAAATGGGCTGACTAGACTATCAATGGGAGATAGCACACACCCCTGTGCTGCGCCTACATTCAGTGTTCTACTGTCAGAGACTACTTCCCAAAGACGGAATCTTTGTAACCTGTTAGTCATGAAATCACCTATCCACAGAGACAAATATGGGTTAACCTTTATGACATGGTGTAGCTTCTCAATCAGTAATTGAGGTACAATGGTGTTGAAAGCTGAAGAGAAATCAACATACAGTACTCTGACATATGACTTAGTCTGCTCTAAATGCTTGATGATTTGTATGTAGCAAGTAGGTAAGTGCATCGTCAACACATCTCTTACTCCTATATAAGTGAACTGAAATGGGTCATGGTGTTCATTTGTCTCTTCAATCAGAGACTCTTTCACCAGTTTTTTGAAACATTTTATAATAGCAGGGGTTAGAGCAACTGGTCTGAAATCATTTAGAATAGCAGGTTTAGGAATCTATAGATTAGGTATGATAATTGCACATTTCCAAATATTGGGTACATGAGAAACATCAAGAGACCATTGAAATAAAAATTAGTTTTTTCCCCCTATCCTTGTATTAGTTGAAATTATTTCTATTCAATTAGGTCAAGCTATGTCAGGCATATTTTATCATTCATTGTGGGCCATGATCTTGCTTGTTGAATAGTTTACACCCTTTTTTATTGATACTGTATTTATTTTCATGTAAAAGTCACAAAAATGCAATTTTTTAGTAACGACATTTCTACTCATAGGATTTACGATTATTCAAGTTTTGGATGCTGTTATTCATTTAGGCAATCAAGCTGGATTCTTGTGACATTTTAAAGGATATGTTACATATGTTCGCTGTTATTTTTAGTGCATGATTCGATTCAATACATTTTAAGCTCTTTTATGCTCAAGTATGAATTATGGTTATATTTCATGCGATACATGTAGATGCATTTTGTTAAATTTACAATGATCATATATTACACATGTCCAATTCAGCCACTGGCTGCGAGACATGTTTGAATAAAACCTTAATTGAATTGAAAACAGAAACGTATAGTTATTAAATCGTGTTAAAATGATTTTCGACTTACCAACAATGATAATAATAATAATTATAATAATAATAATAATAATCTTTAATAGTCCACTCCAAATTTTATTAAACCGAAAATGGAAATTCTTTGTGCCCAATTGATCGTGAGCCCGGCAGCCACTGAGCAGCGCCAGATCGACATTGCTCTATCCCTTATTGTTGAACGCCAAACAAGGTAGCAGCGACTCCCATCTTTTAACGTCTTTTGGTATGACGCGGCCGGGGTTCGAACCCACGACCTCCCGGTTGTGAGGCGGACGCTCTACTGACTGAGCCAACACAATGGATTTGATGACAGATAATTTCGATGGAGGTGATCAACATCAATGATATAAAAAGACGTAGATGTCTTCTTTTTTTTTGCAACATAATGACTTTACTAATTTGATTGACCAGCCATTTTCGTTACCTTTTTAAAATACTTTGTTGTTGTTGTTTGTTTGTTGGGGGGGGGGCAATATAGTCGTGTCTGTTAAAATCATATCATTACAGTCACTATTGCACTATGGTTTATATAGACATATTATTCAGGACTTTATATCTATAAAATGAGCCTTAGTATTCCAGTTACGAGCAGAGATATTTTTTTTAAACAGCAAGCCTTGACCCGAATTTTGAATTAATTTGTATAATAGCTGAACGACAGTGTTTTATTTTGAGTATATAGGTGTCGTGGTCAAGTGGATAAATCTCCGGACTGTAAACCACAAGGTACGGGATCCTGTCCCAGCAAAACACATCCACTGGCAAGATATTAATCTATATTTTCCACCCTCGACCCAGGTGTAGTAAGTTGTTAACTGGTAGGATTTATTCCTTGAATGCACTGAGCATGATGAACGCTACGGTTGCCGGAGTTTAAAGCCGGAGTTATAATACTCGAAGTCCTACCAGGCATATAGAAACTCTATATCGTGATGTAATATGCGCGATACAAAAACGCAGTATGATAATCATTATTATTTTACTTATAATTCATTATTTCATAATGATATCAAATCCCCCCTCTTTGGTGACATTTTTACTTCCCTACCCTGCAATGTCTTGACACTTTTCATAGGCCTCATGAGGAATATGGCTCAAACAATAAACATGGTTGTCAACTACAGAGAAAGTTTGCAAAAAACTTTGCTCTTTCCCAAATAAATTAAACAGTTATTTTTATCAACAGCTAGACCATATCATTTCTGATATACATGTATAACACTTAATAAGATGGCATCATTTTGAGAGTGTATATAAAGAACTTAAAACCTCTAGTTCAACCCCGTTTATCAAACACATTTGGCTAGCCTGGGGTACACACGAAAGGAAATGTCTGAGAAGAAGAAAATAAGCTTTAATTTTTTATGTTGCCTGACTGAGTTCAAAAGAGAACTGAGTATGTTTTTTCTCTCTTTTTTCTCTCTCTAGACTAGTCTAAACATTACATTATACTTTCAATTGCAAAATACACCCAGGCATTATACCATTATTATTTTAAAACAATTATTGTAGGCATACACTGCAAAAACCAGAGTGTTAAATTTAACACCAAGGGTGTTAAATTTAACACTTTCTTGGTATCTATATCGTGCAACTCCTCTGGTGTTACTTAACACCATTTTCTGGAATTAGATAATTTCAATTCCACTTTTGGTGTTAATATTTGACAACTCCTACTGGTGTAGATTAACACCAATATCTGGAATCATAACAAATTCAATTCCACTTTTGGTGTTTATATTCTTGTTGATCCATTAGAGATTTTTCTATGTATGTCTAATGGTCCCACATTCCATATTCCCTATTATCGACCATTATCGACCAGGGTAGAGGAACCAGTGGTAAACTGATAATTCATAATCGATGTTGGCAACTGTCCACCAATAGGTATATTCTAATCTCCATTGCATTAACTCCATCACATAGATCATTTGAAGTAAATTCAAGATTAACATGTATGTGGTACAGGCTGGTACACATATATATATAATAAACATGCATGTTGTTTCTTGGTTAGTAATCATATAATCAATATATCTATTGCTAAAACGTTAATATAATTGTAACAAGATCGGACATATAATCTATTGGTCAATAATTGCCAAAGGAAAATACAAATCACAAAATTGATGTGCATTGTCATAATTTGCTTAACAAATCATGATAAATGTATTTTTCTGTGAACACGTGTTAAGTAATCATTAAGCGCGCGTACACTTTGTGAAAACTTATTCGACCAATCAACCGCCTTAAACGAAATCACGTGATGATACTTTCAACACCAAGCATAAAACAACACCATGTTACTTAACACCCAGTAATTATTAATGCATGCTTAAATCTGACCGGTGTTAAAAATAACACCAATGGTGTCAAAAAAATTCAATACCATACTGGTGTTAGAAATTTAACACCCTGGTTTTTGCAGTGTATTATGTCAGTTTTAAGTGTTTAATTGTACTAGTAATACTTGATTTCTCTTCTTGTTGACATACATGTAGTCTTATTTCCTTGTAATTGATGTTTAGAATATTTTCATTTGTAACAACTTTCGCAATTCGGCTCTTAGCATCGACGGATTAATCTCCATATATTTTTCTATGTTTTTGTATTTGCATGTTTACATAGTAAACCTTTTATTGAATTGAATTGAGCAATTGCGACTCTTTATAGAAAACAGGGCCCTGGATGCACCCAGACCTACATTAAATGTAAACGACTATATATCTGCACACCAATCTGGTTTCAGAAGAAAGCATTCAACGTGTATACTGCGCTTGTCAAAGTGAGGGACGACTGGTTAAACGCGAGGACAAGGATCAATACACATGGTGAGTCTTTATTGATCTACAAAAAGCATTTGATTTGGCGGGAACTGAAATACTGTTGATAAAGCTCTTACTAATAGGCGTCACATGTGAATCGCTTCAGTGGTTCGGAGCTGTTTGGTTGATCGAAAGATAGTGACTTGTATTAAAGGGAAAGACCAGTATTGGGAACCAAAAAAAAAAAATTGAAATGGAAGCTGTTATTACCAATCATGTGAAAGAATATGTTTGTACTAATACGTGATGATAAAAATTTTGCTGGGAAACCGCCTAATAATTGATATATTCGGTAAATTATTATATCTATTGGGACCAAATAGATATCGCGCACGTGGTCGTGTAGTCCCATATACATCTTTCTGTGTACAGTGCTTGTAACTTTACCAAGACTGGGCCAAATTTCTTATCATTTTGATGATTCCAGAACCTTGCAGTACACACCAATACTTATATGCTAGATGATCAACCTTTTCTGATCGATTTCACAACGTTTCTTTCACAATGCAATCGCATGACCAGAACTGGCCTTTATCTTTAATTTTAAAGATGTGGTGTCTAATGCATTACAATTGACAGGTGGGGTGCCACAGGGCTCTCTATACATCTATATGCTGATGACACTGTGTTATATTACTCACATACCAATTCGTCTGTTGTACAGTCAGTTCTCAACGAGGAACTAACTCGATTAGATACATGGATATCTCGGAATAAACTGAAGATTAACTACAGCAAGACCGTGTGTACGTTAATTGCAACAACAAATTTGCTGAAAAAACAAGATAAATTAGTTTTGAAAGTTCGGGGGAGAGAACGATATAATCCGAATGCAGAACACAAGATACCTAGGGGTAATCATTGATTCAGAATTGAAATGGAACATTCATATTGAAAACATGTGTAAGAAAATTGGAAAAATGGTTGGATTTCTTGGTCGGTTGAGACATTACTAACAAGCATTTATGCTTTCTTAGCAGTCAGGTAAAATAACCACTACTACTACTACTACTACTACATTATGTAAATGAAACTAATTGAAAATCATATATCAATCTGTTATTCTCCCGCATCTTGAGTATGCAGACAATGTGTGGTCGTCATCTTCTAATAAATATCTTGATCAGTTACAGAAACTCCAGAATAGAGCGGGGAGGATCATTTTGAAGATAAATCGGCAATCATATATATCCAATCAACAATTGCATGTACATTATGATGTTTAAAATACTGCATGGCCTGACTCCTAATTATATGAATGAAAATGTTTCTTTTAGAGCTACTAAATACACACTTCGAATTCAATATAATCTTGCTCTTCCTAAACCCAGGACAAATTATTGTAAAAGAACCTTTGTCTATAGAGGTACAGTGTTGTATAACGTGTTATACCATTGACGTTACGCAACTGTGATACATTGTCTTCCTTTAAGAGACATTGACAGAAGGCTCATTAACCTAGATCATTGTAGATCATTGTAGATGTGTTTGTTCTAGCTATAATGTGAACCACATAATTATTAAGACTTTAATGACCGTATATAGAGCACGTCGAGAGATCGCATTTATTTGTAGTTTACTTCACACATTTTTGTTTCTATAATACTTGTTTCTTTTCTCCACTGTCTGTCCTGGATATTTAATTTCTTACTCTATTTTGCTTGGGAATTTATGTTTTGCCATTGTTCTTTGTCATTTGTTTATGTATATTGTATTGTTTTACTGTACCATTTCTGGTCCCCATGGAAGACCAGCGGCATCATAACGAAACCGCTGAATATATGGGCTATCCAGCCGTTTATTTTATCTTTTCATTCATTATATTCGTTACTGTTTTACTGAATGCATGTTGTCTTTTTATACGGAAAATAAAACAAACAAACAAAACCTACACATCATGTGGTAGGTCTAGTACTTATTAAATTTTGTTATGTAGCCTACGTTTTAGAACCTCTGTCTTATCAATTGTAATATTTCTTGAACTACATTATATAGACATGTTTAAATGTTGTCTGAAAACGCCTCTTAAACGAAAAGATTATCGCTCAATAAGGTAGCAAGAGGGAATCTCTGTTTTCTACGCCGACGCGACAAACACGCCTTCGACAATGATATGTGCGTATGTGCGTATGTGTGTGTGTGTGTGTGTGTGTGGGGTGTCTCGATATTAAACATATAGGCCTATCTTGATATTGTATATCGGCCTAATTTACAGAATCGCACTCGTGATTTAAATCACATCAATTAATACGAATAGAGACCATTAAACGAGCCCATTATTTCCATCCCGCAAATGGAGAAGCCTAATTAAAGAGGAGATTGAATTATTAGAATGATTATGCCCTGTAAAGTAAACGCTCAACACAGGTAATGTCAGTCTCTGAAAATAATAAATATGAATATACAAAGATATAAAAATGAGATATTGTATTTAAAATATATATATTCTCACTCACCGATCATAACGGAAACTATAAATAAATCAACAATAACAACATCATAAAGTCTATAAGATTCGTATAGGCGGAGCCGCGGAGAGACGCGCCCATCTATACTGTCATATATCTTCCTTTCCAATACGCTATTTTTCGCTACATTCAACGATATTATTACTAGTAAAAAAACGAGATTCATAATCACCTAGACATTGGTCAATGCACATCCATTGCCAAACGCTGAAGGACTCCGCATCACGCTTCGGATGCCGTGTACACGATGGATAAATTAATGCATGTCTTATCGATCGTCAGTCATAACAAGCCTTAGGCACGCGATCAGCTTCGCTGTACCATGGACCTACTACGCCATAGCCTCTCGCAGAACCAGTAATAACCGGTTTCACGGCATACAGTGCACTGTAGGAAACGTTACCTTCACGCATGGAAAGCTATTTACAATTGAAACTTCTTGAACGTAATAATAGTTTGCAAGCACAAACTCTTGTCAATCGTTGTGCGTAACAGTGTCTGCAAAATTATTCTACAATAGGCTCTCTAAGCTGACACACCCAGTACTTTACAGATCTAGGCTCTGCTCAAGGCTTTAAGAACTGTAGTAAAATGTCTGCGCTTGCAGACTTGCCGGCCGTCACCACATGAATGTCCAAAGAAATGCTCATAATAAACCCATGTATCTCATTTGCCACAATTATACCCAACATGTCTAAAATAAGATATCATAATAGTGGAGCCGAGAATTTCATTGGCTACCAAAGGTCATCATGGTCATGCAATCAACACAACGCGCAGCATGCAGTATTATCGACTGTTTTCTTGAATCATGATTATGATAAAATTCTTGATTGACATTTGATGATAGTTATCCAGAAATATGCAGTAAATTATGTTGTAAAAGGGATCGAGCATCTATAGCTGTTCGGACTTTCGGAATTTCATGTGCATTTATAGCAGATGTGTAAGTAATTTATGCCCTTCAGAAAGTACAGGGTAACTCAATACAAAATAATGCAACGAGCATTTAGCGATCCATGTGTAGCATGGTGGAATACACTGGGATTAAAGATGAGTGTGAACATGCTGAGTAGTGCTTGAACTTGAAAGTAGCCGAGTTAAAAGAATTATGAGTCCTAGGGTATATTTGATTGATAAATAAATGGCTTTGGGATAGACTATGTAGCTATATGTAGATGAAGGGACAAGGGAAAAAGAGAGAAATAGGTCGGGTGGGGTTAAGAACGATAAAAATACCTTGGACAACAGATTTGTTTTTGATAGAATTTAGTTAGGTGTTTGTGAAAATGGTGAATGATAACAGAGTCGTAGTGTTAGTAGTGAATTGATACTCTAGAGCCTGAGCTGTCACTGGTATCTCGAGAATATCCCAACGAGTGAATCCAGCATACCCACGCTAAAAAGTATAAGGACTTCCCCTTCATTTGACCAATCAGGAATAAAAACAGGTAAAAAGTTTGTAAGAGTTTTGGAATAGACAGTTTGGACCAATGAAATAAGTTTTTGCCCTGTCCATTAAGAAGTCGACAGTGGTGGGAGATCAGGTGACCAAAAAGTATTATGGGATGGAAAAACAAAGGAAATTAATAAGGAATTTGTTGGACTCGAGGTGCGAGCTAGATGGCTGAACGGTGTGTTAATTGAGCATAAAAAGACCCAATCCTCCCTTCCCTACACACTTGCATCCCTGGACCCCAAGCATTTGCCACCCCTCTCCTTCCACCCTAAGTTTAATTCAGCCACCACAGACATCTGGAGATCCCCGACTTGTACTAATTAAAGCTTCGTCCACGGAATATTTTGAAAGTTGCTGAACTTCATCTTCTTGTCACTGTGTGCTGACAATAATAGAAAGGGACTGAAACGACAAATAGTAATACTGCACCTCGCCCTTCTCCAGTAAAAGAACACCTCCAACCCAGAATAATAGAAAGAGACAAAGGAGAACGCTGATTTTGTGCTCGTATTTGAGAAAGTCAACGATTTCGACGTCACAAGGACCGGAGACGAGCACACACCTTTAAGACCCTCCGACGCCCCCAGGACATCGAGAGGAAATTTCAAGTCTGCTACGCCCCGACACGAGTGCGACGAGTCGAGAGACCGGATACAAGAAAGAGCTAAGTCAAACCGTCCCCCAATTCAAAAGGCCTATAAACTCTTAAAGACAAGTTATCGATCGATCAAAGACTCTAAAAGTCCCAGTAATTTAAATAATCCTTTCCCTTTCCCCTTTCCCCTCCCACTAATAAATATATTTTAAGTGAGTGATTGTTGATGTGGCTGCGTGGGTAAACGAGCTCAAGTAGTTAAGTAATTAGGTAAGGGATAAACACTGAAGAAACACGACACAAGAAATTGTAACCTTTTTTTTAGAATAAACGACCAAATGAAATTGTAATTGAAACTGTTTAATTGTGTATTAATTTGTGTGGTGGTCCTGTGGTTTTAACTAACACCCCCACCTCGGCCGCGGTGAGATGTTGCCCTCCGACTGAATTAACAGACCTTAACAAAAACAAACCCCCAAAACGTTGAACCGCCGCTGCCGAGGGGTCGGGGGCGTTAGACATGTATGACATGTATTAAAAACATCAGCGTTCTTGATTTCGTTTTCAGAAAGCCGAGTTAAATAACACGTCAAGATCGGATAACAAAACTAGAAATTCAATCGTGCACAGCGATATGCGTGCAATGACGCCCGTGTTTCTATGTATCAAACGAAAGAGCTTCTCTCGGACTATAATATTCAGAGCAATGTGTAAGAAGTCTGTAGCTTCTGTGATAGTGGAGATAGGTAGGGCGAAAGAAAGGCCTAAAAAACGAAAGGCACCGGGCATAGTTGTTATAAAAATAAAATTAAGACGCATATCATTCGAGCACAATGATAAAATCCATGAATTCTTTTATTGAAATAAAGTTTCAAGTTCACCTTATTTAACAAAGTAAAAAAAAAATTAAACAAAATTACTATAAAAAATAAATATGAGAAATTACGTAATAAAAACAACACCAACAACAAAACTTGAATACATAGCAGGTAATGTAAGTAGAGCACACATGGTATTTTATGGCTGTCTATTAGATATATGCTACGTTAGTCTATTCGTGCATTTGACAGTTGTCCAATTTACAGTATTTAATAAATACGTCGTTGCCGGTCTTCGGTGTGTGTGTGTGTGTGTGTATGCGAGTGGGTGTGAATATGTTTGACATGGAGAAAGTTCAAAATTACGCTGTAACAACTTACCCACAGCGGCGTTTTTCATAAATGAATTAGTGATTGAAAAACATGTGAATACTCCTCCTGCCTAAAGACAACTCAGATCAAACATGTAACTATTAGTATTACGAAGTGAATCACCACACCATTACATGGTTCAATAAGAAATAATCAAATTGATGAAGATTTACTCAGACATGTAAAATAAATTATTGTTACCTGCCTCCGTCGCCTCGTGCCCCACGGCCGTCAAACTTCACAAGTGGTCATTGTTGGTAATTATTTTTTAATCTGGTAAATCCAATAATAAAACTATACCCCAACTTGTGTAGCTTTAGTATCATCATCACAGGCGCGCCGGAAGCAGTTTAGGATTCGGGGGGGGGGGGCGGCAAACATTCCATGGGGCTCACCTTTTAGGGGCAATGGCGTAATTAGCAAAAACGTTTGGGGGCAGAAAAAAATCTGTATCACCATCACTCTTACATGTTACATGCAGGCCCCGGAACGTTTTTCAAAGTGGAATATTAACGATCAGGTAGAGCGTAGCGAGCGAAGCGAGTGGAGCGTAGATTGGCATGGGGTCCAGGGGCAAGAGCCCTCAGAAGCTCAAGGGTTTTAGGCATTAAATTACCGTCAGATAAGCATATTTAGATACTTTATTTGTGACACTGGCAGGTCACTAATTGGCGTAGGGTCCAGGGGGCTGAGCCTCTTGAAAGCTCAGGGGTTTTAGGCATTTAATTATGGTCAGATGAGCATTCAGGGGCCCGTTCTAGGGCTTCTGGTGGGGTCCAGGGGCGGAGCCCCCGGAAGCTCAGGGTTTTAGGAATTTAATTACGGTAAGATGAGCATATTTTGATATCTTATTTGTGACACTGGCAGGTCACTAATTGGCGGGGGTCCAGGGGTTGAGCCTCCGAAGCTCAGGGGTTTTAGGTATTTAATAACGGTCAGATGAGCGTCCAGGGGGCTGCCTTAGGGCCCTTGTTGGGGTCCAGGGGGCGGAGTCCCCGGAAGCTCAGGGGCTTTAGGCATTTAATTACGGTCAGATAAGCATATTTTGATACCTCATTTGTGACACTGTCAGGTCACTCATTCTTTCTTTCTCTCTTTCTTTCTATTTCTCTTTAACATACTTTTTCAAAAAAAGTGAGGGGGCCCGAGCCCCTGAGCCCAGCCGTTCTGCAGACCCTGACATGAAGGCTTCTAAATAAGCATAATTTTGCCTGACTGTAAATTTGGAAATTTGTAATTTTCCAACAAACGCATAAAAAGGTATAATTTACAAAAAAATTTGAGAGAAAATCCCGGAAAATCATGTCATTTCAGCAACATTTGTAAATAACTGGTATCGAATTAGAAAATAAACCATGTTTGAATAAGCCCCCCATCAGTACGCCAGTGTTCAGGGGCTCATGTCTTCTCACCCCTATAATGAAAAACACACACGCTTTCCCACATCCTCTCACAATATTTCCACGATATGCGCGTATCGCTATAATTATAAAATCCTCCATTGATAAATATATGGGCATGCGGATTGTTTAGGAAATTTAATTCCTGTTTACTCTCCTTTTCTTTGAATGGAATATACTAAGTTCATGCCTTTACATACCACAGCAGAAATCAAATATTTTAAAAATATTTGATGCAGAATAATATTAATATTTGAAGATTAGAAACACAAACAGGTTCCATAACCATTCAAGTGTTTCAAGAAAAAGTTAAGCAAACTTTGTCCTCGATGTAAATTCACACTAGCGTATACCATAGCACTAGCGAGCGCTCCGATCCAGTCTAGACTCTTCGCGAGCGGTTTCATTGGAATTAATCGAGAAATTCCCCTCGCTAGCGTGTAAATAAAAAAATACGCTACCCGGCGCGACTTTGCGTTTTACACCCTGGCCTGGACCTTTTCCCAATAAATTTCAAGGAACCGACTGGGAAAAGTCTATCCATGACAAGATATTGCGCGCGCACGTAGCTCTTCTGCAATGCTCAACGTACGTCCTATATGTCCAGTGTCGCGGTACGCGGTACATGTACTTTTGTATCGAGACGTACGAGTGAGAGAAAAACAACGAATAACAACAGAAGGAAATAGAGAAAACAATAAATAATTAAAGAACAGAGAGGAAACAAAGAATGTCATAAGCAGAGAGAAAAACAAAAACTAACTTGAAAGAAAGAGAGAAATTAGAGAAGGAATTAATCAAAGTAAGGAAAGAGAGAAACCAAATAATATTATGGTTTTTGTGGTTTAATTCCGCCTTCTTCAGGGTTTCAATTTTTGACGTGTAGCCTACTTTCAAACCATTTGCTGATTCGGACCCCCCTAACACACGTGTACACATATCGACACATACACAGACTACACTCGACATAATATGTGTAATGGTAATGTAATACATAAACTGTGATTTAAATATTGCACTCGTACCATTTTCTATTATTGTGGGATCACGTCTTTCATTTTTAAATTCATGTCATTTGTTTCTAAGACCTAATTTCTCTAATTCTCTTGACCCCTCTCCCTTCATATTTGTTTTCTAAGACCTCCCCTCATCTCTCTTCATATTTGTTTTCTAAGACCCATTTCTCCCCGCCCCCCATCTCTATTCATATTTGTTTTCTAAGACCTCTCTCTCTCGACCCACTCTCTCTCGTATGTATTTCTCAGACCCCTCTTTCTTTCTCTCTCATTAACCCCTCTTCATATTTGTTTCTAAGGCCTCTCTCTCTCTCTTCATATTTGTTTCTAAGACCCCCTCTCTTTCTCATTTCTTGATATTTGTTTCTAAGACCTCTCTCTCTAGCTCTCAATTCATGATATTTGTTTCTAAGACCCCTCTCTTTCTCACTTCTTGAATTCATATTTGTTTCTAAGACCTCTGTCTCTCTCTCCCTTTCTCTCTTTCTCATTTTAAATTCATGATATTTGTTTATAAGACCTCTCTTTCTCTCTTTTTCCATTCATCACTTTGTCTAGTGTAATGTACAGACACATAACATATAAAGGAAATTATACACCAGTTTTTGTATAAATGCTGCATCAACGTACGTCTGTGCATGTACGATTCGATTTGGAACTGGCGCGCCCGATCGAGGAGCGTAGACTAGACTCATTCAAGCAGTTTCATTGCTATTTACCGGGAAAATGTCCAGGCCAGGGTGTAAAACGCAAAGTCGCTACCCGGGCATGGCTAAAATCACGACTCCAATTTTGACCAATGTTGTTGTTGTTATGTTTTTATTTCCGTATAATAAAATCAGATACAAATACATACAAAGTAATCATACAGAGAAAAGGGACGGTATACGGCTGGTAGCCCATTTTCAGCTGCAACTATATTGTTGCTGCTGGTCTTCCATGGGGCCAGTTTATACAATGTACAAAATATACATAATATTAGAAATCAGTTGGCTAGATTTATTCAACATACTAAAGAGAACATGTATATAATATAATATAGAGATCTGACCGAACAAAGCCAATCATAAACTTTTGAAGGAAAACAAATTTGAAGTTAAAAAGATAAAACAATAATTTTTTTATAGATTGAGATAAGTATGTTTTACAAAACGTGTTTTGGGTGTCATGCTTTTAACACATCTATTTTCCTATATGTTATGGTGATGCGGCTAATCTGACTAGGCTGATACAAGTAAAGTGATGCTTCTGCTCCTGTTTCAAAGCGGTCCCTATTTTTCCCCTTGTTAAATATAATTATGGGGTGTCCAAAGGTCGCGGACTTTTCACAAATAATAAGGAATGTGATATTCGATCCATTATTTCTCATATTATACACAAATATATTTAGAATGAATTACTACCAAATTCTAGACTACAAAATGGTGCAACTAGAAAATTAATCGTCAAAAGAATTCCGGCGATATCGCGATCTCAAAATTCGACTTCGGATCGGCGTGCGCTATATACACAACTGCAGAAAAAGTCATAATAACAACGAATCCTTAATTCGCGCACGAGGGTTTACAGCTGATTTATTCAAAAGAGCAGTCCATCCAGGGTGAGCTAGTTGCATGAATTCGAAGGCAAAATCTCGTACAATCGAAATAAAGATTTCCAGACCCTTGTTGGCAAGGTTTTTTCTTCTCAAAACTGACGCAAAACACTGCAAAAACTGTCGATCTGTTGGTAATATTTTCATAATTTCTCACCCAATTTCAAAGAAAACTTCGTCTCTGAGTAATTTTAGATTTCTCTGTCCAATCATGGTATCAGATTTTTGAAATCTTACCAATTTGAGATATTGAACTGTCCGCGAACTATGGTCACACGTCCCGGTCATATATCACTTCACATTGACATTGATTAGGCCTATACGCTGTTATTAGTGTCGCGCAAATAGGCATAATTTTCTTGGATGTTTAGAACAAAAGGGGTGTGTTTTGTTTTTTTTGTTTTTTTAAGAGCAAGAAATGTCACGAAAAAGGGTAATAACACCATGATGTGGACAAACATGCGAATGTATATGTAGCATATATTTTTTTTTTTTTCTTTTTCAATTTTTAGTTGAGATGGGTACTTATTGAGGATATGTGGTCCGTAAGCCAAAATAGGGTTTACATTTAGAACCCATATTGTACTTGTGAATAAGCCAACAGGGGTCACATTTTGTGAAAAATGTTCTTAAAAGTACGTAGGAAAAAAGGGGGTCATTTTTTTAATATTGTGCAGCGATCATGCGTCACCCTTACTTTGTAAGTGACGTAATCGGAATGCATCATCATAAGCTCTGTTGTCTAACCCTCCCCCTTCCTTCCCCTCCCCCTCATGAAGTACGTTACCTCTTTGGAGTAGATAATTATAATTGATAATTCTTTGATATGTTTTGGAAAAGTACGCCAAAGGATGAGTCGTAAGAGTCAAACATGAGATAACGGTAATATAGTGGGACTATAAATAGGAGGGTTGGAATCTTCCATGACGGATTTTTTTTTTTATAAAGAGAGTGAGGTACCATTCTCTTTCTTTTAAGTATTACTAGCAGGGCCCGTGGAAAATCCACGGGATTCTAGGGAGGGTGGGAGGGGGTTGTAAATCCTTTAAAATAGATATGTGCTATCGATTTTTTTTTTTGATTTTTTTTTTAATAATAATTTTTTAATTATAATTTTTATTATATTAAAAAAAGAGATATTTCTGTGCTAGCTGATATTATTTTTGTTCATTGTATAGGCCTACTTTTTATCAGTTTATAATTTTTCTTCTTCTTTTCATTAATATTTTACTCGTTAGAATACCAACCTTTTGTTTGCTGTCCCATCATGTATCGTTTTGAATTTTTTGAATTTTTATCTGAATTATGTAATAAAACTTGAAAACTGGAAGAAAACAGTGAAATCAATAATTTGTAATAAAATTGATGCAGATATTTTAGACTTTACCTTCGTTTTCACTTTCGTTATTTACGATTATTGTCGTCACTTCGTTCCTATTATTCTCACTATCCCTTTCCCGGATGCGTTATTTTTTTCTGCGGCACAGATTGGGGTTAGGTGCGTGTTGAGCCTATGGGAAAGTTTAGGGTTAGGGTTAGGGTTAGGGTTAGGGTTAAATCAAGACCTCTTTTTAAAAAAAAGCCCCAATCTGTGCCGCAGAAAAAAATGACGCTTCCCGGATCCTCACTCTCGTTATCTATACGAATCAAGGGCGTCATTATAATCCGAGTTTGAGCATGGGGGGACACAATTACATGTCACTCTCTCTCTAGTTACGCTGTTTCACGGCATGTACTTTCATTGGTGACCGGTTCATTTATTGTCTTTTTCATCTTTGACGTTTCATTACATTTTTAGAGAAAGAAGACGATTGGTTGTACGGTTCTCGACTCTTAATCTTTGTCTGAATTCAGTTTCCCACCTCCCGCGCGAAGCGCGTAAGTTTTGACGTTTCATAATTATTAGAGAAAGAAGACGATTTGTTGTACCGTTCTCGACTCTTAATCCCCGTTTCATTAAATTTTTAGAGAAAGAAGACGTTTCATAATACCGTTCTCGACTGTTTGAATAAAGTTCCCCCGCGCGAAGTCAACAGAGAGAGAAAGAGCTCCCAGGTCGAAATTCCAGTTGATACCAGTTGAAACCAGTAAGGATTTCCAACTGGTATGTACTGGTTTGAACTGGTCTCAACTGGTCTCAACTGGTACCAGTTAATACCAGTTGATACAATTTGGAAACCAGTAGAAATACCAGTTGACATCTGAGACCAGTTGATATTACCAGTTGATTTACCAGTTGAAAACCAGTAGATGATTACCAGTTGATTTACCAGTTGAAAACCAGTAGAAATACCAGTTGACATCTGAGACCAGTAGATATTACCAGTTGATTTACCAGTTGATTTACCAGTTGAAAACCAGTAAAAATATCAGTTGACATCTGAGACCAGTTGATATTACCAGTTGATTTTCCAGTTGATTTACCAGTTGATGATTACCAGTTGATTTACCAGTTGATTTACCAGTTGAAAACCAGTAGAAATACCAGTTGACATCTGAGACCAGTTGATATTACCAGTTGATTTACCAGTTGATTTACCACCTGAAAACCAGTAGATGATTACCAGTTGAAAACCAGTAGAAATATAAGTTGACATCTGAGACCAGTTGATATTACCAGTTGTTTTACCAGTTGAAAACCAGTAGATGATTACCAGTTGAAAACCAGTTGATTTACCAATTGAAAACCATGAGATGATTACCAGTTGATTTACCAGTTGAAACTGTTAGATGATATACCAGTTGATTTACCAGTTGAAAACCAGTAGATGATTACCAGTTGATTTACCAGTTGACCAGTAGAATACCAGTTGCTTTACCAGTTCAAAAACCAGTTCATTGTATCTTGTGCATATTCATGATTAATTTGCATATTTTCACAGAAAATATAATTATCATGATATATCAAGCTAATGTGACAATGCACATTAATTTTGTGATTGTTAATTTCTTAGTCAATCATTGACAAATATATTATATATGTTTGATCATGTTTTTCATCTAATTTAAAACGTAAAAATAGATATATTGATACATATAATTACTAACCAGGAAACAAAATGTATAATTTTGTATATATCTATGGTACGAGTTCCAAATTTCTAAAATGGAATGAGACTTATCTGTGTAGACTGTAATCAACCTCAAATGATCTCTGTGATGGGGTAATTGCAAGAGTTTATATATTATGGTCCTGTTGGTGGCCAGATGCCAATATTGATTATTGATTATCACAATATCTGTTGATTACTGGTCTCAACTGGTAAATCAACTGGAAATATCAACTGGTATATCAACTGGTAAATCTACTGGTTTTCAACTGGAAATATCAACTGGTATATCAACTGGTAAATCTACTGGTTTTTCAACTGGTTTGTCAACTGGTCTCAGATAGCGTTGTCTCAATTTCCATATTAAAAACCAGTTGAATATACTGGTTTGAACTGGTACCAGTTGACTACTGGTTTGAACTGGTACCAGTTGACCAGTTGCCTACTGGTTTCAACTGGTTTTTCGACCTGGGAGAGAAAGAAAGAAAAAAGGAAAGATTTTAACCCCAAATCGTGGGGGGACATTTCACCACCTGAAAATTCGTGGGGGACGTGTCCCCGTGCCCCCAGGATAATGGATGACGCCCCTGATAGGCCTACGATTATTGTTCTCAGCATGCACTTCACTCCCATTATCATTTTGGTTTTTTTCACACATTGCTAAGTTAATTTAGTCCTACAATGAAAATTTAGTCCTACAATGAAAATAATATACAAATATACAAATATACAAATATACAAATATACAATGACACTCGAAGTGACTCGAGGATCTAGCTAAAACTATTCGCATCGAAGGAACATCAAATCGTATTATATTATCCCGAGGGCCATCGATCGCGGCCCCAGAGAGAACAGTACTGTTCCCGAGTGCGAATAGTTTTAGCTTGTTCCGAGAATGAGTCATTGTATAATTGTTTTATATCCCTTCCACCTGTAGGCCTATCATTCCTTGGACACTTCTGTAATAGCATGTACCGTACTCACATTCACATCACATTCAATAAAGAAATAAAAGAAAACAACAATTCATTGCACGGCTCAAACACGAAACATTGAAGAATCTAAAGACACGCTATACAGCCAGTATTACAGGTACAGCAGTAGAGTGCTGCAGTTACCGCACAGGGTACAGTAAATTGCATGGCGTGAGCGCCGTGACTGGCACCACGGGAGTTGGCCGTGCGGAGGCATGTGATATTACCTAAGCTCGCTGAATTTTTCTTCTCTTCAGTTATATGGTCTCGGCAATTACAATCTATTTGCGTTATTGTTGTTGTGATTTTAATGTAGTTTTCATGAAAAGACCAATAAAGCAGAAGCTTGGACTATGATTATGTTGACGTGGTTCACAGAATATGTATAAATATTTTCAAAGTAAAGATTTTACGGGAAAATCGGACGGTTTGTGCCAATATATCGCAGCTGTCGCACGAATGAACTCAACTGTGTGTGTGTGTGGCCTGGGTGTAGAACCAACATAATACGTTCTCGATCGTCAGTTTGGCTGCTGCAAAGGCTTATATATAGCAAGATGCCTAACACCGGACAGGCCCAACCCGTTGCGCCTTGTACTTGCTACGCCACATGACTTGAGTGGATTGTCGTATGCTGTGTATTTTTCTGGCATGCCCGTAAAGTGCCTACAAAGCATATCATAAGCAAGATGCCTAACACGGGGTAGGCCCGCTCTGTTGCAGCGTGTATCTGCTACAACACATTATAGAGTGGATCGTCTCTTAAAAGTGTATCTCCTTGATTAGACAGAGGGCGGGTGCACGCCTTGCTGCCTCACTCTCGCGGGTTCGTCGCCTTCTTCCACGGACAACGCCGGCCGTGCTCTCGTCCGCTCGTCCTCCCGGGACCCCGAAACCACCTTTAACGACATCGACGGCGACCGCGGGGTCGACGTGGCACGCGGGATACGGGAGACATGCCTCGTATAATTGTGTCGCCGTTCCCGCGCCTCGGCAAAGGGGGGCGCGGTCGAGGAAAGACGTTTTTCATGAACCGTTTTTACCCCCCGCGACGATTTTGCGTATTAATATATAGATGTAGCTCCGTTGGTTTTAAAAGGCGCGAGGTCTGGTTGTGTCCCTTTGTCGCAGCGAAGAAGGAAAGTAAAATAAAAAGACGATCAATAGATTCCATGGATCGAAGAGTGAGGAGATTTTCATCTTTGTTTTTTTTTTTTTTTTTTTAAGTACGTTTGTTGGTGATCCATGGATTCCTGACCGCCATAATGTCATTGTGATTATTGTGCATTTATAGAAGTGAAATACATAACAATAGTATTTCCCAGTTAATGATTTCAAGATAGATAGGCCTATTTGTACCGTTAACATATGAAAATTACAAGATGACGAACGAATCGGATGACGAACTTTATCAAAAAAAGTCGTAATTTGCACTAACATTATCAATACAAAGTCGGTTAAAATAATAAAAGAGACAACGAGATTGCAGACACTCAGACATGCTAGCTATTCAATTCAATTCAATTCAAATTTATTAATCATGCACAAAATAACATGGCATAAAATCACTTTCCGGCTGTTTCTGCAAATAACAAACTATCAATTTATACAAAATCAGGAATAAATAAAACACACAATTTATCATGAGTACAAAATGGTATGGGTATAACATAAACATGTCATGTGCATGACTAGGAAAAAAAAAATTTACAACAACAGTACTACCGGAGAGATATCATACCATATTTGTGACAATGGCAGGTCACTAATTGACGGGGGTCCAGGGGGCTGAGCCCCATGAAGCTCAGGGGTTTTAGGCATTTAATTACGGTCAGATGAGCATCCAGGGGCCCTCCTTAGGGCTTTTGGTGGGGTCCAGGGGGCAGAGCCCCCGGAAGCTCAAGGGTTTTAGGTATTTAATTACGGTCAGATGAGCATCCAGAGGCCCTCCTTAGGGCTTTTGGTGGGGTCCAGGGAGCAGAGCCCCCGGAAGCTCAGGGGTTTTAGGCATTTAATTACGGTCAGATGAGCATATTTTGATACCATATTTGTGACACTGGCAGGTCACTAATTGGCGGGGGGTCCAGGGGGCAGAGCCCCGAAGCTTAAGGGTTTTATATATTTGATATGTTGATACCTCATTTTGTGACACTGGCAGTTGAGAAAAAATCCGGGAAAATCATATATCATTCTAGCAACATTTGTATATTACTGGTATCGAATAAGAAATTAACCACGTTTGAATTTTATTTGGGGGGTAACTGCCCTCCCCCCATCAGTACGCGAGTGTTCAAGGGCTTTTTCACTCCTATAATAAAAAACACACATGCTTTCCATCCTCTCACAATATTTTCACGATATGCGCGTAACGCTATTACAAAATCCTCCATTAATATTATTGTTAAATATAGGGGCATGAGGAATGTTTAAGTTTAATTCCTGTTTCCTCTCCTTTTCTTTGAATGGAATGTAATTTTTATGTGATTCAATTCACTTTTTTTTTTTTTGGTTAAAAAATACAAACCATTTTTACTCCTTTAATGTTTTTTTTTTTTTTGGGGGGCGAAAATGCGTTTTGCCCCCCTTTTTGGTTGGGGGCGACCCCCCCCCCACTTCCGGCGCCTATGGTCATAGGCAGTGTTATTTTAGACATATCAAAATTCACTACTGGTGTTATCACTATACGGTTAAGGAACGTAGATAAGCAAAGTATAAATGTGCAGCACATCTATGTATCCTTAATTTCTGATTCCGTCACTAACAGTTACCTCCTGAACTTGTCATTGTATCAGAGTTTTGAGATATTTTTAGAGATATTGAACTGTATGTATGCAGGAAAAAAGGGGTCATTTTTATAATTCTGCAGCGATCATGCTTTACCCCTTACTAAGTGACGTCATCGGGATGCATCCTCATAAGGTCCTTAGTGTAGCCCCCCCCCCTTCCTCAGGAAGTACGTTTTACCTCTTTGGAGTAGATAGAATTGATCATTCTTCGATAAGTTTGGGAAAAGTACGCCAAAGGATGAGTCAACAGAGTCAAACATGAGATAATGGTAGTGTTTTCAGTGATTGATAGACGGAGGGTTGGAATCTTCCACGACGGAATTCTTTTTTTAAAGCGAGGTACCATTTTCATTCTTTTTTTAAATAAAGGTAGCTCCATTGGTTTTAAAATGCACGGTCTAGTTGTGTCCCTTTGTCTCAGTGCAAGTAGGAAAGTTAAATAAAAAGACGGTCTGTAGATTCCATGGATCGGAAAGTGAGGAGTTTCAAATTGTTTGTAGATTTTTTGCAGTTGCAAGTTTTGTGATCCATGGATTCCTGACCGCCATAATGTCATTGTGATGATTATATATTTATACAAGTGAAATACATAATATATTATTTTCCAGTTAATGATTTAAAGATTAAATATTTGTAACAACCGTTAACATAATCAAAATTAAAAAATGACGAACTTCATCCAAAATAGTCGTAATTTGCACTAATATTATCAATACTAAGTCAGTTTAAATATTTTCAAGTCAATTTTAAAGAGAAAAATAAGTCAAATCCAGACGAACTTGAACGTCAACGTTATTGTGTGTGTGTAAAGGTTCGAGTGCATCGAGTGTTTCGTCATCATGAATATTCATAACGAGTTGTCACTGGGATTCCCCGGGGTTCTCAAGTATAGAGAGAATGAGAGAGAGAGAGAGAGAGAGAGAGAGAGGGGGAGGGGGGGGGGAGGCAGAGACAACGAAAAGAGAAAATGAGATTGCAGACACTCCAGACGTGCTAGGTAGATACAAGACATATTAAATGCTTTAACAGCTATCAGAACTGCACCCGGAACTACAGGTATGTATATTAATATTGGGAACATGTCGTACATATTATATTTCCAACCACGAGTGGAAAGGTGACTTAATCACTCGTAATACTGTACGTGTAAATTATCTTATTTGGATGCACATTGCTAAAGACTCTAAACTAAAAACAAAAATAGATAATATTTCCAATTGATACCGTTGTTATGAGTCATGACTTCTCAAAACCCAAACTATATTATTATAGGAAAAAGATATGGGACCGCAATCTTACCTGGATTTGATCGTAGATGGCTCACTTCTTAAAGGGGTAAAGTAAACGATGAGTACATTTTGGTCAATATTTAGCAATGATTCATCTGAAAATGTACCTAATTATTAAACAAAAGTGAAATATCTAATCTTCCACTACGTATTCAAAGTATTCATCATGCATATCTCTCTCACTTTAAAAAAAAAGCAGTAGGTTCAGGTAGTCATTTTTATGTCTCATCGTCACTGGAGCCTACGGTTTAGTGTATAAGAAAGCAAACAATCAATTCATAACAATTCTTTGGTTTCAGTTATAATGATCAAGATACCTAGAAATCTATAAAGGGTGGCATCTTTTAAGTGGATTAATGAGATTAGAAAGGTATAAATGCCCTTAGTATCATAATTTTTGTTTTCCTATTTTGCATCTCCATTCTATCTGCTCTTCGACCTTTTTGTCTTTTCTTTGCGTTTAAGCTATCCAGAGCTTTCTCATTTTTGTGTTACAAATTGAGTAAGTAAATGTAAACACACTATGCAATATCTGTATCTAATCGTTGCTACACGTGTACTTAAAAAAGGTCTTTTTTTCAAGCAGTTTTCTTTGAGCCTGTTCATTATAACCCATCAGTCTGTTTGATTTGGAAGTACTCTTAATCGTCTGAAAGTATCATACGTACAAATACTTTATTATATTTCACCTTCAATCGAATATGGGCGCCCTAATATTTTGTTTTAAGGGTAGAAGCCACTGAATGTGACCTTCGTCCAGTATCGACATTAGTCTTGCAAGGTATAGCCTACTGTGATTCTATTCTAAATCTTTTCGAAAATAAGATTATTCTCGTTGACATCAAAAGTAAAATAAAAAGAGACAGTGAGACACTTAATGTTCGAAATCGTGAAACAAGAAGTACTATGACTAATTAATGTTTATTTTTTGTGATATCATTTTTTGTATATAATATTATCTCTGACGGTGTTTTAGTGATGGTGATGCAGCTTATCTGACCAGGCTGATACAAGTAAAGTGATGCTTCTGCTCCTGTTTCAAAACGGTCTCTAAGTTTTCCCTTGCTAAATATAATTATGATGGGGTGTCCAAAGTTGGCGGACTTTTCACAAATAATTAGGAATGTGATATTCGATCCATTATTTATCATATCATACACAAATATACTTAGAATGAATAACTACCAAATGAACAGCGAAATTCTAGACTAAAAAATGGTGCGACTAGAAAATTAATCGTCTAAAGTATTCCGGCGATATCGCGATCTCAAAATTCAACTTCGGATCGGCGGGCGCTACACAACTGAAGAAAAAGTTTTTAAAAAACGAGTCCTTAATTTGCGCAAGAGGGTTTACAGCTGATTTACTCAAAAGAGCAATCCATCAAGGGTGAGCTAATTGCATGAATTCGAAGGCAAAATATCGTACAATCGAAATAAGGATTTCGAGGACCCTAGTTAGATTTCTTTCTTCTTAAAACGGACGCAAAACATTTAAAAAACTGCCTATCTTTTGTTAATGTTTTCATAATTTCTAACCCAATTTCAAATAAAATGTCATCTCTGGGTAATTGATCCTAGCTTCCATGATAAGTTTGAGAAAAGTACGCCAAAGGATGAGTCAACAGAGTCAAACATGAGATAACGGTAGTGTATTCAGTGACTATTAGACGGAGGGTAGGAATCTTCCACGACGGAACTTTTTTTTTAAAGAGAGTGAGGTACCATTTTCATTCTTTTATGTAATAAAGGTAGCTCCATTGGTTTTAAAAGGCGCACGGTCTGGTTGTGTTCCCTTTTCCCAGTGCAAGAAGAAAAGTAAAATAAAAAGACAGTCAATAGATTCCATGGGCCGAAGAAAGTAGATGACCCATGGTTTCCTGGCCGCCATAATATTTTGGTGATTATAGTTTATTTATAAAAGTGAAATAATTAATATAGTACTTTCCAGTTAATGATTTAAAGATTAGATATTTGTACCGTTAACATAATCAAAATTAGAAGATGACGAACTTTATCCAAAATAGTCATGATTTGCACTAATATATTATCAAAACTAAGTCAGTTAAAATATTTTCAAGTCAATTTTAAAGAGGAAACTAAGTCAAATCCAGACGAACTTGAACGTCAACGTTATTGTGTGTGTACAGGTTCGAGTGCATCGAGTGCGACGGATGTTTCGTCATCATGAATATTCATAACGCGTTGTCACTGGGATTCCCCGGGATTCTCAAGTATAGAGAGAATGAGACAGAGAGAGAGAGAGAGAGAGAGAGAAGGGAGGAGGGGAGGAGGGAGGGGGAGGGAGGGGAGGGGGAGGGGGAGGAGGGGAGGGGGGCTGAGACAACGAAAAGAGAAAATAAGATTGCAGACACTCCAGACGTGCTAGGTAGATACAAGACATATTAAATGCTTTAACAGTATCAGAATTGCACCCGGAGCTACAGGTATGTATATTAATTATTGGGAACATGTTATACATATATACTAACCACGTGTGGAAAGGTGACTTAATCACTCGTAATACTGTACGTGTAAATTATCTTATTTGGATGCACATTGCTAAAGACTCTAAACTAAAAACAAAAAGAGATAATATTTCCAATTGATACCGTTGTAATGAGTCATGACTTCTCAAAACCCAAACTATATTTAGGAAAAGATATGGGACCGCAATCTTACCTGAATTTGACCGTAGATGGCTCACTTCTTAAAGGGTTAAAGTAAACGATGAGTACATTTTGGTCAATATTTAGCAATGGTTCATCTGAAAATTTACCTCATTATTAAAAAAAAGTGAAATATCTAATCTTACACTACGTATTCAAAGTATTCATCATGGTATATAATTATATATATATATATATATATATGTATATATATATATATATATATATATATATATATATGTAGCATGGTGGAATACACTGGGATTAAAGATGAGTGTGAACATGCGGAGTAGTGCTTGAACTTGAAAGTAGCCGAGTTAAAAGAATTATGAGTCCGAGGGGATATTTGATTGATAAATAAATGGCTTTGGGATAGACTATGTAGCTATATGTAGATGAAGGGACAAGGGAAAAAGAGTAGAGAAATAGGTCGGGTGGGGTTAAGAACGATAAAAATACCTTGGACAACAGATTTGTTTTTGATAGAATTTAGTTAGGTGTTTGTGAAAATGGTGAATGATAACAGAGTCGTAGTGTTAGTAGTGAATTGATACTCTAGAGCCTGAGCTGTCACTGGTATCTCGAGAATATCCCAACGAGTGAATCCAGCATACCCACGCTAAAAAGTATAAGGACTTCCCTTCATTTGACCAATCAGGAATAAAAACAGGTAAAAAGTTTGTAAGAGTTTTGGAATAGACAGTTTGGACCAATGAAATAAGTTTTGCCCTGTCCATTAAGAAGTCGACAGTGGTGGGAGATCAGGTGACCAAAAAGTATTATGGGATGGAAAAACAAAGGAAATTAATAAGGAATTTGTTGGACTCGAGGTGCGAGCTAGATGGCTGAACGGTGTGTTAATTGAGTATAAAAGACCCAATCCTCCCTTCCCTACACACTTGCATCCCTGGACCCCAAGCATTTGCCACCCCTCCTTCCACCCTAAGTTTAATTCAGCCACCACAGACATCTGGAGATCCCCGACTTGTACTAATTAAAGCTTCGTCCACGGAATATTTTGAAAGTTGCTGAACTTCATCTTCTTGTCACTGTGTGCTGACAATAATAGAAAGGGACTGAAACGACAAATAGTAATACTGCACCTCGCCCTTCTCCAGTAAAAAGAACACCTCCAACCCAGAATAATAGAAAGAGACAAAGGAGAACGCTGATTTTGTGCTCGTATTTGAGAAAGTCAACGATTTCGACGTCACAAGGACCGGAGACGAGCACACACCTTTAAGACCCTCCGACGCCCCCAGGACATCGAGAGGAAAATTCAAGTCTGCTACGCCCCGACACGAGTGCGACGAGTCGAGAGACCGGATACAAGAAAGAGCTAAGTCAACCCGTCCCCCAATTAAAAGGCCTATAAACTCTTAAAGACAAGTTATCGATCGATCAAAGACTCTAAAAGCCCCAGTAATTTAAATAATCCTTTCTCTTTCCCTTTCCCCTCCCACTAATAAATATATTTTAAGTGAGTGATTGTTGATGTGGCTGCGTGGGTAAACGAGCTCAAGTAGTTAAGTGATTAGGTAAGGGATAAACACTGAAGAAACACGACACAAGAAATTGTAACCTTTTTTAGAATAAACGACCAAATGAAATTGTAATTGAAACTGTTTAATTGTGTATTAATTTGTGTGGTGGTCTCGTGGGTTTTAACTAACACCCCCACCTCGGCCGCGGTGAGATGTTGCCCCCCGACTGAATTAACAGACCTTAACAAAAACAAACCCCCAAAACGTTGAACCGCCGCTGCCGAGGGGTTGGGGGCGTTAGATATATATCTCACTTTAAAAAAAAAAAGCAGTATGTTCAGGTAGTCATTTTTATGTCTCGTCGTCACTGGAGCCTACGGTTTAGTGTATAAGAAAGCAAACAATCAATTCAGAACATTTCTTTGGTTTCAGTTATAATGATCAAGATACCTAGAAATCTATAAAGGGTGACATCTTTTAAGTGGATTAATGAGATTAGAAAGGTATAGATGCCCTTGCATCTCCATTCTAATTGCTTTTCGACTTTTTTGTCTTATATGCGTTTAAGCTATCCAGAGCTTTCTCATTTATGTGTTACAAATTGAGTAAGTAAATGTAAACACTGAGATTCATATAATTTATGAAGATCCAAATGGGCAAATTTGATTGCGCCATATAGTCTTGTTTTCTCCATCTCTGCTGAGAAGTGCCTACATAATCATATGCAAATGGGGAGGGGAGAGGTCACACTATGCAATATCAGTATCTAATCGTTGCTACACGTGTAATTTTAAAAAAAAGTATTTTTTAAAGAAGTTTTCTTTAAGCATGTTCATTATCACCCATCAGTCTGTTTGATTCTGAAGTACTGTTCATCGTCTGGAAGTATCATACATGCAAATAATTCATTTTATTTCACCTTCAATCGAATATGGGCGCCCTAATATTGTTTTTAAGGGTAGAAGCCACTGAATGTGACATTGGTTCATGCAGTATTGACATTAGTCTTGCAAGGTATAACCTACTGCGTCTTGCAAGGTATAACCTACTGCGATTGTATTCTAAATCTGTTCGAAAATATGATTATTCTCGTTGACATCAAAAGTATTAATAAAAAGAGAGAGTGAGACATTTAATGTTCGAAGTCGTGAAACAAGAAGTACTATGTCTAATTAATGTTTTTTTGTGTGATATCATTTTGGTATATAATATTATCTCCGATGATGTTTCAATCTCACTATTGTGTTTATATTTCAGATGGCACCGTTGTGAGTACAAAATAATGTCACTGTTGAGCAGTTCACCAATAAGCTGTAACACTGCTCAGGGGTGTCGCACATGATTTTGAATGGAGGGGAGGGGGTGCTGGCTTTCGGACCAATATGCGAAAATGAATAAGATGGACGACGAAACAAAACAAACAGAATCATAACTAACAACAACAAAAACAACTAACAAACAAGAATTAAGCACTAGGATTTCCAAATGAATATTCTTATGCCGATGAATGCGTTTGATCCCTTCCCGAATCCTGCAAAACGTCGAAGCTCTTATTATTCACTGAGGACATCATGAATCTCAACATTAATCTTGAAATGAATAGTCGACATCGTGACTGTAAGCAAGGTAAATTAATCCTATTGAAATTCAAAATCTGAGCGAGAATAATTATGATCGATTTTCACTATTTTTGTCATCAAAGATTATGTAGGGCTAACCAGCCGCAAAAAAAGCCATCGCGTTGTTTTTTCTCCGTGTAAAATGAATGACAACTGCGCGCAACAAAGGACTTGCTCGTATTTCCTGAGCTATGTGCTATAAGATACGTTATCATTAAAAAAATAGTTTCGAAGCGTCATATCTGAACTAGTTGTTAGAGCGGTATAGATTTAATTTCAATTAACATAATTATTTTCTTTCTTTTACAATATTGACTAAAGTTATATCATACGTAATTTGTCCTATACCGCATACAATAAGAAAGCAAGAAGAAATAATAAAGAAGCACATTTACTTCAAATGATTATACTTCTTGATAAGATTGGTAAGATTATAAGATTATAATTGATAATATATTTGTATATCTTGTCCGTTTGATAATAATTTGGGGTCCGTGCAGACTCCGGTACTACTGTTGTAAGTTTATCTTTTCCTAGTCATCAACATGTATGTTTATATTAGGCCTATACCGTTTTGTCCTCATGTTCAATTGTGTGTTGTATTTAATCTTGATTTTGTATAAATTGAAAGTATGTTAATTGATGTTATATATATTTGCAGAAACAGACGGAAAGTGACTTTTATGCAATGTTATTTTGTGCATGATTAATAAATTTGAATTGAATTGAATTGAAAGATATACATATACAATTCTAAATGGCCGCAATTTCTTGAGGGTGGCGCTCATTTTCCGAAGGTTTGCGATTCCGAAACACGAAATGTCCATACCAGGTGGTTCATAAGTCCGGAATTGAAGTACGTTTGATGCATTTATCCGAGGTTTCATTGTTCCGAAAGTAGTAGTAGTACCTGACTGCTAAGAAAGCATGAATGCTTGTTAGTAAGCAACCAGATGACCGACGGCTTAAGCCTAAGGTCCTCTCCGAGGGAAAGTGAAGTAGGGTGCGTTATTCCAAAGGTTCGTAATCCCGAAAAACGATAAAGGGTTAAGGGTTCTAGGTCACTTTCGAAATCATGAACCGCAAGAATTATGAATCTTCGGAGCAGCGAACCTTCGGAATTATAAACCCTATTTTATTTTCACAATTACGAATTCTTTTCCATTTCCGGAAATACGAACCTTCGAAAATGAACCTTCGAAAAAAAACCTACACGTAATCATTTATAAGGGGGGGGGCTACCCTGAAAATTAGAGCAGAAAATGAAAGAAACAGATTTTTGAATCTGTGAGAAAAATCCGATATAGAATTCCTTTAAAAGTTAGTAGTAGTAGTAGTAGTGGTTATTCTACCTGACTGCTAAGAAAGCATGAATGCTTGTTAGTAAGCAACCAGAGGACCGACGGATTAAGGTCCTCTCCGAGGGTAATGAGGATTAATGCCTTACCAAAGGGCACCTAGCGCATCGACTTGATTTCGAACCCGGGTCGCCGGATTACGAGACCAGTGCTCTACCCACTGAGCTATCGCGCCTCTTAACAGGCTTTAAAGTTGTAATCGCTCAAGCGCAAATTGCAACACAGTGATGTACCTGGTATTGTTGCGACTGGATGACTTTCACCCCTATATATATATACATGTATATAATATACTCTTGCTGCTCTCGAATCGCCCCAGATTATGTTTTCATACATTACGGCGTCAAATTGAATTATAATTAAAAAAAAACACATCACAAGTATCATTTACCTTGACATTTAGGAGTCGTCAGGCTCTAAACAAAATTATAGTGTGATTATCAATCCCATGGAATCATCAGATAATATGATCTTCAGTTTGATCATACAATACAGTATGGGACATTATCTTAATAGTGACCGTGTCTAAAAATGGACACAGAAACGCACTGTAGGCCTACACTCTCATCTCAGTCTGTCGGGAAGCAGAAGGGTATTATATGGTTATATAATGTAATTTCAACGCCTATAGTATTAAACACTTGACGTAATTTTGGCTGCCTGTAGACCATATTACATTAGCATTAGATAAGAGATTCGTAATGTAGGCGCGGATCCAGGGGCGAGGGGCCTTGGCCCCAAAAACAAAAAAGAGAGAGAGAGAGAGAGAAGGAAAAGTAGGGAAAGGGAAAGAGGAGAGAAAGGGAAAGAAAGAAGAGGAAGAAGAAAAGAAAAGGGGGAAAAGAAGGAGATCGGGAGGGGCGAAAGGGCGTTGCCTCTCAGGCTGTTGCCTCCCCCACCCCAGCAAAAGAGAAGGAAGGAAGGGGAAAGAAAAAAGGAAAAGAGGAGATAAAGGGAAGGAAAAAAAGAGGAAGAAGAAAAGAAAAGAAGGGGGATATCAGTTGCGATTTTCCCGCCAACACGTTATTGATCGGGGGGGGCGAAAAGCCCTTGCCTCCCCCCAGTAAACTTAAAAGAGAGAGAGGGAAGGGAAAGGGAAAGAGGAGAGAAAGGAAAGGAAAATAAAGAGGAAGAAGAAAAGAAAAGGGGGAAAAGAAGGGAAGATCAGTTGCGATTTGTATCGCTTCTTCTATCATCATTGTGCAACTATCATTTTACAAATGTATTTATATATTTATTTATTTATTCCTGTTTGATAACAATAATATGAATATAAACTCATAAAAGCAACAAAACAAACTGCAGAAGAAAACTGCAGGCATAAAGAAACGCAAAAATGATCACGCATTTGCATGTAAGTGTATCATTAGAATTATTCATATTGTTTTATTACATCTTGTAAAATAGTATGCATTCAAGCTCTTGGAACTTTTTGTGTGTATTTGTATGAAAGAAAGCGTTTGGAACTTATAATGCACATGATGCAATTTCAGGTGCAATTTACTGTGTGAAACGCCTTGTCGAATACTCTTTTATTTTTGTTTAACATTTTATACAGTAATACAGATATGTGCAAGCCAACCAAATTTGTTTTTAATCATGTCAACCACAACCTTTCTAAACCTGATCAAATATGGGACACGCACGGCCAGGAACTAGTATAGGAAATCTTCAAATGTTAATCAGTTATAATTTTATGACAAAATAATTAGTCTGTTGCCTTACGAAAAAAGTATATATTTAGTCACGCCTGAATTGAGTGGCAAAACAATTATTGTGATAAAAGGAAAAGACATATTGGATGACATTCCAAATTCCCCAATAACCAATATACGATTGGAGAGTGAGTACTGTTTTTGTTCTTCTTCAAATCTTACTCAATAAAAAAGTATTAATAGCTGGCCCAGATACTCACGAAACGCAAGTAGTTGTCTCAGGCCCAGGCCTGAGGTGTCTTTCCATTTTCATGTTGTTGCTCTTTGCACGCTATTTTATATGAGAGGGTGGAATATCCGCCTATACAACTTTAATCGTACAAAAACTACAAGTGTCTTTCTTGGCTTGTTTGTTCCAAAGAACCTGCTACGTATAAATTTGTAAAAGTGATATAGTAAACAACCTTTTCACTTTTCACTCTGGTTCTGAAGGGTATAAAACACAACTTGTAATCATATAATAGTTATCATATTACAGGTCAATAAAGTCTACTTTTTGAAACTTAATACCGAGCCCGACATCTTTATTATATCACGTATACGACAATGACTTGTTTTCATATATAACAAATATTTAGGCTGATCCTATTGAAAATGGTTATTGATTTACAGTATCTGGCCATCTCAGATACATAAATATTTGATATGATCGCCGAGGAATAATGAACTCTTACGGCTCCTGCAAGAGCCGACGTATGCTGATAATGATTCACAAAACTCAGTGTTTAGGGCGGGTTTCGAGGGAGTTAGCGTACATGACCATGATGACACCCACATAAACTAACCTTATTCATTACCGAACAAAACATGAAGAAGGAGCCCCTCGACACCATAGGTGTAAATATACATTTTCTTTCGGAATTTAGAAACTTTAGTCATTATAATGCTCTGCATGGACTTAAAAAATCTCAGAATGTTCTTCCGTCGGGAGTGAAAGCCTGGTGAAAGCCCTCCCCTTTCCACGTTCTGAACAAGATGTGGGTGTTATGTTTCGATATGACAGGCGTGGGATATGCTTTTGCGCCCTTCTCGCCCCCAATGAGACCAAGCGCCAGATACGCCACTGGTCAGCACTGGAGCACTGATGGGGGGCAGATACCAGTGATTTAAAAATGTTGCTGGAATGACATAATTTTCCGGGATTTTTCCTCACTTTTGAGTAAATTATACTTTTTTAAGCGTTTGTTGGAAAATGACAAATTCCTAATTTACAGTCAGGCAAGAAATTTGCTTATTTAGAGGCCTACATGTCAGGGCCCGCGGAACGGCGGGGCTCGGGGCTCGAGCTCCCCCCCCCCCACTTTTTTCAAAAAGTATATTAAAGAAAAATAGAAAGAAATAGAGAAAGAAAGAATAGTGACCTGCCAATAATGAGGTTTTAAAATATGCTCATCTGACCGTGATTAAATTACCATACCCCCTGAGCCCCGCCGGGCTTTGCCCCTAGACCCCACCCCAATTTACGCTACGCTCTATCTGATCGTAAATACTTTAGCCTCCCCCCACCCGCTTTGAAAAACGTTCAGCGGGGACCTGCATGTAAGAGTGGTGGTGATGCGGATTTTTGCCCCCAACGTTTTTGCTCATTACGCCACTGCTGGTCACCATTACGTACCAATATTTGGCTCGCATTATTTCAAATTTGGCCTCCCCCCTAAGAAATCCTGGATCCGCGCCTGTCGTAATGAAATAGCGAAAGCAATATTCACGTATTATGGGCCTTCTAGTGAGATCTAAAATACAAATCGGCTCTGAATCGTAGTGATATCAGACAAGTGACACGAATGTCCCCGATTCCATGAGCAATGTTTTGAAGTAATAAAATAAGGTTATGTTTGAGAAGGGAGTGTAATTAGCGCCCCTCTTAAACAAAACAAATAAATAAGAAAACTGTCCCCGTTTCTATGCCGATCTTAACTTTTTTCTGACTGAAAGGTATATAGAGTCACTTAAGTTCCCCAATTTTAATTTTGGCAAAGATATGACTATATAGAATTTCAAGTCGGAATATTCAACATGTTTAAATGTTCATAATTATCTAGATCAATTGCAAAGATATCGAATCACAGTCGGGTCGTACGCGATGGGCTATATACAATGTATGGACTATAAGTATAATGGAGCTTTAGAATGATGAATATGGATGAAGTTAGAGGCGTATAAAGAAGTAAACAATATCAGATAACATGATTCCACCATGTTTATTTATTCAGTCATTATACTCAATAAAATTAACAATAATGTTTCAATATGAAAAAATAGATATACATGTACACCTTTCAAGAACTCTAGGTATTATGTTTTCAAGAGATATATATTTTTACTGAAAACATATGAAGATCTGGGCTCCGTCTTACAAGAGTTACGATTGATCCAAATCAATCGTAAGTCCTCCAATCAATCGCAAGTTTGCAGTCTCCTATCTCTTATGTACATAGTTACGATTGATATCAATCGCAAGTAAGTTGCGATTGATATCAACTCTTTGTAAGACGGGGCCCTGATTGTATAAAGCAGAACCACTTCAGTGCTGCAATCTTCATCCTTTACCCCAGGAAGAAAGTTTATGGACACAAGTTAGTTTCTATGGATTTTGTACGGAAGCTGTAAACGTGCTTTCATTTAATTTCATGATTTTAACAAGACAGTAAACATAGATTGCTGATCTGCCTCCAGTTAAAGGCTCTTCGCTTTCAGTTTAAGTAGAGTTGCATTAATTTTAAATATTGATTTAACGTGTATCATTGCAAGAGGGAAGGTTAGATCGAACAAGTTTATCAAAATTCCCCGTTTGGAAACATTCGGAGTAACGGTTATTGTCAATTTTAAAACGGTACAATACTGCTACACTTTTGCACTTATAGAGCTCTCCGAACACTGCCAAGATTCGTGACGTCACTTGAGGGACTGAATTAGCATAGCCAGAGGATGTCCCATAACAATGCAGACATTTTCAGTGCCTGTTTCATCGTCTCTTCTTCACTTACTTAACCAGCGTCATATAGTAACTTTTCGATCTGTTGCCTCGTTCTAGATTTCGGACATTTTGATGAAAAAATTGCAGAGTTACGAACAAATAAAGAAATCAGTTGTAGCTCACTATGGCTTGTAAGAAAGACGCCATTGTCCATCCGGCTACATGCACCAACGCATGTGCAGCGAACACCGTTCATTCTATTGGTCGGCGGGCTTTTCAATTCGAAAGTGGACTGATATTTCAGTGGCTTTTTTTATCGATCATTTATCCTTTCCCTGAATGCTTTTAAGCAAATAAATTTAATTATCAGCATCAGCATAACTTCCTACTTAAAACAGTAAGAAATTCGTTCATATTTAAAATCAATCCAACTCTTATAACTGAGAAGTAATTGCACCAAATAATATGGTCATTAGTTATAGTACATCGTCTGCTTACGCAGGATTGGTCCCTGATGTGACGTCATCAAAACATCGCTGCATTTTCTGGCGAAGCTCTCGTTTAGAGTACCGAAGGGCTAGGGTCATATTCGCTCGTCGATCAGATAACTGGTTCCAAACAACAGAGCCTGCGCATGAGGTTGCAACGGGCTAGAGCAAAGAAAATTCAGTGTGTGATCACCATGACATTGTTTGGTACAAACTTGTTTGGAACCAGCAACCTTTAACAGTATGACTTCACACTCAAGTACTCTATATCCTAGATCCTGAGAGGTGCTGTTATTTGTGTTAATTTCTTGTTGACCTAAGACTTATACAATTTTGATCTGTAAATCTTGTGATGGCCATACTTGTAGATTACAATGAATGTCTACTTTAAACATGGTCAACTGTTCGCAGTGGGCGAGCAATAATGTTGACACCTTTTTAATAATGAAAATGTAATTTTGCCATACTACATAAGGTATGAAAATAGAATTAGACCACTTCATCCCCTTAGAGACATATTCTGTGATAAGCGCTATACAAATGTTGTTAATTATTATTATTATTATGTCCCTTTTGCAGCCAACATCAAATTCTGTAGAACTTTGCAGGAATTATGAATATATCATGTATGTCCTATCTGTGAAATTTAAACATTAGCAGTGTCCTAGTATTCAAATTATGCAAGGAAACATGTTTACTTGCTAGACTTCACTGTCAGACACTATTGAGTGACTGACTGGCTTTTTTCATCTTTGGTAATAACATACATAAAATGAGCTGTAAAGGGTACATGAGCATTTGTCTACATCAATAACCCACTTCTTGTAATGGCCAAAGTTAAACTGATTGAATTTTTGCGCAGCATAAAACGTACGACCATTCAGTACAATGGTCTGCAAAATCAGACTATTACTTACTGGCTCTATAGCTCCTAAGTCGATCCGACAACTAATAGTTGTTATTCTCCCACTTAAAGACATTTTCAAGCCCCCCTTTTTTTAGGGAAGTTCAAAATTAGTATTGTCTTTCAAATGCCGTTGGAATTTAACCTTTTCATTTTTTTGGCCTGCAAATAGTAGTACCTATAGTACCCATAGTGACGGGTTTACATAATTTATAAGGAGGTACCTTTATTATTTTTCCATGAAATCTCAGTGTCCTATATTTTATATCATATCTTGCATTCCACCAACAGTTTGAAAATAAATCAATTTCATTCCTATGCTAGAACACACAGGATGAATATCTTTGCATACCAAACTTTCACACACAAGATACATGTATTATACAATTGACACTGTTTTGAGACTACATGGGGAAAAAAGTTGCCCAATGTTCCCCTTCTTTTATCAAGTTGGGTAAAGTTTGCCGGGGAGGTAATAGTTAAATAATTACCAGTGGGTGAAAAGAAATCTTTAGCCAGTCTGATTTTTGATGCAAGGTAGGAAAATGCCCAAACATACTAGGATAAAGAATAACGTTAAAGGTCAGTCGGACGGACATTAAATACCAATATCAGTTTAGGCCTAACAAAATTAATTTAGCAACATGCATCTTGCCCAATAATATTCCAAACCACGTCATCCAATGGAGAAACAAAATTGGGCAACTTGAAGTTTTAGAAGTGGCCATTTTCTCCGATTACTGGGAAATGAAACATTGAGCGAATGTATATCGGATGCACTGAACCCATAGCTGGGTAGAATTTACCATTTTTAGTTGCTTATGGTTTGGAATGTGTCGATTAAATATCACCAAACACAGACATTTCACAGGGCATAAAAGAGCATGCATTAAATAGATGGATAGGAAAGATGATGGATAGGAAAGATATAGGATAGTATAGCCGTTTCTTGCAAGCCAGCCACTTCTATGACTTCACTAAAGCTTATCTACGTAAGCAACCGAGGAAAATGGTAAACTGTAATCAAACATGGATGTCACACCATTAAAAATAGTACCAATTTCTGTTCATGTGAAATGTCATTGACCAATTTATTAACAAGAAATCCTTTGTATTGGATAAATTATTCATATTATTCATTTTTTAAACGACATCCTGCAGGAATATGGTAATGACGATGTAATCGGGATGACATGATACTGTAATCCCGCTATCTGAAAGGGGTGAATATCAAGGGATTCTCTCCAAGGTGTGGAAAATAGGCACCAGAAATTCGGTTTTGGACCTTCATTGCAGGTATCAAAAACTGCCGAAAGAGGGCGACGACTTCTTCAGAGACAGAGGGTGGAGGCTCCTGCATGGGAATGGGTTCTACGCAGGATCGCACCGGTGAGTTAAAACAAAACACACCGTGGGGAAGGTCAAAGTTAAAGAAGTCTTTATGGAAGAATTGCCTTAGTCCAAGGAATCTTTCCACACTGTCCAAGATGATGGCTGGACTTTTAGCAAACCTCTCGGCGTCTAAAACTAGGACGTTTAATCTCGAAACCTCACCTGTCCAGCGCTTTAATGGACTGGCATAAATACTTCTTTGAACCAAAAAGTGCACCGCGTCTATCTCAGATGATGATTCCAGCACCGTCTCTTCAAAAGTGTCTTCCAATTTATAATGGATCTCACTTTGTCTCGTTTTGTGCAAAGAGTTTTGTTGATTATTCGCACTCCTCCTTTCTAGACGAGGTCCATTTTTCTCTGTATGCCTTGCTTTCCTTCTGCTTGTTTTAAAATATTTCTCTTTGTGAGACCATGTATTTACATTTCGTTTTAGTTTTGCATGGGACTCCTGCTTAGGTGCCCCCATTGGCACATCTGGATATTGTGAAAGACTTCTGCGATAAAACTCTGAGCTGCTATTCGACATCAGCACCAAGTATTCTGACATGGCTCTTGCTACCGGATCTCTAATAAGAATGATGAGTTTAAGGTCAGGAGAAAAGGCTGCCAACGTTTGATTAGATAGATTACGCATATACAGGTACTCCTGGCATTCACCTACAGTGATTTGATGAGGGAGGGAATAAGGCATCTTATCCAGGTATTGGTCATTGTCCGTGAAGGGAACCCCGAACTCTGGTACAACAACATCGGGATGGAATGAGAGAGCACTCTTGAGGGTTGCAGATCCACTCAGAGCACCCCCCAATATCAGAGCCGTGGGAATCTTCTGCTTACAGTTGCGTTTTGCCAGAAGCTCCTCAGAATGTTGGTGCTGGCTGAAGTTTGAAGTCTGGAGGTAGCAACCATGGTCGAGCGCACGTACCACTCCCTGTGAAAGATCTTTGTAATATGGGTTGGACTCAAGTACAAAGCTTGTGGCGGAAGGGACGCAAACATTTTCGTACCTAGCAAGGTAATACCCAAAGTAGAGAGAAGTCAACAATGTTAAAGCAAGAGCCAAAATGTTGCGTTTCTTTCGTAGAACCAAATGGCAGAAGTCCATCTTTGCTTATCTCCTCACATTGATAAATCTATTCCTCAACACCATTCCTTTCTGGTGTCTAAATGTAGGGCTATGGATAGATGACCGGTGATGGCATTCCACACGATTTCCTTGTCCCTAATGAGAAAAGGTAAAGCATATATGAATGTTGATATTGCTATCAATTTGTTCCAACAGGGTTAGTAGTGGTTTCCTCATTTCTATTAGTTTGCTTCAACTCATTTCCTTATTAATAGGTTAGATTAATCTTTATTCTACAGTGCTGGTCAGAATTATTAGAACATGTGCTAACATGAACTTTACATTCATCAACATCTGGTTCTCTATTGCCACATCTTGTGGTTGTTGAATTAAGTTTTTGGTTATTGCCACAATAATAATTAAAGGTACTATGTCCCATTTGCAGGCCAAAAAAATGAAAAGGTTAAATTCCAACGGCATTTGAAAGACAATACTAATTTAGAACTTCCATTAAAAAAGGGGGCTTGAAAATGTCTTTAAGTGGGAAAATAACGACTATTAGTTGTCGAATCGACTTAGGAGCTATAGAGCCAGTAAGTAATAGTCTGATTTTTCAGACCATTGTACCGAATGGTCGTACGTTTTATGCTGCGCAAAGATTCAATCAGTTTAATTTTGGCCATTATAAGAAGTGGGTTATTGATGTAGACAAATGCTCATGTACCCTTTACAGCTCATTTTATGTATGTTATTACCAAAGATGAAAGAGCCAGTCAGTCACTCAATAGTGTCTGACAGTGAAGTCTAGCAAGTAAACCGGTTTCCTTGCATAATTTGAATATTAGGACACTGCTAACGTTTAAATTTCACAGATAGGACATACATGACATATTCATAATTCCTGCAAAGTTCTACAGAATTTGATGTTGGCTGCAAAGGGACATAGTATCTTTAAAAGCCCTGAATCATCATGGTGTCCAGTATTGGCAAGATTTCTGTCCAATTTTTGTCACTACCCCTCCCTCAAGCTTATACAGACATTCTTGGCATTTCTCAAGCATTGCGTTAACGTCTTCCAATTTTTTATTAAAAAAAAACAACAAAATTTGTTACCGCTCTTCCAACATTTCTGAAGCACATTATGAATTTTATGAAATGATTCAATGTGAGTTGTTCTTGTATCAACTTATATCCTACTGCATACACAGTATATATAAACCCAAAGGCTCGAGACCCAGAACTTGAACCCGATCTATCAAGTATTACTCATGCAAGAGATACAAGAAAACCTCAAGAAATCGGTCTATAATGAATTTAAGAAATACTGGATAAGCTCAAGTGTTAGAAATCAGTATATTGATATAACACCAGTGAGATATTCAATTGAAATTTCTGCTGTGGGGGCTGGTAACAGAAAATATTGACCGGAATTTTACTAAATATGGGCTTGAAAATGACCAGGCTTGCATGTGTTTTGGCTATACATGTACCCTTTAAAGATACTATGTCCCTTTTGCAGTCAACATCAAATTCTGTGAACTTTGCAGGAATTATGAATATGTCATGTATGTCCTATCTGTAAAATTTAAACGTTAGCAGTGTCCTAGTATTCAAATTATGCAAGGAAACCCGTTTACTTTCTAGACTTTGTCTTTCTTTTTCTTTGGTAATAACATACATAAAATAAGCTGTAACAGGTACATGAGCATTTTTCTACATCAATAACCCACTACTTGTAATGGCCAAAATTAAACTGATTGAATATTTGTGCAGCACAAAACGTACGACCATTTGGTACAAGGGTTTTGAAAATCAGACTATTACTTAGGTGATTGCAATCACTTATGTCGATTCGACAACTAATGATCGTTATTTTCCTACAAAAAGCCATTTCAAACCCTTTCGTTTTGAGGAAAGTTCTAAATAAATATTGTCTTTCAAATGCCGTTGGAATTTAACCTTTTCATTTTTTACCTGCAAATGGGACATAGTACCTTTAACATGATTCAACAACGCAAAATCTTGGATATATCGAAACAAATCTTTACAAACAAATCAAATAATTTTTTCCAGGTGTTCTAATAACTTTTACCAGCACTTTATGTGTATTAGCACAGGGAATTAGAGTTCATTTACTAGTAGTTGCGCTATATAAATTGATCTAATAAATATCATTATTATTATTATTATTACGCATAAAATTTGAAACAATTTTTTTCTAAACTAAAAACAAAATCGCTAGAGTGGTGTTTTTATTTCAAATTTATTAGTGTATCATACACCGAGGCAGACCTGCATGTAACACGATCGCACAAATTAAAAATTAAAAAATCGACATAGCCCTGCGCGTCATCTTTTGAAATATGCAAAAATTACAACATACTAAATAATTTATCTATAATCTAATTGTATACACAGTATAAAAGGGATTGAAACTGCCTTTCAGTTGAAGTCCTTGCGATCATGTTATGTTGCCAGCACAACAAAATAATTCCACTAAATTTTGTGGCATTTATTTTCAACAATGAATCATGTACTTCGTAAGAGTCGTCTGAAATCAAAATGAATCATTCCAAACTGAATTTAGTTTTCCAAAGTTTGTTGGCAAACTTGCTGCTTTATCACGAAAGCATTATATACCCATAGCAATCAACGTCAGAACCGAATAAATCACAATACGCTTTGCAAGGTAGGATAAGGAAAGCGATTGACAACGGGGAATTTTTTTTTGGATCGGTGTTATCATTCTTACGACAAAAAGAGCCCCCATACCAGGACATGAGTGCTTACTAAAGTTCAGCATCGATAGGAGACACAATTACGAAATACATTTCCGAATTGTTTAGTTCAAATACATTCGCTCAAAAATCCATACTAGATTTTTAGACAGAATTGTGAATTATGGTGCTAGATAAGAGCACAGAAAATATCATGAGACGAAAATTACATTACTAATATTTAGACAGTTAGAAGGTATCACATTAACAATTTACTTGTTAAGCTTGTATCACAATTCAGAAGACACACTACAACTTCTACAAGCAAAATTACATTCCTCATAATACAGAACTTAAATTATGTAACATGTAATTATTCTAAAATACACCCAAATATAAATGTTTTTGGGGAATGGGGGTAACGCATCCGGGATACATACTCATCTTAAAGATAAAGACCAGTTCTGGTCATGCGATTGCATTGTGAAAGAAACGTTGTGAAATCGATCAGAAAAGGTTGATCATCTAGCATATAAGTATTGGTGTGTACTTCAAGGTTCTGGAATCATCAAAATGATAAGAAATTTGGCCCAGTCTTGGTAAAGTTACAAGCACTGTACACAGACAGATGTATATATGGGACTACGCGACCACGTGCGCGATATCTATTTGGTCCCAATAGATATAATAATTTACCAAATATATCAATTAGTAGGCGGTTTCCCGACTTTCCAGGCAAAATTTGTATTATCGCGTATTTGTCAAAACATATTCTTTCACATGATTGGTAATGAGAGCTTCCATTTAATTTTTTTGAGAGAGGGGCGTTTCCAAAACTGGTCTTTACCTTTAATAACATCTCATTAATTTATCTCTTTTATTCTGTTTTTTATTGATTGAGCTCAACATAAAGGAAACCTCACCCCCAAGAAATAACTCTAGTTATTCTGAGAGATTTATTGTATTCTTGCCCATTAATCTCCAAGATTCCCTACCAAAGTGTATGAGAGAGGTATAAAGCAATAATAATGTAAAGTTTCTCAGCGAGACATGGGTATCGCCATTTTCTTGATAATGCGACGTACTTTGCGAAGACGTTTATCAACTAAATGTATTCAAATTTATGGCTGGCTCCTTTCCAGGTGTGTGTGGTGATGAAGCATTTCATGCACCTACTATTATCCTGTGTACTACAATTTTCAGAACGAAAATTGCATAAATAAGTTGGTGCTCTTCAGGGCTGAAGGTTTCGCATCAATGAAATAGATTTGTCAAGTGCTATATTTTAGTATTTTTTAATAAATGATTAACAATTGTTCCCCTGTTATATACTTATTAAAGTTATTTATTGAATTAAAAAGTCTTTTCAACTAAAAAGCTTGGTGTATGATACATGTAAAAGTTTGCCTGGTACGTCACATTTGCAAGAAAATGGCTGCGCCCATGTCATGCTAAAAGGCATTACATCACGCCAAGAATATAATCATTTATATATCTATTGTACACTTAAGGAAAATTGTACATAAAAGGGCAGGAATACATCTCATTTATCAGATTACCTAGATGTATGCTTTGGGGTGAGGTTTCCTTTAACTATGATATATATAATAAATCTGTTAACAAACTAAGACTTGTTGAAACTAACATAAGCAACTCATGATAGAGATCGTACTCATCATTTTCTTTAAATACCTTGTCGGGAGTGATGGGATTCCAGATGCTGAGTAACCAAGGTAACGTGATAGAGAAACTGTGATGTCAAAGTTAGGTAAGGCTCGGCTTTGAAGAACACTGCAATTTCAATGTATGGAAAAAAAAATTATTATCTAGTCCGAAAACGTCCAAATTTGATAATACAGTGCTTCATTCCAAAATGTTAATTCGTGTGTGTGATTACCAACTGGATAGGGAGAGGGAAAAGGCCACAAAGAGAGAGAGAGAGAGAGACAGACAGACAGACAGAATGAGAGAGAGAGACGGAGGGGAGGAGGGAGAAGACAGAAGAGGACAGGGAGAGGAGGAAAATGACAAAAAAAGAAGATGATGGGACATCCTACCACACCCCCTTTTAATTGTTAATTGGCATGTCATTGACCGCGTAAGACTGTGACACTGCCTCTTGTCGGTTGAGGAGGAAATATACATGCAGGCTTATTAATTAATCTTCCTATTATAGCAGAGGACCTCGGTATCTTCAATGTAACATATCTCTGATTGTCTTTTTACTGAAATATATTGATATATACATGTATTCAGTGACGGATCCAGGGGGCCCCTCCCCTGGCAAACAAAACCGGTAAAAACACCTTTTTTGTTAAAAAAAAGAAGACGGGCCCCATCTCCTGGTGCTCATCGGGGTGGATGTTGAGTTTTAAAAAGCACTATCCCTCCCCGTTGAGCAACAAAAAGTGCTCCTTACCCACACCCTCCCCGCTTATTCACCGGCTGGCTGAGTCGCCGCTATATATTTTTTCACTAATTGGGCCCCCTCTCTGGCCCCTCCCTTGCCGCCGGCTGGATCCGCCCCTGCATGTATATGTATATATATATATATATATATATATATATATATATATATATATATATATATATTAAGGAATATTGCATAATTAAGAAACATTGTGCTACGCTTAAACTTCACCGGTCATTTTACAAGAAACTTCCCGGAAGCAATTCACAGACCATTTGGCTCGATCTAATATACTAATTCAGTAATTGTACCGTACCACTATCAAAATGTGATACAATCATGTACATGTATAGTTACGAAGAGTATAAAGTTCAAGCGGCGCGATCAATTGGCGTGCAATATAAATATACGAATACATGTACATTATATAGCAATCATAAACCAGTGCACGCTATAACGCGCAAATGCATATGTTTTTGTTTACGAAGACGTCAGAGTTCATACGGTGCATTCCCTTATAGTCACAATTATTTATAGTAATGTATACAAATATATAGCAAGCATAAACCATTAATCATTGAGAAACGCTGTATCGTGCATGGACATGGACTTGCACATGTTTATGTTTTAGAGTATGCTAACAGTAACAACTCGCTAGTAGTATTTACAAAGAAATGACAATACGAACCTGCTGCTGAGAAACATTGCATTGGCTGGACGATGTTAATTGCTGACCATACCGTTTGTACATGTAATAATTTCGCCGACCACAGCCCTGAACTGTAAGTACCATCACGCGGTATTCTGCGTTGTGTAACATCAATGTATTCTTACTAACTGGACCATGCTGGAAGGACTTTTGTCAGAATTGGAAACTAAATGAAATTGTGCCTATTATGAAAGCTCACTCAACCATTGTTATCCTTGTTCAGCTCGGCGTTGATTTGATCCAGACCAGTACTTCGCATACAGTAGCTAGCTAGTGGACGTCGTGCATTGAGCCGAGTACCCCTCATGGCTGTACTCACCCGGGGCTCGCCTGGAATGTATACCTCTCAGCTCCGATGATATCTAGCTAGAACTGTAGAGCTCACGGTTTATGAATTAAATCTGTCCACAAAGCCACCGCTAGCTTTATGACATCACCAGATATTACATGGTCACGCTGCACTGCTACTAAAAGTAAATGCACGATATGTACTGTATGTAACACGTTCATCACGCTCGCAGTCTGGTCTATATCAGAGCGCACGAAAACTCGAGTTAAAATGAGTAAACAACACAACATCCTGTACAGTATGCATACAAGTAATTCAATAATGGACCTAATTGATTAGGCCTCTAGTACAATTCATCTCATTTGCAAACATGGATTTAGAATTAGAGCGGTAAAAAGTACTCTAATTTCCTGTAAACATGACACGAAGTTGAAGGCTGTTCGATTCGATGTAGTGCGAAATACAAAAACGAGATACATTTTCCGGTTGAAATGCAATTTTCCAAGCGAGCAATCACGCTAAAAACAAATTTAATTTCAATTAAACTCTGACCTTGATTTCTGTGAATTCAGGAGCCTATTACACCCACGTTTCAAAGTGTACAGCAATGTCTGGCGCCACGCGTATTATAGAGTCAGTGAGATATTGTTTTCGACTATACCAAAACAAAACAAAATTATGGAGGATTTCATGAATAATTTTTGTAAAGAGGAAATTGGAAACAATGTTAGTCATGACGAACACTGAGCTTTTGATTCTGTAAACCTGCAACAACAATATCTGGCGAAACTGGATACAGTTGAGTTGATAATTAAACAAACATCTACGCAAAAGTGGGCGTGAGGTATTACCAAGCATGCTAGGAGCAGGATAACCGAGATCCTATCGACTTCTAAAGCCCGTTTATACGTGTGACAGAAATTAACAATGGGCCGACTTACATCATGCATGATTCGATCTATTCCATGTTCTTGCCACAGAACTGAAAATATTTCATTTTTTTCACTTCTGTGGTTCTTGCGTAGAGTCAGACTCGTGAGATATAATTTTCAATCGATTTTGTTTTTGTGTGTGATGTTTTCCTACTGTAACTTATTACTGAATTTTTAAATCCACTGTTTTTAACGCATTTTTATATGATACAATGTGAACCAGGTATTTTTAGTCTTCAGACTTTTAATTTGGTATAGGCCTATTTTTAATAAAACCGAAATTGAATTGAATTGAATTGAATTTAATTGAATTGAATATATGCCCTTCATTTATGATTTTACCCCAGAGTATCGATTGCATAAGCAAAATATTTTTCTTGCGTCATTTTTGCTTCATTTTATGTAGCGAATGTGACTTTCATGGTGACAATTCGTTCCTAATTTACTCTATGCATTACCTCCTACCCTCTCCAAATACCCCACACCCGCTATCAAACTGATTTTGCGTTCCTGCCCAGGCGAGGCCTAGTATAATAAAGGTGCAATTATAACAAAAATGGTAAATACATGACTTTCGAGTTAAATTGAGTATACCAGTCACTTTGAATAGTCTCGATCAAAAAGCCTCAGTCCGCCCTGTATATAAAATGCTATTGCAAAAAAGAAGGAAAAAAAAAATCGGTTCTAGGATATTTATACCCATGACAATCACCCCCCTCGGCCAATTACCAACGAGATAATTACCCCCGTAAAATTACCCTCAAGGACAATCACCCCCTCTCGAGAACAATTACCCCCGAAAAATTAAACCAACTTATTATCAGGGTGGACTTCCCTTTCATGAATAGGGGATAAATAGAGGGGGTAATTGTCCTCGGGGTGGTTGTTCTTTGTTGTCCGAAGGGGGTCCTAGGGGTAATTTTCAGGGGTGGGGTAATTGTCCTAGGGGTAATTTCCCGGTGGGTAATTGTCCTCGGGGTGGTTGTCCTACGGGGGTTCCGGGGCTTATTGTCCTTGGGGTAGTTTTCCGGGGTATTGTCCAGGGGGTAATCGTCCCGATACGCAAATAAAATCAGATCGAAGTAATGTGTGGGCTTTACCATATCTACTTTAGTTTATGGTAAATACTCTAGAAATGAGGAACATGGACAAATTCAGAGTCGTATCATTATTCAATCATCACCGATCATATCTTTTATTCAAGTGTCGATCATATACAATCACCAATAAAGTATTAATACAAAATTATATACACCCATCTTAAGAAACCTAGAAATTATGTATTAGGTGATTTACATTAAATTCTGAATCCTAATGTGTATGAAGCAGAATGTATTTCAGTGATGCAGTCTGTATTCTTTGATCACTCCGGGTAGAAATGTTATGCAAAGAGTTGGTTCTATAGATATTGAAATTAAAGGAGAATATGACAATTTTTGTGAGACTGCTTCAAGTTCAACATTGAAAATGTTCATAATCATTAACAATGAAATACAAAATGACGAACATTAATCAATACGCCATGCATCATGTCGGAGTACACATTTTAGTTTCAGATAGGACTTTGGCCAAAATATAAACCGCTCTGATTCTGATATCCTGGAGCCTTATATTTGTTTTGTTTTACAGAGAGTTCAACGTATAAAATGACTGTATTTTTACATACTTACAGTAATTTAATCAATCGTATTCCTAGCAATATACATCAATTGGATTTTACAGTAGGCCTACTATGTATGATTTACACATGTGACTATTTTTATTATTACTTCGATGTTCTTTAGTGATTAATTAGAAGTGTTTGGTCTAAAAACCTTTTGATTTATTCAATTAAAACACTGGCTTTGGAGTTCAGTCAAGCAAATGCATTGGAAATACACACTAGTCAGAAAGAAAAAAAATCTTGACACTTTTATAATTGACTATTGTTTTAAGAGTGACTCATAAATATCACTCAGTGGGAATATTTTCCCGCTTCTGTTTGTGCCATTTCTGTTTAGTTCGCTTTCTGACCAATGTATGTTACTGCCAGTGTAAAAAAAAAAACTTAAATTATTTATATGCATGAACTCAAGACATCATTACAAAGCAGCTTTCATACACAGAATATTTTAATATCAGTAATTATCAAAACGAAATGTGAAGGGAAAATAATATGTGATCGGGTTAATTACAATTTTATTGTATTCTTGCTATCGGAAGGGGTATATATCAAGGGATTTTCTCCGAGGTGTGGAAAATAAGCATTAGCATATCGGTTTTGAACCTTTATTGAACGGATTAAGAACTCTCGAAGGAGGGTCACGACTTCTTCAGAGACAGAGGGTGGAGGCTCCTGCATGGGAATGGGTTCTACGCAGGATCGCACCGGTGAGTTAAAACAAAACACACCGTGGGGAAGGTCAAAGTTAAAGAAGTCTTTATGGAAGAATGGCCTTAGTCCAAGGAACCTTTCTACAATTTCCAAAATTTCGACAGGACTCTTGGCAAACCTCTCGGCGTCTAATATTAGCATGTTTGGTATCGAAACTGCACGCACCCATTCCCTTATTCCGTTCCCATAGATACTTCTTTGAACTAAAAAGTGCACCGCATCTATCCCAGATGATTCCAGCACCGTCTCTTCAAAAGTGTCTTCTAAACTGTAATGAATGTTATCAGGACTTGTTTTGAATAAAAGATGATTTTTTCCTTTCCATATTTTACTTGCAGTTGTGGCAGCTTTTTCCCGATGAGGTGTATTGTCTTTGCGAGGCCGTGTAATTACATTTCGTTTTATTCTTGCACGGGACTCCTGCTTAGGTGCCCACATTGGCACATCTGGATATTGTGAAAGACTTCTGCGATAAAACTCTGAGCTGCTATTCGACGTCAGCACCAAGTATTCCGACATGGCTCTTGCTACAGGATCTCTAATAAGAATGATGACTTTAAGGTCGGGAGAAAAGGCTGTCAACGTTTGTTTGGATATGTTACTCATATACAAGTACTCCTGGCATTCACCTACAGTGATTTGATGAGGAAGGGAATACGGCATCTTATCCAGGTATTGGTCCTTGTCCTTCAAGGGAACCCCGAACTCTGGTATAACAACATCGGGATGGAATGAGAGAGCACTCTTGAGGGTTGAAGATCCACTCAGAGCAGCCCCTAATATCAGAGCCGTGGGAATCTTCTGCTTACAGTTGCGTTTTGCCAGAAGCTCCTCAGAATGTTGGTACTGGCTGAAGTTTAAAGTCTGGAGGTAGCAACCATGGTCGAGCGCACGTACCACTCCCTGTGGATGACCTTTGTAATATGGGTTGGACTCGAGCTCAAAGCTTGAGGCGGAAAGGACCCAAACATTTTCGTACCTTACAAGGTAATATCCAACGCAGAGAGAAGTCAATATTACAGCAAGAGCTAAAATATTACGTTTCTTTCGTAGAACCAAATTGCAGAAAGTCATCTTTGCTAAAATTCCACCTTTGGCGAGTCCCTTTGTAAATACAATTCCTTCTCGTATCTACATGAATCCACATATGACCGGTGATGAAGTCCCTAATGAGAAATCGGAAAATAATTATATGAAAGATTAATGTTGATATTGCTATCACATATCAGTCGTGAATAGTATAGCGTTGTTATCCCCACTGCACACGAGCCATCGATTGTGTGACGTAGGGCTCCGTCACCCACTGCATGGGGTGAAGGACGTACGCACCATTTGACTTGATGATGACATCGTAATGATTGCAAAATGAACATTTCGTTGAGTTATTGGATGGTGGACAAATAGCTTTCATATAGTTTAAGAGTTAAAATTAGACTCCTTCCATAAATGTATTTGTTACAATTACTATTTTCTCTAGTCGCTCTCTCTATACATATTCATTTCACATAATTGGCTTATCACTTACATAATTTGTATTCATTTACTTCAATTACTCAACCCGATTCCTTCCTCCATTCATCTCCTCTACATACAAGCCGACCATCTCATCTGGTATGTTCCCTTGTTCTCTTCTCATTCTTTATTCATGGATCTTGTGTGAATGCATTAGGCAATACCACTTCTTACTTATCATTGGTTCTCTTCTCTTTTTCCTTTTGAATATTCAGTCTTACTCTTAAATCCTTTTTTGCTATTGGTTTATGATGTATTTCGAAAGAGATCTCTTTGGTATTTCATTTACTTTGCGTAAACATGTTCATTATGATGCTGCATATCAGCCTACAATAGTAGACAGACGGACCTGCACTGGACAATAAATCTTACGAACGTGTACACGAGATATATTAAATGAAGATTTCTTGGCATGATGCAATGCCTTTTAGCATGACATGGGCGCAGCCATTTTCTTGAAAATGCGACGTACCAGGCGGAGTTGTCCATGAATCATGCACCAAGTTTTAATTGGAAAGACTTTTCAATTCAATAACAAAACCTTTACTTTTCAATGAGGGAAAATCATAGCCGAGAAGGTAAAAATTACATTTGGTGAAAAATATATAATAGGGTAACAATAATTGTAACTCATTTATTTAAAAATACTAAAATATAGCGGTTGAAAAATCTATTTCATATTATGTGAAACCGTCACCCCAGGACAGCGCCAACTTATTTATGCAATTTGCGTTCTGGCAGAGAGGAGAGAGGATTTGCTTGAGTTTGGCAGTGGTTTTTTTGGATGAATGGTGTTTTTAATATATATCGGTGAGAGATTATTTGTATTACTTTACAATATGTTTGATTAGCGCACGTAATGACGCTATCGAAATGACGCCTCGTGTGCAGATGGTAATAAATTCAGGAGTTGCAGGAATAGATCGTTTATGGCCACGTTCCTATTTTTTGTAGAAAACAAAACGAGAAGTTATAGATATACATATATTTATATATATAGTTCCATAAAAGATATTGGCCTTTAGAACGGTTGCATTAAGATATTGTGAGGTTTTTTGAGAAAGAAGAAAATGGCGGTTTTTATTAAGGTTATGATTATAGAGTATGGGTTAGATTTAACAGTAAGGGTAAATCGTTAGGATCGTTAGAGGAAGAAAAGAAGTCGTTCCACTAACAGATTACTATAGCGTTTACAGAGAGATAAAAATACGAACCTGGAGCTCGAAGATGAATGTAAGAAGTCATCAAACATTGGCAGGGCGACGAAGAATATCTGGGACAGATACTGATCATCATACGTGTAATACTATTCTCATGCAATATTCGGAGCGGCAACGATAACTACCAGCGTCTTAAGGCTAACTGGAGACACGTCCTATCTGTGAGAGAGGGTGTGTCGAGATTAGAAACTGAATAAAATGGGAATAATGATGTACCTGAGACTGTCTTAACCATTGCTTTCTTGTTCAGTCAGGCGTAAATTGCTCTGTGGCAACTCCTTGGTACGGTCTCTCAATGCAATACATGATAAGGCCTTTTCGATTGTGTCGACGAGAACGCCGTTCTAGTCTAGAGCACATGTTCACTCGGGTAGTCGACACCCCTTGTTCACTTCCCTATGAAAACGTTTCGAATTCAGTAAAGCTATGGTCACAACTCAGAGCGGCCACCGACCGATTTGTAGCCTGCTCGGTCGCCGCTGGAATTTAGGCATCGTCCAACGATTTTTGGAGAAGTGGAGCAGGCTGTAGAGCCCTTGTCGATTTCCCGTCGGTCGCCGGTCGATTTTAGGTAAAAACTGGGCGAAATCGGGGAGCTTCTCCGCGCGGCGTCCCGGCAGTGACCGACTGATGACCCACCGATTCCCGGGCATTTTCCCACCGGCCACCGTCTGATTTTAAGAAAATTGGAGAAGTCGAGCAGCCTGTAGAGCCCCAGCGATGCCTGGGCGGTGCCTTGTCGATTTTCGATCGGTCGCCGGTCGATTTTAGGTCAAAACTGGGCGAAATCGGGGAGCTTCTCCGCGTGGCGTCCCGGCAGTGACCGACTGATTCCCAGCGGCGATCGGGCGGCGACCGGGTGGCGACCGCTCGTCAGCCTTTGACATAGCGGCTTCGATTTTTAACCTAAATCGCTCGACGGCGAACGCTCGATTAGGTCGGTGCCCGGGCGGCGACCGCCCGACACCGAGCGTATTTTGGGCAGCGAGTGAAAAGTGAGCAGGCGCCGCCCGAAGTTTAACTCCGCGCTAAAACTTCAGCGGCGACCGAGCGATGCCCTAAAAACAAGCGGTGCCTGGGCTGCCGCCGCTCGGTGGCCGAGAGAAATTGGCTAAAATATCGCCGCCCGGCCGCCGAGCAGGCTACTTTTTTGGGTTGTGACCATAGCTTAAACGCCCGTTTTACAAGCTAGCCTGGCCATTTCTGTGATAAATACCATGGAAGCGACTGATATTAGAATCTAGCAGCCTTCATGCGAGGTGCATTATACACATGTACAATCATGCATGGCATTCATCATATGACGACATGGCCTTAGTAAATGAGACGGCCGTCGCAGCCATCGGGCGATGGAAGAAATTAATTTAATTTAAATTAATTTAGGAACTTTACATTAATCTTGATCTAAGGAGACACGAACGGATGAACGATCAGCGAGCAACCAAGTCCACGCGCACACTAATTGCGTGCATGCCTAAATTTTGTGTAGGCTTTAATTCCCACCAGCGCACTTTTACGAGTATTACGGCGAAACTGGCCAGGCTAGCGTGTAACAAATTTGCGCCGCCCGCGCGCCGCCCTAGTACCACTGAACACGATGACGTCGTCAATGTTATTTCATGAGGATATAGCACTTTAAAAATAAAAGGTGTATTTCTTCCTTGCTCGCTTAGCTCGCTTGCATTATTTATAAACATTCCAGAATATCACTCTATTTGATAGCGAGGCTGGTGCCCGAATATATTTTATATCATTTATATCAAAATTACAATTATATCGCTCGTTCGTTTCACTATCTCGCAACACTTAGAAAAAGGATCATTTTAGGCAACGATATGCCTGAGTATCCTCATAATCATTGATATTGATCATTGATCATTTTTTGCCTAGCTCGCTTCGCTTTCTAGCAAGAGTGATGCACAAATAATATTCTGTTATGAAAGTGTGATAGGGGTGACGAGAAAGTTTTCACTTCTGGAAAGGGTGCCGTGACTGAAAAAAAAGGTTGAAAAACGCTGAACTAGAGAACAGCATTCTAGATTGAGGTGACAGTCACAAAACCGAGATGGGCCGATTCTGGTAGTGGTCGGGTACGAACGTCAACGTGGCGCATGCGTAGATCGTAGAATCTAAAATTCTATTCGATTATACATGTACTTTGTATTTACCGTAAAGAAAATGTTTTACAGGGCCTCCAAGCAGTGGCGGATCCAGGGGGCCGGGCCCCTCCCTAGGCAAAAACAGGTAAAAACACCCTTTTTGTAAAAAAAAGAAGAAGATGGGCCCCTCCTGGCGCTCAAGGGGTGGTGATAAAACAAAAACAAAAACAAAAATCAATTTTCGGAGGCCAAAAAAAATTGTGCTCACTACCCCCCACTGAGCGAAAAATCGGCCGGCACGGTTTTCAAATTTTCGCACGAAGTGGGCCCCTTTTTGCGGCCCCCTCCCTTGCCGCCGGCTGGATCCGCCCCTGCCTCCAAGTGCAACGTTATTTTGTTACTGAAATCGTAAACATATAAATAAACATTATTTTATAAGAATGTGTAACAAAAATAAGATCACGTACCTTCCCACTATATGGGCCTATATTTATGAAAACGTCGACAGGGAATTTTATAAGCATAACTCTTTTTTGTTATCCTCAAATCAGATAAAACCTCATTGATCCCCTTCTGCTACATAATTTATGTAGCAAAAATTTTAATTCGAAAATGGAGAGAGATTGATGTAATTTGCCTTTTCATGTGCAGTCAATCTGATTTAAACCAGAGAAAATCCCTGCCAATAGTACTTGTAGTGTTAAAGAAAGAATCCTCATAAATAAAGAAAGGTTTCAGTCAATGGAGAATATCTAGGAAGTAGAAGAAGGGAAAGTAAGAAGGAGAAGAAGAAGAAAAAAATGAAGAAGAGCATATAGAAACGTTTGCTTGGATTTGTCTCATAAAGGAAGTTTACCGCAACACACACCGTTGAGTGCAGGGGTCACGGGCACAGAACTGTAAAATACTTAGAGCGCTCATCCCAAATTCACAATGCACAGATCAACGTGTGGCCGTTGAACGTGCTGGGAGATATGCTCGAGTGCACACGCCGCCATTTTGCTTAGTCCTCGATCTTTTCAGCTCTCAAATTTCAAGAATTCCAGTCCGGCCTGTCGTTGAGAAAAAAAAGCGGCGAACACAAAAGAGGACTAACAAAGATGGCGGATATCACCTTATCACGTACGAGCGCTAGCCACATTTTTCGAACCACTATGAGCCTTCTAGGTATATTTACAGTTCTGTGGTCACGGGCCACTGGCTTTATCGGGAAGGTAGTTCCATTATGTGAATGAGTAAATTCCGACAAAAATATACAACCAATCAAAACAAATTTAATACCAGAAGAAAGCTAACGATTACTATATTCATTAGCCGCTTGCCCCAAAGCCGCTTGACCACAGTGGAACGAGTGAGAGCTTGCGAGAGCGGCCAAAGTGTGATTGAAACTCGCTTTTTGCTCTTCTCCAACGCAAAAAGGGACGACATTGTGCTGGATAAATATGTTTTTTCCGACAAAAGTACAGAAAAATTGCATATTGCCTTTTTATATTATACTTTTAAAAATGTTACCCGAGTGACTCCCGGGCACCCCAATGCTGGAAAGAAACGCACATTTTAGAAAACTTCACTTTTTCATGGAAAAATGCTTATTTGGTCTATGCACGCAAGTCAGATTGAGCGGATGATACAACGTTTCCATATGAGGAAGAAGAAGGAAATACAAAAGGGTAAATGAGAAGAAGAAAAATGAAAAAGAGAAGAAGAAGATGGATAAGGAGATGAAAACAGAAAGAAAGAAAGAAGAAGATGAAGCAAGCAGAAAAATATAAGAAGGGAAGCATAAGAAGGAGAAGAAGGAAGCAAGGAAGAAAGAAAGAGAGAAAGAAAGGAATAAAAATACTAAGACTTACCAAAGGAATGAGGGAGAAGAGTGAAAAGAAGAAAGAAAGGGATGGGCTCCAAGAATGCGTTCTCAAGGAACTTTCTATTCTAATTATCACTCACAGCGCATCCATGCTTCAAAAAGTCAAACGACATTTCCTCAGTCAAAATGCTAAACTGACTCCAAACCGACTCCAAACCGACCGATTCTCGGCCATCCGGTAAGGTAATTTTTAGTTCGGTCTATATTCGATCTGATGTCGGTTTCGTCGATGTGACTAGGAAAACAGTACATGTATGTGAGTGACGAACTCAAAATATTCTCGTGTCAGTTCGTGAGACAACGTTTTGTGTACCGCCATCATGACTAATTATTATATCATTATACTTTGTTTTTCGTTCGTTCGTTTGTAATTTTCGTTGTTCGTTCATTCGTTCCTCCGTTCGTTTCTCCTTTCGAAATTCCTTCTTTCGTTTTTCGTTCATTCATTCGTTCATTTGTTCATGTGTCAGTCATATGGGAATGGTGGTTGAAAACCAGCAGACTGTGGCTTCATTAAGCCTTCGAAACCACTGTAGATGCTGCACATTAAGACAAAAGAAAAAAGAATGAAAAACACGGAAGAATGCTTGCAAGGCGTAAATCCATTATCACAAGCAATATTGGTTGATTTGTCTTTTCGGCTAGAAAAGCTAGATATAAGTTATTTAAATTTAATGAAGTATTCTTAAGAATACTATAATTTACTGACTTCTAATGCGTAATGGTATTAATCTTGCCATATGAGCATTTATATCTCGTTACAGTCACCAGGAACGGCGGGACAAAAACTTATTCAACAATGTTTATACAGTAATGTTAAGAGCAACATAAATGAAATTGATTAATTAAATTGAATCACATTGTATGGTTACCCAGAAGTATAAAAATATAGATAGATATACCTGAATGAATAGAGAAATAAATGAATAAATAAATTATAAATAAATGAATAAATACATTTACAAAAAATTGATAAGTTTAGGGCCTAACACTAATCCACGAAATAATGTCACCATACCTGCATTTTCAACGGCCTTTTTTCAAAAGTAAATGGATTATTAGCAGAAGTATTGTAACAGTGGAAGTTTTTGTGAAAAAAAGCAATTGTTTTATTATTTTGGGTTTCATTAACAAAAAACCCTAAGTGGGGTGACCTTTTATTTGTATGTTTCTTTGTTTGTATTCTTACTCCTTTCCTCCCTCCATCTCTCTCTGATTCTCTGTCTGTCTCTCTCCCTCTTACCCTCTTTCCTTCAATTCTTCTCTTTTCCCCACACTCTTGACCTCCGTTTACGACAACTGTTTCTATTATTCCGTAATTAAGAATGTATCAAGTGACATAATTATAGCTGATTATTTAGTTAATCAATTCACTCACATAATATGTAATTAACAATCTTGTATTCCCCATATATAGACATATGTCACACCTCTGCCTCTTTATCGATGTTTCTCTCCTTCATATCATTGTATGTCGAAGTTTTGTAAAATATTCTGTTTTGGGATTTTACTTTGTAAACTCGATGCAATTCAGCTTTCGGGCTGCTATGTGGATTTGTTTATAAATATCTTTTCATTTCAATTTTATTCAAATTAATGTTTGTTATATTTTTATTTGTTATTGTTTTTTTTTTTTTTTTGGGGGTGCTTGTCACAGAATTGTAATACATTGTGAGCGTAACCTTCTACTTTCAGCATCTTGCAAGTCGAAAAAAGATTTCTACCGAGGTTCCTCAGATGACACCCCGGCCCCCGGCTCCCCCAACAAATAACAAAAACAAAAAAACTTTTTAAATATTCAAGAGTGTAACTTTTTGTACGTAACTTGCGTAGGATTGATAATGTTTTCGGACGGGAGGATCACACGATTCAAAGCAATCAGTATTTGCTGAGACTTTTGGAATAGAACAATTTAAGGTCCGACTTCATGTGTACCTACCTATACCCATCCGTTGTCCGTTTCCCCTACCAACGTAAACATATCCTAAAAGGGTCTAATCTTGTCCACTAATAAACCAGTCCATCACATGAAATGGTCAAAGGAGTGCAAACAGTTTGGATTGCGGGTCCGCTGTGTATCTTTTGTTCCAAAAGTCACTTTTAGGTCTTCCCATAGGTCTGGAGACCTTACCACAGGGAGAAAGGCAGAAAACAAATACAGTATCCAGGTTTTCATCGAGTGAAAGTCTATCCTCTATCATCAATGGTGAATAGCAGGTGATTATACACACCTTGTGTTCTCGAATTTTTAGAGAGTTTTTCTACACAATTTCCTTCAAAGGATTTGGAAATTTAGAGTACTTTACAACAATTATATTTCTGACTGTCGGAGGGTAATAACTTTCGATTGTCGAGGCATCAAATATGGAATAATGCTCTAGATGGTAGTCAACACAACTTTCAAAAGTTTTGGTCTTCAAAGATGGCGTCTCCTGAAACAACAGCTCCGGCAGTTTTCGTTGAAACAATTAAAGATGGAGTTGATGGCAACGGTGAGGAGGGGCAGATGACCATCATCGTTCCAGGGGGTGAAAGATTCGAAACAGAGAGCCGAAAAGATATCATGTTGGATACGTTAAGAAAGATGGGCGGGTTGACTCCCAAAGTAACTGTCGGGGAGAATAAGGGGAAGGTACGACTGAGGTCTACACAAGAGCTTCGAGAAATGATTGAAAAGAAGAAGAAAGATGCCAAGCAGTCACCAATACCAGAAGAAGCTGAAGATTCCGGCACTCAGGGGAAAGAAAACCTGGCTGGTAACGATGACACCCCCTGGCGAAGATTTTCGAATGAGGGGACGCGAAGAGGGGTATATCCTCACAGATTGAGAAGCAACAGCGATGAAGGGGTTCCACTATTACGAACAAGCTTCCCTGCTGACGATTACGGTGGCGGATCCAGTCGAAGATTACGAAGTCGACGACGACGCCTGTACGCTAAGGACAATGGACTCGAATTCACAGCGGAAGACGACGAGGAAGATCAAGACGTCGATATACACGCAAGTCGAGTGCGTCGGGGAAGCATTATGATTCCGGCGATGACCCCGAAAACACGAACCCGTGGTCGATATCGGAAAGGTAGTCAAGATTTAGCGATTGAAGAGGAAAGCACTTTCGGCGACGATGAGTCAGATATAGGAGGCAAGCGTGGTAGTCGATCACAGCTTCTAACCAGTACCATCATGAAGAACGATCTGGAATCACAAAAGAGACGATCGAGATCACGTCGTACTTCACTTATGCCTCAATCAGAACAAGGTAAACTACAACTTCCTAGAGGTCGATTTCTGTCACTCCCTGGTTCGTCCAGGAGAACGCGTAGAGAAAGTGTTTCTGACGTGGAAGATGATGAGGATATTGATAATGATGATGGACCTGGTAGGCTCAGTAGACGGGGTGGATTTTTATCTACTGGTACCTCTAATGAGATACAGAAGACGAACAAGGAACTGAAGGAGGAGATGAGAAGACGTAATAGGGTAAGAACTCCCCCAAAACGCTCCTATTTTGTTTAAGGTGTAACAAAAAATACAGGGAAGATCATTAAAAATGATACTTTATGTTTTTAAGCAAAACGAAAGAAAGGGACAATTAAAATAGAAACAATCTCGTTTAATCGTGAACAATATTTCCTTTATACATGTATTTCTTCTAGGGCTTAGCTTTTAATGTCCCTTTCCATCCTAATACAGTGTTCCTATTCTTACAAATAACACACACAAAAAGTTTTTTACGTATGATGACCATAAATCTGGGATGATATATAGAGCCAATTCATAGCTTTGTTACCATTGACATTCACCTAAAATGTAATTAAATTATAATAATATAGTTGGGAGAATTAAGAAATCGATCAGTTTTTCCCAATTTTTATCGTAAATAATGGTCTGTTTTCACTCAAACTTTCAGATTATCATTAATTGTACATCTAGCATTGAAGTCACTACCTTAGCACCATTTTCTCTCATCTGAACAATGTTACAAAGTCCCTTTAAAGGTACTATGTCCCATTTGCAGGCCCCCAAAAATGAAAAGGTTAAATTCCAACGGCATTTGAAAGACAATAATAATTTAGAACTTCGAGTGTTTTCGAGTGTAAAATACAACATCGGCTAGTTTTACGGTTTCTGTAGGATTCGGATTGATAGTTACTTTATAGGAAGCTCAAGCGCAAGATGATAAAGTGATATTTATCCCTTGTCTAAGCGGAAAAACAAATATACAGCAGCGTCATTCTGTCTGCACAATACAACTTCATAAATCAAATACAATCAAACCGGCGTAAAAGTTCATTTTCAATTACATTCCATCAATTAAATTGAGCTGTTTTAAATTAATGGAACTGTGGTTGAAATAGTCTATTATGTTGATCCATAACCACGTTTAACCTATATTTAAAATATCTACCATTTACAGAAGTTTAACTTCTAAACTTCTTAACACAATTTATTATTTATTCTGTAATAATTTAAGTTAATGTAGATGTCCAATATTGACATAAGGCAGTAAAATATAATGTTTGTATTTAAATGATCCATTCTTTATATTCTTATACTGATATCGATAGGAATACATGTTTTTTAATGTTTTCATTCTATCGTTTTTTTCTTCTTCAATTTAGAACAATTCCTCCAAGATGCTAAAATTACGTCTTGTTTTGTTTTAAAAAGATTTAATGATTACCAGAAATCAACAATAATTATTGTGGCATTATCATACCATTTATCAAAACGGAAAGGGTAGGGGCGGCGGAAAGCATACGGCGGCGTCTGCCACCGTATACGAACCATTTATAATTGTTGCAAATAATTATATTCGTATGAAGTACAGTATACCAAATTATGTGTACAGTATTCGGCGTTAGTAACAGATTGTCAGGATTTTGATCACAACATCTCACAATGACGAGGATAACATTGCCTTTGTTACGAAGAATACAATTTGATAAGCAAAGTTTTGAAGGTAAATGTATTGTTTTGATCTTTTGATCGTATGAAACCATATAAATACCCTTTCAACTTGAGATTTAACGACGGTCAGATGATGAATCAGAATGACAAATGAATATTCAATTTCATGGTCATACTCATGTACACAAGGTATACGTGCGAATTCTTAGAAGGAATTCCCATTTGTTTTCTTCTTCTCTCTCTCAATTTTATGACGGTGTCCATAGCGTATTGAGGTGCCAACATGCGCCATCTGTCGACACTGAATGTATTAATACTCAAGACTTTTTTATTACGTAGACAATTTGTAGATCAGTTCATAACCGGTTCAAGAACAAAAGAAGAATAAAACACTTACTTCACCTGCACACACTTGCAATTTTCTTTTTCTGTTCTTTTCTTTCTTCCAACGTTTTCTTTATGTACTTTCTGTAAAACACACGCACAATTCTTTATACGTGACACTCCATTAATCTCCTATATACCTACTCGTAAAACAGCAAAATATAGCCACCCTCCCCGGCTGATATCGACTCAAACATTCATGCTTGTGATAGTTGGCCTTCGCATTTATCTTGATTCTTTTTACCTCCATACTATCAAGTTTTCAATAATAAATATGCATTTCTTTTGTACTTCAGTTGTCAAATTTTATGTAATCAATTGTATTATAATTATACCAGGGCTTCTCAAAGTCCGGACCGCATGGCATGCCAATCCGGACCGCCCGGGACAGAGACTCCAATTTCATTATTTTAAGGAAAATACGGAATTTTGAAAGTGTCAAGAAATTTTCTAAATTGTTAAAAAATTCAAGAACTTCTTGGGGCTCCGCCCCCAGACTCCCGACAAAGGCTCTGCCTATGGACCCCATCCGCAAAGAAAGAAGGGGTTCCCAAGACAACCTTTTGTTGTATAAAATGTTCTTAAGAGAGAGTGTGTGTTTCATGTTAAAACCTTAAAAATTTAGTAAGCCAGCTTTCGTCCACTCCTGTTGACTTTTGGCTATTCACTCGAGATCACTGGAGCGATAGGTCTTGGTGATATTGAATAGCCAGAGTCCCTATTCAGTGAGGGATTAATTCTTTTTATCCAAATGAATCATTTCACCCTTTTTTTTATCAGTTTGCGTTTCAAACTCAATGATGTGGGCATCGTCCCATTAGAAGTTGTGACCAGTATTAAGGGCGTCTTCTGTTACCGCTGATATTGCCTTACTTTTTTGTTTTTGTTGTTCTTCTTTTGTTTTGTGTTGTAGGGGGGGGGGGTGTAATTGCATTGGTACCAATCTCAAGTTCTTTTTGACAATGATATCATATTTCAAAACTATTTAGCATACTTCATAATTCAACAATGATTTGCATAATTATACATCAAAAGAAACTTTGACATTGTTGCGATAGAAACTGTATTGTTTTTCGTTCATGCTACAATTTTGCACAGTAACATTGAATACAAGGCTGTTGGACTATAATGTGCCCTAAAATATCCACCCAATTTAGCATTCAGTTGATCTTATGACAGAGGTGATACAATCCGCAAGCCATCAAACCTGATTTAGCTGGGTTGTTTGGCCAGCTCATTTATAGTTTGGAGTATACTAGCACTTTGTGATTATCAGGCAAGCACAGTGAACACTGTAGCGAATTACTATGCATCATATTCTAACCGAATTGACCAAACTCTGAAGAGAAATGGCTGTGAAGAAAAAATCGACCATTATGATGGCTTATTTGAAATTCTTTGATTTTTTTTCTTCTTCAAAATCGTGCCAGTACTGGTAAAATTTCACCCACACTCGATGATAATGGTGATCATCTTTAAGTGTAGTAGTATATAATTGTATATAGGATAATCCTCCTCGATGGCCCCCTATGTGCCCCCTTTCACCCATGACAAGTGCCCCTATCAAAATAATGTGTTAAGGAGTCCCCATGTTACTTTTAATAAAAGTTCCTTTTCCTTACATATAATGATTGTCCCTCGATAAGTGCCCCCTGTAATCTATATTTCCAACTGTCGCTTACAAAGTGTGACTTGTTGCGGTCATTCTAACCTATATACACATGACTGCAAAATATGCTGCTGAAGCAGTAACTTGCTGCACGTAATGAGAAAATGTTGAAGATCATCCCCGAAAATGTAAATATTGCAATTGAGGGTCAATACCAATGTAAAAAAGAAAAATATGTTTTTGTGTATTTTGTGATCATATTGATACCGAAATAATTTTATTAGCAATGATATCATATTTCCAAACTAGCATACTTCCTAAATTTAACAATGGTTTTCATAATAAATGAAAAGAAAGTTTGACATTGTTGCCATAGCAACTGAGGAAAGGTTGCATTGTTTTTCGTTTATACAACTAAATAACAAAAAAGAAAGAAATAGCAAAACGAGACGTTAGGTAGACGACGGTGGGTGGACTGCGGTGTTAACCACTGACTCTGCACCACGGCCAAGAACATGTCTACAAGTACCGTTATATAAAGTATATTAAACACTTTGTGCAATTAACCTGGTTAGTAACAAATTGCAATAAGTTTAATGACAAAATCATACGTCTGCTATAATAATGTTACATGTATTACAATTGTGGATATTTTATCAATATATTAAAAAAAGATATTCAATTAATGATAGACTCAAATTAATCTAAATCCTACATTGACAAAGCTGATTGGAGATTTCTAACAGGCACATGACGGAAAATTAATGAATATTCAGATTAATACTATGTCTATGTAGTCCTAAAAGTGGGGATTCCCAAATCTCACGAGCACGATCATTCATGCACCAAGCAAAATCTATTTTGTTTTCTTCGGCAGTACAATTATGAACGCCATCTACGTCACAGTGACAGCTGATATCTATGAGCATGGTGAAAATTAATAGCCTCTTTGTATTTCGGTACATCTTTTCCTTGACCATGGTGGAGATATGTACTTCCTGAATTAGAGTTGAAGATTCACGATGAAAAGTAGATTTTCTTCCTCTTCTCCTTCTCTTTCTCTCTTTCCAATCTAAATATACCAAGCACGATAATAAGGAGAATGTGATTTATTCACAATTATGCTCGTGCAAAACGTCGATTCATGCTACGATTCGCACAGTAACATTGAATACGAGGCTGTTGCACTATAGGTGCCCTAAAATTTCGCCCCAATTCAACATTCAGTCGTTCTATTGACAAAAGTGATACAATCCACAAGCCATCAAACCTGATTTAGCTGGCTTGTCTGGCCAGCTCATTTTTAGTTTGGAGTAAAATAGCACTTTTTGATCATCAGGCAAGCACAGTGTAGGCCTACAATTAATATAGCAAATTGAAAAGCACCATATTCTAACCAAATTGACCAAACTCTGAAGAGAAATGGCTGTGAAGAAAAAATCCACCATATAATGGCACATTTGAAATTCTTGGATTTTTTTTCTTCTTCAAAATCGTGCCAGTACTGGTATAAAATTCACCCACATTCGATGACAATGGTGATCATCTTTAAATGTAGGAGTATACGATTGTATACAGGATAATCCTTCTCAATGGTAATTATGGTATAGACAGTACGTGTGATATTATTTTATACCGTGGTGTACAATGAGCAATGATTATATTGGATTTAATGTGGTTCATTGATATCATTGTTTGTTTCGTTTATCCTATTGTGGAAGATGATTTTTCAGGTGCGAGAAGTGCTCACCTTTTCACATCTATAACAAGTGCCCCTTTGACTTTGACACGTGTCTCTTTTCCTGTATAATAAATGCCTTTTTCCTTTTGTAATTAGTTCCCAAGTTCCCCTTTTATATGTGCCCCTTTCATTCATGACAAGTGCCCCTATCAAATGTGATAAGGAGTCCCCTTGTTACTTTTGATAAAAGTTCCTTTTCCTGACTAATAATTATTGTTCCTCAATAAGTGCCGCCTGTAATCTATATTTCCAACTGTCGCTTACAAAGTGTACCTTTTTGCGGTCATATCTAGCCTATCTACACACAACTGCAGAGTATGGTGCTGAAGCAGTAACTGGGAGCACGTAATGAGAAAATGTTGAAGATCATCCCCGATAATATTTAAATATTGCAATCGGGGTTAATATAATGTATACAAAAATTGTTTTTGTTTTGTGTATTTTGCGCTCGTGTTGATACCGAAATCCTTTTGTTGGCGATGATATCAAACTTCCAAACATTGAAGCATACTACATCATTAAACATTGATTTGCATTATACACAAAAGAAAGTTTGACATTGTTGCGATAGCAACAAAGAAAAGGTTGCATATTTTTCGCTGATATAAAGATATTAATAATTATAAATAAAAAATATAAAAAGCAAAACGAGACGTTACGTGGCCGACGGTAGGTGGACGGCGGTAATATTTAACCTTTGACTACGCACCACGACCAGCTAGTTCCCCCCACCAATCGTATGAGGAAGGACTGTTATATAAAGTGTTATTAATACTTTGTGCAATAAACCTGGTTAGTAAAAAAGTGGTAACGAGTTTAAAGACAAAATAATACGTCGACCAAAATAATGTTACATGTATTACAATTGTGAATATTTAATCAATACATTTAGAAAAAATATTCAATTGTTGATAGACTCAAATCAATCTAAGCCATACATTTACAAACCAGATTGGTGATTTCTAACAAGCACATGACGGAAAATTAATGAATATTCAGAGTAATATTATGTCTATAATACTAGTCATAAAAGTGGGGATTCCCAAGTCTCACCAGCAGGATCATTCATGCATGCACCAGGCAAAATCTACTTCGTTTTCGTCGGCAGTACAATATTATGAACGCCATCTACGTCACAGTAAAAGCTGATATCTATGAGCATGGTGAAAATTAATAGCCTCTTTGTATTTCGGTACATCTTTTCCTTGACCATGGTGGAGATATGTACTTCCTGAATTAGAGTTGAAGATTCACGATGAAAAGTAGATTTTCTTCCTCTTCTCCTTCTCTTTCTCTCTTTCCAATCTAAATATACCAAGCACGATAATAAGGAGAATGTGATTTATTCACAATTATGCTCGTGCAAAACGTCGATTCATGCTACGATTCGCACAGTAACATTGAATACGAGGCTGTTGCACTATAGGTGCCCTAAAATTTCGCCCCAATTCAACATTCAGTCGTTCTATTGACAAAAGTGATACAATCCACAAGCCATCAAACCTGATTTAGCTAGCTTGTCTGGCCAGCTCATTTTTAGTTTGGAGTAAAATAGCACTTTTTGATCATCAGGCAAGCACAGTGTAGGCCTACAATTAATATAGCAAATTGAAAAGCACCATATTCTAACCAAATTGATCAAACTCTGAAGAGAAATGGCTGTGAAGAAAAAATCCACCATATAATGGCACATTTGAAATTCTTGGATTTTTTCTTCTTCAAAATCGTGCCAGTACTGGTATAAAATTCACCCACATTCGATGACAATGGTGATCATCTTTAAATGTAGGAGTATACGATTGTATACAGGATAATCCTTCTCAATGGTAATTATGGTATAGACAGTACGTGTGATATTATTTTATACCGTGGTGTACAATGAGCAATGATTATATTGGATTTAATGTGGTTCATTGATATCATTGTTTGTTTCGTTTATCCTATTGTGGAAGATGATTTTTCAGGTGCGAGAAGTGCTCACCTTTTCACATCTATAACAAGTGCCCCTTTGACTTTGACACGTGTCTCTTTTCCTGTATAATAAATGCCTTTTTCCTTTTGTAATTAGTTCCCAAGTTCCCTTTTATATGTGCCCCTTTCATTCATGACAAGTGCCCCTATCAAATGTGATAAGGAGTCCCCTTGTTACTTTTGATAAAAGTTCCTTTCCTGACTAATAATTATTGTTCCTCAATAAGTGCCGCCTGTAATCTATATTTCCAACTGTCGCTTACAAAGTGTACCTTTTGCGGTCATATCTAGCCTATCTACACACAACTGCAGAGTATGGTGCTGAAGCAGTAACTGGGAGCACGTAATGAGAAAATGTTGAAGATCATCCCCGATAATATTTAAATATTGCAATCGGGGGTTAATACCAATGTATACAAAAATTGTTTTTGTTTTTGTGTATTTTTGCGCTCGTGTTGATACCGAAATCCTTTTGTTGGCGATGATATCAAACTTCCAAACATTGAAGCATACTACATCATTAAACATTGATTTGCATTATACACAAAAGAAAGTTTGACATTGTTGCGATAGCAACAAAGAAAAGGTTGCATATTTTTTCGCTGATATAAAGATATTAATAATTATAAATAAAAAATATAAAAAAGCAAAACGAGACGTTACGTGGCCGACGGTAGGTGGACGGCGGTAATATTTAACCTTTGACTACGCACCACGACCAGCTAGTTCCCCCCACCAATCGTATGAGGAAGGACTGTTATATAAAGTGTTATTAATACTTTGTGCAATAAACCTGGTTAGTAAAAAAGTGGTAACGAGTTTAAAGACAAAATAATACGTCGACCAAAATAATGTTACATGTATTACAATTGTGAATATTTAATCAATACATTTAGAAAAAATATTCAATTGTTGATAGACTCAAATCAATCTAAGCCATACATTTACAAACCAGATTGGTGATTTCTAACAAGCACATGACGGAAAATTAATGAATATTCAGAGTAATATTATGTCTATAATACTAGTCATAAAAGTGGGGATTCCCAAGTCTCACCAGCAGGATCATTCATGCATGCACCAGGCAAAATCTACTTCGTTTTCGTCGGCAGTACAATATTATGAACGCCATCTACGTCACAGTAAAAGCTGATATCTATGAGCATGGTGAAAATTAATAGCCTCTTTGTATTTCGGTACATCTTTTCCTTGACCATGGTGGAGATATGTACTTCCTGAATTAGAGTTGAAGATTCACGATGAAAAGTAGATTTTCTTCCTCTTCTCCTTCTCTTTCTCTCTTTCCAATCTAAATATACCAAGCACGATAATAAGGAGAATGTGATTTATTCACAATTATGCTCGTGCAAAACGTCGATTCATGCTACGATTCGCACAGTAACATTGAATACGAGGCTGTTGCACTATAGGTGCCCTAAAATTTCGCCCCAATTCAACATTCAGTCGTTCTATTGACAAAAGTGATACAATCCACAAGCCATCAAACCTGATTTAGCTAGCTTGTCTGGCCAGCTCATTTTTAGTTTGGAGTAAAATAGCACTTTTTGATCATCAGGCAAGCACAGTGTAGGCCTACAATTAATATAGCAAATTGAAAAGCACCATATTCTAACCAAATTGATCAAACTCTGAAGAGAAATGGCTGTGAAGAAAAATCCACCATATAATGGCACATTTGAAATTCTTGGATTTTTTTTCTTCTTCAAAATCGTGCCAGTACTGGTATAAAATTCACCCACATTCGATGACAATGGTGATCATCTTTAAATGTAGGAGTATACGATTGTATACAGGATAATCCTTCTCAATGGTAATTATGGTATAGACAGTACGTGTGATATTATTTTATACCGTGGTGTACAATGAGCAATGATTATATTGGATTTAATGTGGTTCATTGATATCATTGTTTGTTTCGTTTATCCTATTGTGGAAGATGATTTTTCAGGTGCGAGAAGTGCTCACCTTTTCACATCTATAACAAGTGCCCCTTTGACTTTGACACGTGTCTCTTTTCCTGTATAATAAATGCCTTTTTCCTTTTGTAATTAGTTCCCAAGTTCCCCTTTTTATATGTGCCCCCTTTCATTCATGACAAGTGCCCCTATCAAATGTGATAAGGAGTCCCCTTGTTACTTTTGATAAAAGTTCCTTTCCTGACTAATAATTATTGTTCCTCAATAAGTGCCGCCTGTAATCTATATTTCCAACTGTCGCTTACAAAGTGTACCTTTTGCGGTCATATCTAGCCTATCTACACACAACTGCAGAGTATGGTGCTGAAGCAGTAACTGGGAGCACGTAATGAGAAAATGTTGAAGATCATCCCCGATAATATTTAAATATTGCAATCGGGGGTTAATACCAATGTATACAAAAATTGTTTTTGTTTTTGTGTATTTTTGCGCTCGTGTTGATACCGAAATCCTTTTGTTGGCGATGATATCAAACTTCCAAACATTGAAGCATACTACATCATTAAACATTGATTTGCATTATACACAAAAAGAAAGTTTGACATTGTTGCGATAGCAACAAAGAAAAGGTTGCATATTTTTTCGCTGATATAAAGATATTAATAATTATAAATAAAAAATATAAAAAGCAAAACGAGACGTTACGTGGCCGACGGTAGGTGGACGGCGGTAATATTTAACCTTTGACTACGCACCACGACCAGCTAGTTCCCCCCACCAATCGTATGAGGAAGGACTGTTATATAAAGTGTTATTAATACTTTGTGCAATAAACCTGGTTAGTAAAAAGTGGTAACGAGTTTAAAGACAAAATAATACGTCGACCAAAATAATGTTACATGTATTACAATTGTGAATATTTAATCAATACATTTAGAAAAAATATTCAATTGTTGATAGACTCAAATCAATCTAAGCCATACATTTACAAACCAGATTGGTGATTTCTAACAAGCACATGACGGAAAATTAATGAATATTCAGAGTAATATTATGTCTATAATACTAGTCATAAAAGTGGGGATTCCCAAGTCTCACCAGCAGGATCATTCATGCATGCACCAGGCAAAATCTACTTCGTTTTCGTCGGCAGTACAATATTATGAACGCCATCTACGTCACAGTAAAAGCTGATATCTATGAGCATGGTGAAAATTAATAGCCTCTTTGTATTTCGGTACATCTTTTCCTTGACCATGGTGGAGATATGTACTTCCTGAATTAGAGTTGAAGATTCACGATGAAAAGTAGATTTTCTTCCTCTTCTCCTTCTCTTTCTCTCTTTCCAATCTAAATATACCAAGCACGATAATAAGGAGAATGTGATTTATTCACAATTATGCTCGTGCAAAACGTCGATTCATGCTACGATTCGCACAGTAACATTGAATACGAGGCTGTTGCACTATAGGTGCCCTAAAATTTCGCCCCAATTCAACATTCAGTCGTTCTATTGACAAAAGTGATACAATCCACAAGCCATCAAACCTGATTTAGCTAGCTTGTCTGGCCAGCTCATTTTTAGTTTGGAGTAAAATAGCACTTTTTGATCATCAGGCAAGCACAGTGTAGGCCTACAATTAATATAGCAAATTGAAAAGCACCATATTCTAACCAAATTGATCAAACTCTGAAGAGAAATGGCTGTGAAGAAAAAATCCACCATATAATGGCACATTTGAAATTCTTGGATTTTTTTTCTTCTTCAAAATCGTGCCAGTACTGGTATAAAATTCACCCACATTCGATGACAATGGTGATCATCTTTAAATGTAGGAGTATACGATTGTATACAGGATAATCCTTCTCAATGGTAATTATGGTATAGACAGTACGTGTGATATTATTTTATACCGTGGTGTACAATGAGCAATGATTATATTGGATTTAATGTGGTTCATTGATATCATTGTTTGTTTCGTTTATCCTATTGTGGAAGATGATTTTTCAGGTGCGAGAAGTGCTCACCTTTTCACATCTATAACAAGTGCCCCTTTGACTTTGACACGTGTCTCTTTTCCTGTATAATAAATGCCTTTTTCCTTTTGTAATTAGTTCCCAAGTTCCCCTTTTTATGTGCCCCCTTTCATTCATGACAAGTGCCCCTATCAAATGTGATAAGGAGTCCCCTTGTTACTTTTGATAAAAGTTCCTTTCCTGACTAATAATTATTGTTCCTCAATAAGTGCCGCCTGTAATCTATATTTCCAACTGTCGCTTACAAAGTGTACCTTTTGCGGTCATATCTAGCCTATCTACACACAACTGCAGAGTATGGTGCTGAAGCAGTAACTGGGAGCACGTAATGAGAAAATGTTGAAGATCATCCCCGATAATATTTAAATATTGCAATCGGGGGTTAATACCAATGTATACAAAAATTGTTTTTGTTTTTGTGTATTTTTGCGCTCGTGTTGATACCGAAATCCTTTTGTTGGCGATGATATCAAACTTCCAAACATTGAAGCATACTACATCATTAAACATTGATTTGCATTATACACAAAAAGAAAGTTTGACATTGTTGCGATAGCAACAAAGAAAAGGTTGCATATTTTTTCGCTGATATAAAGATATTAATAATTATAAATAAAAAATATAAAAAGCAAAACGAGACGTTACGTGGCCGACGGTAGGTGGACGGCGGTAATATTTAACCTTTGACTACGCACCACGACCAGCTAGTTCCCCCCACCAATCGTATGAGGAAGGACTGTTATATAAAGTGTTATTAATACTTTGTGCAATAAACCTGGTTAGTAAAAAGTGGTAACGAGTTTAAAGACAAAATAATACGTCGACCAAAATAATGTTACATGTATTACAATTGTGAATATTTAATCAATACATTTAGAAAAAATATTCAATTGTTGATAGACTCAAATCAATCTAAGCCATACATTTACAAACCAGATTGGTGATTTCTAACAAGCACATGACGGAAAATTAATGAATATTCAGAGTAATATTATGTCTATAATACTAGTCATAAAAGTGGGGATTCCCAAGTCTCACCAGCAGGATCATTCATGCATGCACCAGGCAAAATCTACTTCGTTTTCGTCGGCAGTACAATATTATGAACGCCATCTACGTCACAGTAAAAGCTGATATCTATGAGCATGGTGAAAATTAATAGCCTCTTTGTATTTCGGTTCATCTTTTCCTTGAACATGGTGGAGATATGTACTTTCTGAAATAGAGTTGAAGATACACGATGAAAAGTAGATTTTCTTCATCTTCTCCTTCTTCTTTTTCTCTTTCCAAACTAAATATACCAAGCACGATAAAGGAGAACGTGATTTATTCACAATTATGCTCGTGCAAAACGTCGGTTCATGCTTCGATTCGCACAATAACATTGAATACGAGGCTGTTGCACTATAGGTGCCCTAAAATCTCGCCCCCAAAAATTTAGCATTCAGTCGTTCTATCGACAGAAGTGATACAATCCGCAAGCCATCAAACCTGATTTAGATGGCTTGTTTGGCCAGCTCATTTTTAGTTTGGAGTAAAATAGCACTTTTTGATCATCAGGCAAGCACAGTGTAGGCCTACAATTAATATAGCGAATTGAAAACCACCAAATTCTGAAGAGAAACAGCTGTGAAAAAAAATCGACCATATATGATGGCTTATTTGAAATTCTTTGATTTTTTCGTCTTCAAAACGTCCCAAGGACTGGTATAAATTTAACCCACACTGGATGATAATAGTGATCATCTTTAAGTGTAGGAGTACATAATATATAGGTTAATCCTTCTCAATGCCCCCCCCCCTATTTGCCCCCTTTCACCCATGACAATTGCCCCTATCAAATGTGATAAGGAATCCCCTTGTTACTTTTGATAAAAGTTCCTTTACTTTACTAATAATTATTGTCCCTCGATAAGTGCCCCCTGTAATCTAAATTTCCAACTGTCGCTTACAAAGTGTACCTTTTTGCGGTCATTCTAGCCTATCTACGCACAACTGCAAAGTATGGTGCTGAAGCAGTAAATTGGAGCACGTAAAGAGAAAATGTTGAAGATCATCCCCGATAATGTATATATTGATATTGAGGGCTTATACCTATCTCTAAACAAAAATTAAAACAACTGTTTTTGATTTTGTGTATTTTTGTGATCGTGGTGATACCAAAATAGAGTTTTGTTTAATAGCAACGATATCATATTTCCAAACTAGCATAGTTCATAATTTAAAAATACTTTTCATAATATCTGAAAAAAGTTTGACATTGTTGCCATAGCAACTGAGGAAAGGTTGCATTGTTTTTTCGTTTATATACACAAATTAAAAAAAAAAAAAAGAAATAGCAAAACGAGACGTTAGGTGGACGATGGTGGGTGGACGGCGGTGTTAACCACTGACTCTGCACCACGGCCAGGTACATGTGTGCAAGTACCGTTATATAAAGTATTCTAAACTCTTTGTGCAATTAACCTGGTTAGTAACAAATTGCAACAAGTTTAACGACAAAATCATACGTCTACTATAATGACGTTAAATCTATTACAATCGTGAATACTTTATCAATATATTAAGAAAAGATATTCAATTAATGATAGTCTCAAATTAATCTAAATCATACATTGACAAACCAGATTGGAGATTTCTAACAAGAAGATGACGGAAAATTAATGAATATTCAGATTGATACTATGTCAATGTAGTCCTAAAAGTGGGGATTCCCAAATCTCACGAGCACGATCATTCATGCACCAAGCAAAATCTATTTTGTTTTCTTCGGCAGTACAATTATGAACGCCATCTACGTCACAGTGACAGCTGATATCTATGAGCATGGTGAAAATTAATAGCCTCTTTGTATTTCGGTTCATCTTTTCCTTGACCATGGTGGAGATATGTACTTCCTGAAATAGAGTTGAAGATACACGATGAAAAGTAGATTTTCTTCCTCTTCTCCTTCTCTTTCTCTCTTTCCAATGTATATATACCAAGTACGATAAAGGAGAATGTGATTTATTCACAATTATGCTCGTGCAAAACGTCGATTCATGCTACGATTCGCTCAGTAACATTGAATACGAGGCTGTGGCACTATAGGTGCCCTAAAATTTCGCCCCAATTTAACATTCAGTCGTTCTATTGACAGAAGTGATACAATCCACGAGCCATCAAACCTGATTTAGCTGGCTTGTTTGGCCAGCTCATTTTTAGTTTGGAGTAAAATAGCACTTTTTGATCATCAGGCAAGCACAGTGTAGGCCTACAATTAATATAGCGAATTGAAAAGCACCATATTCTAACCAAATTGACCAAAATCTGAAGAGAAATGGCTGTGAAGAAAAAATCCACCATATAATGGCACATTTGAAATTCTTGGATTTTTTTCTTCTTCAAAATCGTGCCAGTACTGGTATAAAATTCACCCACATTCGATGACAATGGTGATCATCTTTAAATGTAGGAGTATACGATTGTATACAGGATAATCCTTCTCAATGGTAATTATGGTATAGACAGTACGTGTGATATTATTTTATACCGTGGTGTACAATGAGCAATGATAATATTGGATTTAATGTGGTTCATTGATATCATTGTTTGTTTCGTTTATCCTATTGTGGAAGATGATTTTTCAGGTGCGAGAAGTGCTCACCTTTTCACATCTATAACAAGTGCCCCTTTGAATTTGACACGTGTCTCTTTTCCTGTATAATAAATGCCCTTTTCCTTTTGTAATTAGTTCCCAAGTTCCCCTTTTTATATGTGCCCCTTTCATTCATGACAAGTGCCCCTATCAAATGTGATAAGGAGTCCCCTTGTTACTTTTGATAAAAGTTCCTTTTCCTGACTAATAATTATTGTTCCTCAATAAGTGCCGCCTGTAATCTATATTTCCAACTGTCGCTTACAAAGTGTACCTTTTTGCGGTCATATCTAGCCTATCTACACACAACTGCAGAGTATGGTGCTGAAGCAGTAACTGGGAGCACGTAATGAGAAAATGTTGAAGATCATCCCCGATAATATTTAAATATTGCAATCGGGGGTTAATACCAATGTGTACAAAATTTTTAAAGTTTTTGTTTTGGGTATTTTGCGCTCGTGTTGATACCGAAATCCTTTTGTTGGCGATGATATCAAACTTCCAAACATTGAAGCATACTACATCATTAAACATTGACTTGCATTATACACAAAAAGAAAGTTTGACATTGTTGCGATAGCAACAAAGAAAAGGTTGCATATTTTTTCGCTGATATAAAGATATTAATAATTATAAATAAAAAATATAAAAAAAGCAAAACGAGACATTAGGTGGCCGACGGTAGGTGGACGGCGGTAATATTTAACCTTTGACTACGCACCACGACCAGCACGATTATTCATGCACCAGGCATAATCTACTTTGTTTTCGTCGGCAGTACAATTATGAACGCCATCTACGTCACAGTGAAAGCTGATATTACTGAGCATGGTGAAATAGCCTCATTGTATTCCGGTTCATCTTTTTCTTGAACATGATGGAGATACAATTCTACTTCCTCTAAATAGAAGTTATAATGGGTAAAATTTACCATCTGATGGTTTATCGACATCATTTGATTTTTCTCAAAATCGCCATCAGTACTGATAAATTTCGCGTATACCCTCTATATTGGTGGTAATCATCATCGTATCCCTTTGAATCGAAGGGTCAGTACGTCTAGCATGTATCCCGTGGTCCATGATAACACATGTACATGTAGTATCAGCATTGTTTATATTGGATTTAATGTGGTTGACTTATACTTTTTCTTTCGTCTATCCTACTCTAGAAGCGGCTTCTTCGAAAATTCAAGATCTACTGCAAATTGATTACCTCTTTCCATAGACTATGCCAGGCTTATTTTCTCAGGTAAGTTTGATAAAAGATGAAGGATGTTTTGTTCAGGACATTTTCCTCTGATTTGTGAGTCAAAGGCCGATTTCGGCAAGAACATTTCTAACGTGAATTACCGTTGTATTTTGTATGCATATATCCAAACTAGTTGCATCTGGATGAGAGACCCGGGTATATATTGTGACACCGAAATAGCAAACTTGTCTAAATCACACGAATCACTTTGATTAAACAAATACATTTTCTTTTATCAATCATTTGACAGTGTAAACGCAAATAGTTCCGACTTTCAAGGGATCCATGGGTTGCTTGATGAACCTGAGCAGGAACTTCTCTTCGATGTCAGGAAATTCAGAGCCAATAAAGAAGTGAGTCGATTGAAAATTGAAATCAAACATGTAGAATAATAAGGAAACAGGTAAATCACAATTGTGATCATTATTATTTCGTCGTTTCAAAGCGTCATTTTTTAACAAAGAAAAGCACATTTTATCGTCAACAACGTTCACCTAGGAATGCTGTATTTTCATTCCAATAGCATTCATTTGTATTAACATGATTTAAAATGTAAAACTTTCTATCATCCGCATTAAAAAAATCTTGGTGTGACTGGGCGCTATTATTGGTTTATTTCATTCTTATGTTCTTATTGACAATTATAGATAATATGATCCGAAGAAGAATACATTTTTGTCTTCTTCCGGCCCTTGGAAAAAAAACTGTCTGTCGAAATGTTTAAATGAATGCTTAAATTTCCCGATTGCCTCTAAATTTTGTGGGCATGTTTCAGTCTGGAATTTCAGCAGACGCTAGAAAGATTCTGTCAACAAGGCCATCGAACAGAACGGAGAAAGATACGTACCATGTAAGTTTGTCGTCAGTTATTTTACTTCAGACGTGTTCGTTATTTGTTATTCATTTACAAACATAAAAATATTAAAATATTAAAACACATTCAAAACACTTTATCACTAAATCACTAAATCAAGAAAATATATAGCCAAGCTAGTCTGTCGTTGTGAAACGAAATAATTAAATTGTTTCTACTTTCTGTCAGGTTTTTCTCCCCCTCCTCCAAAACCCACTTGTCACTCTCTCTCTCTCTCTCTCTCTCTCTCTCTCACACTCTATCTCTCTCTTTATCTTTCTCTTTTTCTATCTTTCGTTCTTTCATTCACAATTTGTCAATAATATTTTTATGTTACACAGGACACTCTTTTATAAGTTTTTGTTTTTTTGTTTTTTTGTTGATGAAGTGCCCTTCCTATTTGAATTATACATCTTATTATTATTCGTCCTACTACCTCAGTCAAATCGCCACACCGACTTCCAACAAACCGATGGCCGACAAAACCTTCGTCATTCCGCGTAGTGTATTTTAGAGTTCGGTGATTGTCGCTCTGGTGTCGGCCTTCTCGGTGTGTCCGGGATATGAATATACATGCGGTTACTTTTGTGACCATCCCATTCAATTCATGTATCTCCATATGCCTTGTTCATGATGATGATTATTATCTCTATACCAAGGTACTGATCTCCATGAGGAACTACCCTACGTTTTGTGAGTATCCTCTAGCCATGCAGCAACAGATCGTAGGTGTAGGGTGGTATGCCTCCTACCAAGCACAAAGGATCATCCTCAGACAAGGTCATTGGGCAGAAAATTTCTACTTCATCCTCTCAGGATCAGGTAAGTTCAAAGGTGTGCAGGAGGTCCAGCCTCCTCTTGACCCTTTTCCTTTCTCCTTCTGCATACTTTAAACAAAAACGTGAATAGTCATGCTATGTTTCGATTGCGTTATGGAAATGAAATTATTTGAATTGAATTGAATTGAATTGAAATAGAAAGCATTCAAACGAGTGAAATGACTGCATGATCACAAGGGCAGCTGGGATCAATTCACAATTAGTCGGTGCGAGAAAACCAAAAAAACTTATGTTCAAAGTACGGGAATATCGACACGTTTTCATAATTTCAATAAACCGCCCCTTTTAAATGTAGCAAGGACATAAAGAAAGAAGTTCCAAGATCTTCAATGCTTTCATACAAAGATAGGGACAAGATTTGATGTGTTTTCCAGGGGAGTTTCCACCAATGATTCCCATGATTACAGAATAAACTATGCCTTCTTTGAAGTAGATATAACGCTTCCTCACACAATGTTCTCAAGGTTGCAGGGCGTGATGTATTCCAACCAATATACACTATGGCACATTGAAGATGAATCGACGCCTGAAGATGAATCGACGCCACTGGCGATATTGTAGATAAACGCCAAGCTGTACTCATCGTCACGTGCTCAACAATAATTTAAAAAACCGGTTGGTCAAAGATATTTGTGGTGAGGATTTTCCCTGTCGAATGTTCATTAATCCCATAACCCCCAAAATAAGACTCAGTCATTATGGAGTACCGGATGAGGAACATTAATCCATACAAGAATGATTTTACCTTTTATAACTTATTTTAAGAAGATTAATATACATTCACCAATCATATTAAGGAAACAAACTGATGTTATTGTCATTATTTAATATTCTCAAAGTCGTGGTGAGTGTGATGGATGAAGGGACCCATCAAAACAGAACCGTCGTCTATCTGAACAGAGGTGAAACCTTTGGGGTAAGTCACCATGAAAAGGTCAAACCAAAGAGATATGTGTTATCTCTTTGGTCAAACTGACATTCTCATTAATAATTCTATGTATTGTCCAGGAATCTCATTTGATGGCTTTCGACGTCTGGTAACCTATAAGTTACGGAAATATTGTACAGGATAAAACTCTAGATAGATAAATAGAAAGAACTCGTGAGATAAAAAAAAACGGTCAGCTGAAATGCCATAGTCTGAACAGCTTTTTATTTTGCTGTTGTTTTTGTCTGTTTTGTTTTTGTTTACGGGGTTATAAAGGGGCTAAAAGTTGCTAGTACTGTACATCGAAAGTACTTTAAAAAATGGTTAATCAATACAGTCATTTCATTATTGTTAGCAGCTTTAAGGTTTATAATCATTCAATTGAGCGTTCAAACTCTATTCAAACTATTATATAATTTCATAGCACATTTCTGTTGGAAATTTAGAAGAATAAGCTATTAAGAAATGACAAAACCATAATTTTATATCTAGAAGGCCAACAAGTATGATGACTTTTTTTTTTACTGGTCTTCAAACAGGAACTTGGCCTCGTGAATCGAGCCAAGAGACAAGCTACTGTCATTGCCAGAGAACGTATAGAGATGATCGTTATCAACGGAAATGTAAGTTCAATGTTTCATATTCTTGTTTGAATATTTGTGAAAGACTGAAGTAAACTATGCATTCCGTTCAGTGAAAGTCATTCTGTTATGCCATGTCAAAGGCAAAATTGCGTCTATTTCTCTGAGAATATTGGCCTTTTTTAGTAAGCCCAAGTTATGAAAAACAAAATAAAAGCGGGAAAGGACCGATAATTACCTTTTAATAAGTGATTTGTTGGTTGTACTACCACAGTAACAATGGGAGAGAGAGAGAGAGGGGGGAAGGGGCAGAGAGGTAGGGAGACAGATTGGGGGTGGGAGGGGGATCAACAGAGAGTAAGGGGAGTGGACATAAGCATGATAAGGGAAAGAGAGGGGGTAATGTGATAGAAGGCGTATGAAAAGAAAGAGAAATGAAGATATGGCGACAGAAGAGGTAGACAAAAAGGAGATAGAGAGAAGAAACTGGAATTGACTTTAAGATGATGGAGTGGTATTATGAATGGTATTTTGAATTTCGAATTTTCTAGGATTACACACGAATCTTCATGGCCGGTGGTTTATCAACATTACTCAATCCACAGCAAAATGACAATGCGTTCGTCAGGTTAGTCATTCAAACGCTCAGACGAATTTGTCTTGTTTGTATTCCCAAATGAAATGTTCTTCTTTACAAAGGGAATAATAAACCTAGGTTTTTTCTTCAGATTCTATCAAAGTCTTTACTTTACGTTATATGTTCTATATGAATGTGAAATGTTTTCATGTTATCAGATAAGGAATCGAGACTACGATAGATTTTGATATTTGATCAATCAAATTTACTTCGTTAATGGTTAATATCATACAAAGTCAAGATCTATCCCAATTTATTTTATCATGTTCACTATGCCTCAAAATCAAATTCATTTGAAATAGTACATGCAACCTGAAATTCAGGCAAAACTAAAACGTTCCTAATATTGTTCAAGATTGTTTCTGTTTTATTGTTTATCACACATAGGGTATATCAAATTCAAAGTCTTAACAGTGGTTTTAATCACGTCACGTATGCTTTATTCCTACTGTATCCCTGTGTCTGTTTTTACAAAAGATTAAGGTAAATATCAAATGTTAATCACCACACTTCCTAACCAGAGTAATCAAAGTTGATAATGATTCATTCTATTTAATAGAAACTTGCGCTTCTTGGAAGGATGGCCTCTTCATCGACTAGCAGAGAACCCGAAAAAATGTGTCTTTTCTTACTTCAAGTAAGTTGTTCCCACAATCTATCAACAATCTTATCAAAATCGAAAAAATCTTATCTACCCATGGTCGTGGATATATCTTCATCATCTTCAATCCATGCTTATACTTGATTTTAGAGTTATCAAAATGAATTGTGGTCTTATCAGAATGTTCTAAATAATGCCACCACATCACCAGGTTAAGAACTACTGGTGTATGATTAAACACGTACTACTTGCATTTTGATTAACAGGAGATCAATGACCCTCGTAAGAGGTGCAATTGTAACCATATACAGTACTGTCTGTTTTTAAAAGTTTACTATACTTTCATAAATGTTTTAAGAGGTAAATGCATCGAATCAAATTTATGTTTACAGATCAATGCAGAATATTACATTTTCTAACGTTTCTTTACCTTTAGACGTGGAGACGTTCTCATTCGGGAGAGTAGAAGATCTGACTGGATCATCATAGTGAAATCAGTGAGTCATGATTCTCCCTCCCCCTCTCCATCTCTCCCTCTCTCTCTCTCTCTCCCTCCCTCCCCCTCTCTCTCTCTCTCTATCTCTCCATCCCTCCCTCCCTCCCTCCCTTCCTTCTCCCCCTTTCGCTCTCCGCTGTGGCAAAAGTATTGCAAAAATGCGCGTGATATGGGGCAGTGGCATATTTCTCTAGTGTTAACGAGAGGGATTGGGACAAGAGGCCGACCAGGGTGTCCAGGGGTCATACCTCACACAAGCTGTGGTTTGTAGCCATATTTAAGTATGGAAGTGTAAGCCATTTTTTTGTGGCTAAACTTAGAGAATTGACTTATCATTTTACTACAAAATAACAATTATCTTATGCGCCTATCATTTTAGCCGAATGACTGATCTCATAGAACACGTTCCTAAAAAGTCACTTTTGACACCCTTCGTGCCTCTTAACATTTTTCAGTATAAATATCTACCATAATTTTGTTTGTTTGTTTGTCTTTTAAGTGTGATAGTATATAGATAAACAATAACTTTGTACCCTTCAGTAGTGCAACGACCATGCATTTGGGTTTATGAATATTCATAACATACTACTACCGGCAATCGATTATTAAAAATTGAATTGAACATTTTTTTCACCATGAATTCATAATGTACCCGATTTATTGTAGTCCTCACAAATCAAAACTCACCAAAATGAACATGTTCTGTTATAGTTTGCGTCATCACAACCTTCCTCAAATCCTATGAACTTTAGTCTGTTAATTTTGAGAAGAAGACAAATTATCGACATTTTGTAACCATTAATTAACTTTGTATCATGAACTTGGGGTACATAAATTTATCTTCAGTGCACTATGTTCGGCGGTTACAGGCAATGTAATGTTGGTATTCGGGTCATTAACCACTGGAAAAAGTATCCAACCTAAACAAAACCAAATAAAACCAAAGAAAATCAAAGACGTTAAGGTACCATCATTCTGGGCCCTGTCTTACAAAGAGTTGATATCATTCGCAACTTATTTGCGATTGCTATCAATCGCAACTATGTACATAAGAGATAGGAGACTGCAAACTTGCGATTGATTGGAGGACTTAAGATTGATTTAGATCAATCGCAACTCTTTGTAAGACGGGGACCAGGTGAATATGTAATCACGCTATACTGTTTCATGACCGTCTTTTTTTATACGTACGGCACGTTCAATCCCCTAGCATCTTTATCTTTAACTTTTTATGAGAATCAAAAAGTTGAGAAATCAGGCGGTGAATATTAATTTTAAAAATAGATCACGATCAGGCAATCCCTGTATAGACACCTGTTTTAATCCTAAGCACAAGACCCAACCATGTCTATCTTTGTAAAGCTAACAATAAAGTTATTGCGGAACTCATTAAAAATCAATCGTCAGGTAACCGTTAATACGTGGTTTAAACTTGCGCAAATTTTAGAAAATAGAAAATAAGAAATAGCAGACCATTGCTATTTCCTTTTTTTTCTCGTATAAGTTACAACCCACAGAGATATCTAACAAATTCATTTTATCATCGATGTGGATGGTGCCCGGATTACTCCCGCTTGCTCATGACCTTTTGTATGGAATTTGTCATGCTCATTGTGCCAAGGTATCCAGATCATGGAATCTGGATTAAATACGGCCCCTATTTGCAAACATCACGTAATGATCTCGGGGTGTCTTAACTCTGCTCCTTTATGCATAATATAACTCCAAACACTATAATATAGAGATATAGAGATATAGAGATGCGCGCTTGACAGGCGACTCTCTCTAACTCTCTCCTACTTTAAGTTTACTTGTGTTCTATGTTACTGTTAACTAATAATTTTGTTAATATATGTATCTGTATATGGCACGGAAGCTGCTAGACAACTGCTGAGTGATATACATTTGTAATGTTCTCAGAATTTGTATTTTGTAATTTTACCTGTGCTCTACACTTTACCTTCAAAGATCCCTCAAAACTCACCTTTTTCCCCAATGATCTATGTGATATACTTCCTGTACTGTACATTTTTGTCCTCTTTTCATATATTTGTATTTGTAAGCGCTATGGTACTTATTGTTTTTAGCGCTCCTAAATATTCGATATTATTATTATAATACAATATACATTCGTGCTCTCTATTAAATGGCGTGGGGTGGGGATATGAAAGGATATTCAACAATTAAATTCTGGTCCAGCCAATAGGCAGTTTAATCGGAGAGATTGATGACTTCAATGCCCTTTCCCGATTTGGGTAATTTATATCGAAGAGGGCGCAATACATATTTTGGCTCGATTATGTTTGGGTATTCCCCACCGTCAAGGAGCATCATGATTTTTGTTCAGTTGATATATTATCCATTATACAGGCTATGAATATGTATGAGATTCAATTACATTCTCATTTATGTTGATGTAGAAACTTGAATCTGTCTGATTGTTGTTCAATCTACCACACACGATTGAAAATGATTTTACAATCAATTATAAATAAAGTTTTGTCTCATTCTACAGTTCATTTGAGAGAGAATGCGAAAAATGAACTATGT
>CP137666.1:21153210-21171914 GCA_037976565.1 Mesocentrotus franciscanus | reverse complement strand
TTAGACAAATTATATGTTATATAATCATTATTTAACAAATAATAACCATTATTTACATATAATGCAAGTAAATGTACAATTTTATTTGTAAATAATTCTTAACCCAGTTTCATTATTTATAAATAATTACAATTCATACTTCATTATTTATAAATAATTACAATTCATACTTCATTATTTATAAATAATTACAATTCACATTTCCATTATTTATAAATAATGACAAAGTACGTTTCATTATTTATATATAATTGCCATTATTTATAAATAATTACAATTCACATTTCCATTATTTATAAATAATGACAAAGTACGTTTCATTATTTATATATAATTGCCATTATATATAAATAATTACAAATCATATCTTCATTATTTATATATAATGACAAAATACATTATCATTATTTATATATAATTGCTATTATTTATAAATAATTACAATTCATATTTTCATTATTTATAAACAATTACATTTCTAAATTGTATTATTTATAAATAATTACAATTCCCATTTTCATTGTTTATAAATAATTGCCATTATTTATAAATAATTGCAATTCACATTTCCATTATTTATAAATAATAACGATTTCTTTATTATTTATAAATAATAACTGTTCACGAACCTTTATACATATATAATAAAAAGCGCATTTCCATTATATATATATAATGAAAAGCGCACTTCCATTATATAATATATAATGAAAAGCGCAAAACCATTATATATAAATAATGATTGTACATGCAAATGTGGCAATGGTGGTACCACCCATAATATGAATATTCATGAGTTGGACTATTATTATTATTCTTTATTCCAGGCACCTTTCCATTTTGTGCTCTTATCAGAAATCCTACGTGCGGTTAATAAGTCTCTGTATCACTATTCTCCTTCTTTTTTGTATGCAGATTTGGGTATAATGATTGATATCTGTAATCATTCCCATGATTTTAATAAGAAATTATTCTCATATCTGTGATGTAATTTTTTTACGTACGATTGCCTGAACACAAGACTTTCGCTGCTTGCATAGTTAATGTATGACGTCACCCGCACAGAGTGAGAGTTTGAGTTTTCTTTGAAAGTTTGATGGTGAGTACAGCTGTAATTACGTTAAAATCTCGTAAATTGAATAATATTTATAAACATATCTGCTGATAGTATGAATCTGCGGTTTATCTGTGCATCATGAAGTGGTTTAAAATTGTTATATGTGATGAATTTAGGAATAATCTACACTCGAACTTTTGATTCGTTTTTATCGTCGTGAGTAATATTTCAGCTCGATTGCCGTCGTCACCCAGTCACTCCCGACAGCTTGGCCCAAACTTTCGGGCGGGACTATCTCTGAAAATTAGATACGAGTAGGCCCATATGATATGATATTATAGCCCTAGATCACTTCACTGCATCAATGATCCAAGCTTTTGTTACTTTTAGGTTCGACTGTTGAATAACTACTTTTATAGTTGGGTCAGAAGAAAATTAATAGTTTACACTAAAAAGTAATAAAGTATGGTCACAGTTGCAAGCTAAGCGCCAAAATTTGGACCAGATTAAATTTATAGACTAGAGTTGAGTTAGACTTAGAGAATAGAGGCCTACAGAGTACAGTGTAGTAAATAATTGCTAATTGGACTACCTGTGAATGTGATACTCGTACTCGTAGTCGTACAAAGTCGTAGCTGTCTAACAAATTAACACACGATCCCCCATATTATTCAGTCTAGACTACTGTACAGACTACAGTATATTAGTGGTGCCTGTGTGTTTCTCAAACTCTTTGTTGGCTTTAATAGCCTTTGCCTCTAATCTCTATCTTTGAATTTTTGTTTGTTGTAAACACGATTAAGTTTTCTCTGTCATAGGCTAATGACATAGCTATAGGTCCATATTTATTTTGTGCTGTCTCAATTTGATAAAAAAATTAAAATGAACAGTTACGAAACATGGATCTAGATTATCTAGAGATCAACTAGATCTAGATCAAGAAATTGAACATAAATTTCAATGTTAGATAAAGGAGGGCTTTTTTGGTAAAGAGAAAATCCAAATTAAAAAAGCACAGTTAATTTTGCAAATGCTCTTCAATGTTTAAATGATCATGCTCATTTTCTTTTATTCTAAGAATTAAACCCCTCTCTTTTTTTAAATTACAGCAGAAAAGTATGCTTTGTTGACCTTTGATCTTATAACTTGATCTGTTTAGTTTTTTCAAGTAAAAGGAAATTTTGAAATGAGTGAGATCAAGGCCAAGTTGGAGGGGATGCAAAGGGCTGGTTTGAGAAGTATCCATTCAGGGGTGGCTATGTATGAATCCACATGTCTACTAACAAGTTGCTGAAGTGTTTATTTAATGTGTACCGGACTACCGGTATTTAACTTCCAATATACAATATCTCTTTTAGAATTAACATTTTAAGCTCATGTGCAAGGGGAGGGGTCCAGTACATGAAAAGGAATGACAAGCAAAAAGAATAAAATAATTGACCTTCAAATTTTGCTGAAAAAGTAAAGTTGTAGACAACTAAAATATTAAATAATGCTATTTTATTTCAAATTTGGTTAATATTTATTGCATTGTTTATAATTCTGTTCCAGGGATTGAGAAGGAGGGCTTCATATTGAGAGATCATGAGGTGCCTTGAGGCTCCAGTCTTGATGTTCTGCCCCTTACCTCAAAGCAATGGCCTCTTGTGCCTGACAATATAGGAGCAACTCACAATGGACTGGTAATTCATATTGAATATTACAATGTTTTTAAAAATCCGGGAAAGAAACAGATAAATTCATAGCAAGTGAGTCTGTCATGTCATTTTGCGTGACCCAACATCTGCTCCTGCAACGACTGCTCAAGGCTTTATTCGTCAAATGTGTAGGGTTAGGCCGAGGGTTGCAATTGGGATTGAGGTTAGATGTAAGGTTGGGTTTGGTCTAGTGTTGGGTCCAGGGATGAAGTTAAGTATTTGGTTTAATAGTGTAGGAAATTGACGTGGAGCAAATGTCTCAGGAACAAGTGTCGTACAATTAGATTTTCCAGGTGCTGGTGGAGCTGTATGTATGTTACTCATCATTGGCAGTTTAAAAATCTTCCTTTGTATTGTGATAGCAGATTAAACATGGTGAAGAGTTGAAGGGAGAATAGTTTACACCACTTCTTTCTATCATTATCCTCGCCGACGAAGTCGGAGGATATAAACGCTGCTGTGTTTCCGTTCTTCCTTCCATTCGTAACAAATTTGGTTTCCGATCGATAACTTCAGTAATGTTTGACGGATTTTAATAAAATTTGATATGAAGGTACATGGTATCAAAACACAGCCTAAGTTCAATTTCCGAGTATGTAGGTCAAAGGTCATAGCTCATTAAATATGCGAATCTGGTTTCTGATCGATAACTTTAGTAATGTTTGACGGATTTTAATGAAATTTGATATGAAGGTACATGGTATCAAAACACAGCCTAAGTGCGATTTCCAGTATGTAGGTCAAAGGTGAAAGGTCATAGCTCATTAATATGCAAAAACACCTAATTATATATGTGAAAATGTGGTTAACTTCCTTGCCTAGTAATATAGTAGTATAGTCTAATGGAGGTAACTTGTTCCGACGTATATAGGCCATTTGTACCCTGCGAGGGGATGCTACGCTTTGTGTTGACTTGTTTACAATAGCTTTAGTAAACTAAAAATATGCTGACCCCCAGTTTGTGAAACATGTAACACTGTTTTACCAATTAGAACCAGTACCTGATTTTTACGACATGCTCTATTGTTTAGTGGTTATGTTGTAACACAAAATGAATTTTTAACCTTAATCCTGGATCGATAGCTAAACATAATATTAACCCTAAAGCTAATCTAAAACCCTATTGCAACTTGAGCAATATAACCCTATATCATGATGAAATGAAGCTTGTTTTAAACATTGGCAGACCCAAAGTCAGGTTATCCTAAATTCCTTTATACATACTGGTATTTTACAAAGTTGATATTTTAGTTCTAAAATTTCTGCAAAAACCTTACCCTGCTGCAAGTGTGTGAAGTAAGTTGGCTCATAGTAGAGCATGAATTTTAACCTGCAATTCTCAACCAACACACCCTTGCCACCTGCAATCCATCTCACTTTCACAATATATTCTTTAAACAACATTAACCCAAGTTCAAAATTTGGATTAGTGATTAAGAAAGGCTACATAAAATTATTAAGTATTCTTTTTCATACTCCTATAATAGAGGAGGGAGAGGGGGGTAGCCTAGCAGTACAAGATCTAATTATCTTATATGACTATATCCTGTTGTCCTGGAGATAGATATCCCAGAACCTGCAAGTGTGATAAAGAAAATATGTTTGTGTACTAAAAGTAAAATAAAAACAAAAACAAATCACTGGAAACTTTTGGTTGTTAATAACTCAAAAGTTACACTCAAATCAAAATGAGGTTTTCACAGCTTAAAGTTTAATGATGTCAAATTTATTTGGAGTAAATTCTATGCCATTTCTATGAATGCTATTTTTAAAACAATGGTCTGAATGTTTGATTAGATCTTTTACTCAGACATGTAGTATATTAGTAATAAAATGCATGTTTGGCAATATGGTATTTCATTTCAGACCATAATGAGAAGTAATATTTTAATCTGGGATCTGTCGTTGGGCTAATAAGCATGAAAAATAAGAAATGTACTCCTGTCGAGCAAACAGTGAATTTATATAAAACTAATAGCCCTTTGAAGATTACTAGAAGAAGAAAACAACAACAAGTAGAAAAAGAAAAATAAATATACTTGTGATGTCAGCTTTAGATCTTAAAGTGCTTGTACAATATTGGATTTTTTTTCTTCTTCTTTCAATTAACATTTTATTCATGAACAGCCGGCTTATCGGAATTGGTTACAAAGATGCAAGTGGACTCGTCTGTAGTAGTTGCTGAAGAGAAACAGTCGTTCATCTCAAATCACAAGGCTCTACAGGAATCAAGACGTGACAGTGGAGGTAGAGAAGGAGTTTGTGACCCTCCAGATTTGGACTACTCGCAATACACATAATCAATGGATTGTAGCACTTCTGCACAAAACTCAACAAGTCATGATTGAGAAAACGCAACAAACTCTCGGTGAAGCATTGATTTATATGACTGGTATTTGGGTAGGTTTCAATTATGTCCCAAAAGAACCTCACTGGCCCTTATGGTTCCATGCCACAAGCTGCCCCCTCCCTGTTTATGTAAACCCAGACAATCAAGGGATCAAATGAATTAAAATCCACACTTGATTAGTAATGAATTGATCTTTTAATATTGTCATCATTTCAGGGTGGTTTTGGTTACGGGTCAGTGTGAGCTTTCTGTGGGTAAAATTTGAGGGTACTTCGTGCGGAGATCAGTGGATGGATATTTCCATGTACATTGCAAGAGAGGTGTCTATCTTCATTGGAATTCAAGATGTGAATTCCAATGAAGATGGCTTGTTTATAAGAAGAGAAGCAAGATAGATTGATGTAAACTTAATGACATCAGGGAATGTTTCCCTGTATTGTTTGATTGATGTTTGAATGACACAGATATTGAATAATGTGAAGTTTAGTGAAAAGAATGGCAGAATATATTCAATTTGTACACCAGCCTATTGCAATTTTTTTTAATAGCATTATTTGAACACATTTGTGCACAGGTCTATGGAAAACCAGCAAGTGGCATATACAATAAGATCATTTACCGCAGCTCAAGGAGCTACCTTAAATGTACCGTAGATATCACTTACTGCTATTTGTGCCCACATGCATATTAATGTCAAGAAGTTGAAGCTACAAGTAATATAATCTAATTAACAGGGTTTTTTCAATTATCATAACAATAGAGAAAAACATACTTTTATAATAACTTCCATTATTTCATTATTTGATCCAAGAGACCGAGTAGACCAGCCCTTGTGAATCTGTGTTTTCTCCAGATTTCATTGTCAGGGCCTATCCAATGGGTCTACTCGGTCTTGGAAGATTCTTTCCCTCCGTGGTCGCCTACCAGCCTCTTCCTGCAGGTGTAGCAGTATGGCTGCCATCTTCGATCGTAACTTTATGCTTAATTTTTTATTAATGTTTATGGATTAAAAAAGATATGTTTGATATAAAGCGTAACTTTCTTTATAAGATGGATTTTCAATGAAGCGTAAAGTTACGCTTAATTTGATGAGATACGCTTGATTTTTCAAAGTTACGCTTTATTTAAACTTATGCTTAATCGTAAATCTTTATAATAACGCTGCCCTTATCAGATATCCTACGTATTCGTTTTCTACTCTTGGGAAAAAATTGATTCATACTTGGTCAACAACAACAAAATTTTGTCAATTGGAAAAGAAAAAACACGTATCAATAGTTTCTTCAGAATACTAGCTAGGTCCACAAAGTGACATGGCAATATGGCCTTATCCAATAAAAACAATTTTAAAATGTCATAATTGCTGATTATGTGAAGAGTTGCTGTCTGTGGTGCATAGACATATAAAGTAGTGGTGTCTACGAAGTAATCTTTGAAAAGATTGATATAATCACTTAATCAGATGTTATCTGTATAATCAGTCCATGGTGGCCCAAAATTTTAAAAGCAAAACAAAAAGAAAAGGAAAAAAATAGAAAGGGGTGGGGTATTAGGGACAGAACCAGGTTATATTTTCTGTAGGCAAATTCGAAGTCTTTTTTTGTTGTTGTTGAACACAAATGGGAACCTTCGACGTTAAATTTGAAATTAATTTTTCTCGGTTATATAGTACTTTTTCTCAGTTATATAATTATAGTACTGTAAAAAATGGAGGGAAGGGGGAGCAGGGTGTGTTCTGCTAACTATAAACTTAATTTGACTCCTCCCACTTTTTTGAGAACCCAAACAAGTGTCATTTTATCAGCTCTTCCAAACCCTTGCAGTTGGAGGGAGCGGGGGCAATTTACATGAAACAGGGAACAGAGGATTTGATGGTGGTATCACCCCCCCCCACATGCTCCAACTGTTTATAATACATATGAAAATTATATTGGCAACTGTTTTCACTCTTCCTCCCTTTCTCCATCTTTTTTTTTTCTCTCTCTCACTATAAATTTCTCATTTTCACATCAACATCTCTCACCATTAAATAGTTCTCTCTCATTTCCTTCCCCTTCTCTTTTGCTCTCTCTCTCTCTCTTTCTCTCTGAACTCTCACGTTCTCTTTCCAGATTTTTTCCACATATAATTCAATTCATCCAACCATATGCACACTAAAAATTAAAATATATGAAGGCAATATTGTATATAAGATAATAAACATGTTTAATTTATTCATTTATTACAACAAACTAATATACTGTACATGTAGTAAACCGAACGGGGCACTTATCAGAGATGAAAAGGGGTAATTATGAGAAGGGGAAGGGGCACTTGTAAGGAAAAAGAGCATTTATTAGAAAAGAAAAGGGGTTCGTGTCAAATAAAAGGGGCAGTTATTAGAGGTGAAAAGGGGACACTCGTCACAGATGAAAAGAGCACTTTAATATCAGGAGGGAAGGGGCACTTGTCAAAGTAAAACAAGTATCTCTCAGATTGGTGGCTTTGTATTGTGCACTATAATATGTTATTGATTTAAATATATCTTCTATTTCTTAACAATTTTTTAATTTAAAAAAAAAAAATTTATATATATATTTTTGTTGTGTACCAATCATTATTGAATATTTTGATAATAGTTCTGATTTAATAAAACATACAAATAAAAATAAAAATTGGCACCTCTCAGATTTGAATAGGGCAATTATCAGAGGTGAAGGGGGTAATTATCAATAGTGAAAAGGGGCAATTCTCGTAGTTGAAAAGGGGACCTTACTAGAGATTAAAAAGGGCACTTACGAGAATGGAAAATGGACACTTATTGTAAAGGAAAATGGGAACATGTCAAAGTTAAAGGGGCACTTTTCCTATGTAAAAAGGGGCTTTTTTTTACGGTACTTGAAATTGTGCTCCACCCCCCCCCCCGGGAGGGCCGCCTCTGGTCTGCAACCTCCATAGGCTAACAACAGAAGAGGATAATAATACCAAGGTTTTGATCCCCAGTCGCAGCTCCAGAGGCTAAGTAGAACTTTATAGTCCATACATGTATGTCTGTTGAATGAAAAGAGAAAAGAATCAAAGTAAGCACATTGGTACCTACATGTACATTATCTCTGTTGTTAAACATTAAAAGGTCTTGCATGTACATTGTGATTAAAGTGGACATGCATGCACATTGATATGAAATCATTGATAGGTAAATGTGAAAGAACTAATGACATCCTCAAAGCACCTACCGGTAATTAGCTGTATGGACATACAAACGACTTATTCATACAGCCTACCTGTCAAAACCTTAGCAGGTCAGTAGTTCTCTTCCTATCTGAATTTGTCTCAATTCTCAGGGAAATTAATTGCCTTCATCATTTATTTTACTGAAGAAGAGCATCATCCTGAAACAAAAAGAAAAAGGTTCATACATCATGATCATGGAAAAGTTATAGATCTACTCCATTGATAATTGATCTTACATTCCTTATAGTTTATAGTATCAATCATAATTCACATTTAAAATTAAAAAAAACGGAGGCTCCTTTTATGTAGGCACCCTTCCCCATTCAGTTGCTAGTAATCACTGATTCACTGAATTATTTACTCTTTAAAATCAAGAACAAACATTCACATTATTGCAGTACTATTTCATGAATCTGCTTGCCCCAAGTTGAACTCGCCATGTCATGACCCAAGAAAGCCTTAGTATAATTAGTCAAGTTAGACCCATTCCTAAATTAAAATCAAGTCTAGATAGTAGACGGGTACATCTAACTTAGTATAGTCTTAGATAACAAAATGAAAGTTGGCCTAACCTAGTACACCCTGTATAATTATAAGTGTCGACACAACCTGGAATGTAGATTTTAAAACTAAAATGCCCTAACCGTTCGAGCCCAACTTTTCAACTCCCTAGCACGTACTGACAAGCCGAGTTGAGCCTGGGACTTTCATAGATGAAGAGTAAAGACCTGTTTCTATGCTGTGTGTGTGTTTAACTTTAAGACCACGCTACACGTACTAGTTAAATCTAACGTTAGACCCAAGTTAGATTGTCTCTTTTACGTCATCTTCCTAATTGAGCTTTATGAGAGAGGAAAAAGTGAACAGAAAATTTACTGCACTGTACTCTGTAGTGCAGTGTACTATCAGGAAGTATGTAGGTCTCTAAGTAAGCTACAGGGCTTAAATTAATCCAAGGCCACCAAGGCCATGGCCTTGATGCCCCTGTGACTGGCCTCAATGCCCTCTCATTGGCCTTGGAGATTTTTGTGCCCTTTCCAATTCTTCCTATTTGTGCTGTAATATAAGAATGTGCCCTACACTACAGAAAAGTGGCCTTGCCCTAAAAATATTGAAATTTAAGGCCTGAAGCTAACTCTAAGTCTAATCTGGTCCAAATTTTTGAGTGTTAGCTATTCTTCTGACCCAAATATGAAATAGTTAATCAACAGTTGGACCTAAAACTGTAAAAGTAACAAAAAGCTTGGATCATTGATGCAGTGAAGTGATCTAGGCCTACTCGTATCTAATTTTCAGAGATAGTCCCGCCCGAAAGTTTGGGCCTGGGTGACGATGGCAATCGAGCTGAAATATTACTCACGACGATAAAAAACGAATCAAAAGTTCGAGTGTAGATTATTCCTAAATTCATCACATATAACAATTTTAAACCACTTCATGATGCACAGACAAACCGCAGATTCATACTATCAGCAGATATGATTATAAATATTATTCAATTTACGAGATTTTAACGTAATTACAGCTGTACTCACCATCAAACTTTCAAAGAAAAACTCAAACTCTCACTCTGTGCGGGTGACGTCATACATTAACTATGCATGCAGCGAAAGTCTTGTCTTCAGGCAATCGTACGTAAAAAAAATTCCATCACAGATATGAGAATAATTTTTTATTAAAATCATCGGAATGATTACAGTTATCAATCATTATACCCAAATCTGCATACAAAAAAGAAGGAGAATAGTGATACAGAGACTTATTAACCGCACGTAGGATTTCTGATAAGAGCACAAAATGGAAAGGTGCCTGGAATAAAGAATAATAATAACAGTCCAAATCATGAATATTCATATTATGGGTGGTACCACCATTGCCACATTTGCATGTACAATCATTATTTATATATAATGGTTTTGCGCTTTTCATTATATATTATATAATGGAAGTGCGCTTTTCATTATATATATATATAATGGAAATGCGCTTTTTATTATATATGTATAAAAGGTTCGTGAACAGTTATTATTTATAAATAATAAAGAGGGAATCGTTATTATTTATAAATAATGGAAATGTGAATTGCAATCATTTATAAATAAGGGCAATTATTTATAAACAATGAAAATGGGAATTGTAATTATTTATAAATAATAGAATTTGGAAATGTAATTATTTATAAATAATGAAAATGTGAATTGTAATTATTTATAAATAATAGCAATTATATATAAATAATGATAATGTATTTTGTCATTATATATAAATAATGAAGATATGATTTGTAATTATTTATATATAATGGCAATTATATATAAATAATGAAACGTACTTTGTCATTATTTATAAATAATGGAAATGTGAATTGTAATTATTTATAAATAATGGCAATTATATATAAATAATGAAACGTATTTTGTCATTATTTATAAATAATGGAAATGTGAATTGTAATTATTTATAAATAATGAAGTATGAATTGTAATTATTTATAAATAATGAAGTATGAATTGTAATTATTTATAAATAATGAAACTGGGTTAAGAATTATTTACAAATAAAATTGTACATTTACTTGCATTATATGTAAATAATGGTTATTATTTGTTAAATAATGATTATATAACATATAATTTGTCTATATAATAGTTTTACAAACGGCGCCTCATACAATACTTGGTTAGCATTTCACACTGCTATTTTATCTATTGCCATCTACTACACCTCCTTTGTATTCAATTAACTCAATTTATTCATGTATTTCATGCTACTATTTTATCTTCTGAGCAATCTACCTTGCCTATTCAATCAACTCAATTTGTAAAAAAATTAAATTCACAATAACAGCATACCTACACTGAACAGCCACTTTTCGCCTTACAATACACCATGGCTAACAAACTACATTGTAGCATCATTTCAAAGTGTTTCTGAATTTCCCTTTTAAATTCATTAATTGAATAGGTCAACTGAATCTAATTTTTTATCAAGTAAAATGTATAAAAATATAAGGCAAGAAACTTAGAATAAATACTTTCACAAGATCAAGAATGAAGATGCTTGTCAAACTCAAAGTGAAAACCCTAGCTGAACCCCATTCCCTACATTTCAGCCAACACCCACATTTTCCTGAACTGGAGAAATGGGATGAAAAATGAACTGTAAATTTCAAGCCCATAAATCTTGGGAGAGAGAGAGGCATAAACAACAATGCACTTTCCTTGATGACCTCTCACCTCAGATGACCTCTATCAGTTACCTTGTATGTTTTTCTAAGGTTTAGGGCAAAGCCAGTAGGGATCACTTTACCCTGGGATTACAGAATTTTTTATGGGAGATGAAGTCAGAAGGGGCCCATTTACATTGCAGAAAAACCAATTTGAAAGACCATCAGTTTTTTGAACTTCCATTTACACAACCGGAAAAAAAACCCAAAGCAGTCAGTGTTTGCTTATTTCTTTTGTTGTTGTTGTGAGTTGTGTGCATGCACCACTTGTCGCTGCTCTGCATGCGTTAGCAGGAGAGTCACGTACATGTAACTAACAACCGGAAAATTTCAACTGTGTTTTTAGCACAAGCATTTACACTGCAAAAAAAAAGGGAGAAAAACCTTGAGACTTTATGCTTGAAGTGTAAATGCAGCTAGAGTGATGGATGTGACAAAATGTTTAGTGACTTGAGACTACCTGTATTCATGGTCACTGATGGTATTTCTGCCTTGATCCCTTCTAAAATCCCACCCCAACACATTTTTATTGGGAAAACATTCTAAAGGCATAAAGCTACATATGTGCAGGGAGATGTGACTTTCCCAATATGATCATCTTAGACCCCGTTCTCATTCACTTCGTTGGAGCGGTCTAACTAAGACCCGTTCCTCAGGAGCGGTTCTTAGGTGAGTGAGAACGGTCAAAGTGGTCCAGGAAGCGGACTTCTGGACCGCTCCAGAAGACCACCTCGGGAGGTGGTCTTGAGGAATGGGTCTTATTAAGAGCGGTTTGGAGCGCTCTAACGTGCGAGTGTGAACGGGCGTACTTTGAACGGAAGTGGTCTAGTGACGTTGTGCGCGAAACATGTAGTACGGTACATATGCTTAGTATTCCGCGAAAAAATTTACCCGCTGACCTGAGCTGCCATAGCAACAAGACCACTTTGACTCGTGGAGCGGTTTGAGCCATAAAAAACTGCTCAGAGGGTGGACACTCGCAAACCGTTCCTCAAGACCCGTTCCTCTGGAGCGGTCTAACTAAGACCACTTTCAAAGCGAGTGAGAACGGGGTCTTAGACCCACATGATATAGTTTTTGTGTAAGGATCCAAGTTTGATTAAAAAAAACTAAAAATTTGTAAGAACTGTCATGAGGAAAACTGACATTTCTGCGATGAAGAAAAGGGTAAGGATAATGAAATAGCCCTGGCTGAACACCAGAAAACACTCCTAAATTTGTGGAAAAACTTCATAAGGAATTGAAGTTTAAGAAACCAAACAAGTTAAATCATGATAAAAAATTCTTTTTGGTGAAATTCCTGTAAATTTTGGATGCAAAAACTCTATGAACATGTACATGTACATGTATAGTGTAATATGGGTTCCTTCTCAGTTTAATCATTGTTGTACTACATGTTTATACTCCATTATATTATGCCCTATAAATGTCAAGGATATGCATTCAAAATTGTGACAACTCACGTTTAACTTCAGTTACCATTACATAAAAATGAATTATACCATGATCGACACAATAGAAGTGACAGTTACAGACAGACCTACATTGTACATCTATTGTATTTCTGATTCAATGACCCAATTTACCCAAAATCACAGCTATTCACTATGACCTGGGAGATCACTGTTGCCCAGGTGAAAAAAAAGAAACGATCCAGAAGAAAGATAAGCAAAAATGAATGCAGGCTGGCATGGCCTGGAGTGATGCAAGTATGAAAGCACAATTATACTTGTTGACAGCTATATGTTTAGAGTTCAAGTACCGGTATATCATGATCATCAACGAGGTATATGTGTAAATGTATGTTCATACTATAACAAGTCAACGCAAAGCGTAGCACCCCCTCACAGGGTACAAATGGCCTATATACGTCAGAACAAGTTACCTCCATTAGACTATACTGTTATATTACTAGGCAAGGAAGTTAATAATAATAATAATAACTAGACATGTAATACTTGTTTGGAACAAGTATAGGTGGGCTGTTCCAACCAAAATTTGAGACAAAATAGAGCAAAAATAAGCAAGATACTGCTAAAAAAACAATGTCATGTAGATTCATGATGTGAACGAAATTTACCTTCCTGAGGCATAACATGCAAATTAAGAATTTTCTGACATGTGGCTTTTAATCGAAAATTATGACGTCAGCATATTGAAAGAAAATTGAGTGTATCTCTATAAATACTGATCAATTTTCTTCCAAATTTCGATATGTTGGCAATTGAGCTTGTAGAGAATTGCCTTAGCTACAACATATCGAAATTTGGAAGAAAATTGATCAGTATTTACAGAGATACACTCAATTTTCCTTCAATATGCTGACGTCATAATATGCAATTCGTATTTTGAGTACCAAGGCCATTATGATGAAGTCAGAATATTTGTAATAGCCAAATGAGACATGAAATCATATCTCCGACACATACTCTATCAAAATATGAAAAAATTGGGGGTCCAGGTGCATCCCAAAGAACTATAAAGGATTTTGTATAAGCATGGTTTTGACAAGTGCGTTACGGATATACCAAAACATTTCCCTTAGCGATTACACGTGAACGGAAAATGGAATTCTCAAATCCCACTTTGCAAGTGAAATATAAGCATGATTCCAGCATCTGATCGAAAAAAAGTGCACACTTGTGATAGCTTATTGCCTCAGCTACAACATACTCAAAGCTCAGCGAAAACCAAACTAAAACGACGGAGATATTGCTCGCGAAAGACGGGAATGTAGAATCCAGTTTTGAAAAAAGTCATGTCCCATAGAGAATACACGCAAAATGTGAAAATTGACATGCCTCCTTTAATCGCAAAAATACGCCATGATGCCTTTGTCAAAATGAAAATTGTGATGACTGCATTTGTAGAGAATTGTCTCAGCTAGAACATATCAAAATTTGGAAGAAAATCGATCAATATTTACAGAGATACAATCAATTTTCCAAAAATATGCTGACGTCATAATATGCAAATTGAAATTTTGAGTTTAGAGGCCATTATGATGACGTCATGAGTTAATTGAGGGTCAAATGAGACATGAAATCATATCTCCGACTCATAATCTATCCAAATATGAAAAAAATTGGGAGTTCCTATCCATTCTGAAGAGTTACAATGAATTTTGTATAGGCATGTTTTTGCCCATATATGCTATGTATTACAAGAGCTCGCGCGCACGGACATTTATCTTGAATGGACGCTCATCTTGTTATTAATGGTCATAAAGAGATAAACATGGTATCAAATTGTTCGAAAAATATGGGAAATATCATGAAAGAAAAAAATGGCGATTCTATGTTGTGTAATGGTGTTACGCGCAAAGCGCGCGCATGTGCGTGTGCGCGATTTTTATAAAATGCTTAAAATGGCCTGAAACGTATGCAAAATGAATTTGAGACGATTTGGAGCATTTTGAAATTTTGCGCGCGCTGACGCGGACGACGTACGCGCGCGTTTTTGACCTGAAATTGACCGGACGGATATTGACCTTGATCATGATAAATATGAATGAGAAATGATTTTCCGTTATGAAGATATGATCATGAGTTGATTTTCAGAAAATTTCACAAAATGGCGCCTAGATGACGTCATCAGTCAAGGTCAAGGTTGAAAACCTTACGTGTTTTCTCCATATGCCTATACATATGTGTGCCAAATTTCAAGACATATGATTGAGCCATTTTCAAATTATCTTGCTAACAAAAAAGTGCTTGGAAATAAGAAAAATAAAGAATAATAATAACTAGACATGTAATACTTGTTTGGAACAAGTATAGGTGGGCTGTTCCAACTAAAATTTGAGACAAAATAGAGCAAAAATAAGCGAGATACTGCTAAAAAAACAATGTCATGTAGATTCATGATGTGAACGAAATTTACCTTCCTGAGGGCTGAGGCATAACATGCAAATTAAGAATCTTCTGACATGTGGCTTTTAATCGAAAATTATGACGTCAGCATATTGAAGGAAAATTGAGTGTATCTCTATAAATACTGATCAAGTTTCTTCCAAATTTCGATATGTTGGCAATTGAGCTTGTAGAGAATTGCCTTAGCTACAACATATCGAAATTTGGAAGAAAATTGATCAGTATTTACAGAGATACACTCAATTTTCCTTCAATATGCTGACGTCATAATATGCAAATCGTATTTTGAGTACCAAGGCCATTATGATGAAGTCAGAATATTTGTAATAGCCAAATGAGACATGAAATCATATCTCCGACACATACTCTATCAAAATATGAAAAATTGGGGGTCCAGGTGCATCCCAAAGAACTATAAAGGATTTTGTATAAGCATGGTTTTGACAAGTGCTTGGATATACCAAAACATTTCCCATAGACATTACACGTGAACGGAAAATGGAATTCTCAAATCCCACTTTGCAAGTGAAATATGAGCATGATCCCGGCATCTGATCGAAAAAAAAGGGCACACTTGTGATAGCTTATTGTCTCAGCTACAACATACTCAAAGCTCAGCGAAACCAAACTAAAACGACGGAGATATTGCTCGCGAAAGACGGAATGTAGAATCCAGTTTTGAGAAAAAGTCATGTCCCGTAGAGAATACACGCAAAATGTGAAAAATTGACATGCCTCCTTTAATCGCAAAAATACGCCATGATGCCTTTGTCAAAATGAAAAATCGTGAATACTGCATTTGTAGAGAATTGTCTCAGCTAGAACATATCAAAATTTGGAAGAAAATCGATCAATATTTACAGAGATACAATCAATTTTCCAAAAATATGCTGACGTCATAATATGCAAATTGAAATTTTGAGTTCGGAGGCCATTATGATGACGTCATGAGTTAATTGAGGGTCAAATGAGACATGAAATCATATCTCCGACTCATAATCTATCCAAATATGAAAAAAAATTGGGAGTTCCCATCCATTCTGAAGAGTTACAATGAATTTTGTATAGGCATGTTTTTGCCCATATATGCTATGTATTACAAGAGCTCGCGCGCACGGACATTTATCTTGAATGGACGCTCATCTTGTTATTAATGGTCATAAAGAGATAAACATGGTATCAAATTGTTCGAAAAATATGGGAAATATCATGAAAGAAAAAAATGGCGATTCTATGTTGTGTAATGGTGTTACGCGCAAAACGCGCGCATGTGCGTGTGCGCGATTTTTTAAAATGCTTAAAATGGCCTGAAACGTATGCAAAATGAATTTGAGACGATTTGGAGCATTTTGAAATTTTGCGCGCGCATTGCGCGACGTACGCGCGCGCGTTTTTGACCTGAAATTGACCGGACGGATATTGACCTTGATCATGATAAATATGAATGAGAAATGATTTTCCGATATGAAGATATGATCATGAGTTGATTTTCAGAAAATTTCACAAAATGGCGCCTAGATGACGTCATCAGTCAAGGTCAAGGTTGAAAACCTTATTGTGTTTTCTCCATATGCCTATACATATGTGTGCCAAATTTCAAGACATATGATTGAGCCATTTTCAAATTATCTTGCTAACAAAAAAGTGCTTGGAAATAAGAAAAATAAAGAATAATAATAATGTAATACTTGTTAATAACAAGTATAGGTGGGCTGTTCCAAGTGCATGCCACACATGTTTAGTGACATACTAAGTAGTTAAGATAACATTGGCATTATTTGACCTCATTTTTTTGAAATAATCCTCTCATTCAGGTCTATTAGTGTGCCAAATTTCAAGTCTATACAATGCATGGTTTTAGAGAAACCATGTACATTATATTGACCTTTGACCCTCAAATCTAAATATCAAAATGAAATATGCATTTTCTAGATTTTGTTTTTCTTTAAGAAATCATATCTCCCACTCATACTCTATCCAACTATGAATAAAAATTAATACACGACAAGGACTCAGATTTCCCATAGGGTTGTACTCAAACGATTGACATTCTTCTCCCATAGATATAACACGCAAAATTAGGCATTTTATTACATTGTTTGTGATTGTATATGATAATATGTTATAATAGTCGAAGAAGATCATAAAATCAAATTTAAAACGACGGCAAAAAAAAAAAAAAATTGACCCACCAGGAATCGAACTTGGGTCGCCGGAATGGGAGGCAAGTGCTATGACCACTATACCAAAATAATCCACATAGACATTACACGTGAACGGAAAATGGAATTCTCAAATCCCACTTTGCAAGTGAAATATGAGCATGATCCCGGCATCTGATCGAAAAATAAAGGGCACACTTGTGATAGCTTATTGTCTCAGCTACAACATACTCAAAGCTCAGCAAAAAAAGACTAAAACGACGGAGATATTGCTCGCGAAAGACAGGAATGTAGAATCCAGTTTTGAAAAAAGTCATGTCCCATAGAGAATACACGCAAAATGTGAAAAATTGACATGCCTCCTTTAATCGCAAAAATACGCCATGATGCCTTTGTCAAAATGAAAAATCGTGGTAACTGCATTTGTAGAAAATTGTCTCAGCTAGAACATATCAAAATTTGGAAGAAAATCGATCAATATTTACAGAGATACAATCAATTTTCCAAAAATATGCTGACGTCATAATATGCAAATTGAAATTTTGAGTTCGGAGGCCATTATGATGACGTCATGAGTTAATTGAGGGTCAAATGAGACATGAAATCATATCTCCGACTCATAATCTATCCAAATATGAAAAAAATTGGGAGTTCCCATCCATTCTGAAGAGTTACAATGAATTTTGTATAGGCATGTTTTGCCCATATATGCTATGTATTACAAGAGCTCGCGCGCACGGAAATTTATCTTGAATGGACGCTCATCTTGTTATTAAAACATGGTCATTAAGAGATAAACATGGTATCAAATTGTTCGAAAAATATGGGAAATATCATGAAGAAAAAAATGGCGATTTTATGTTGTATAATCGTGTTCGTACGAAAACGCGCGCGCATGTGCGTGTGCGCGTTTTTTACAAAATGCTTAAAATGGCCTGAAACGTATCCAAAATGAATTTGAGACGATTTGGAACATTTTGAAATTTTGCGCGCGCGCTAACGCGCGACGTACGCATGCGCGCGCGTTTTTACCTGAAATTGACCGGACGGATATTGACCTTGATCATGGTAAATATGAATGAAAACGACTTTTCGTTATGAAGATATGATCATGAGTAGATTTTCAA
>CP137666.1:21116190-21152710 GCA_037976565.1 Mesocentrotus franciscanus | reverse complement strand
CATTTAACACCCAGAGAGGAAGATGTAAGGAGTTTAGCATGGACATGGGGTCATGAGGTTAAGCCTCTGGCCAAATACCAGTGCCCTCCACAAGGCCACTCCCAGCCACTGTATAGATACATGGACATCACTGAAAATACAGTATCCTTTCACTACATTGGAGCCTAAACTAACTCCACTAATGTATGAAAGGGAAGTGTGGTTGTCATGAATGACCTAAAAACTTACAGGCCAAGTCCACCTCAACATCAAGTCTGGAAGTGCTTTATTTGCAGACTTCTGCCCATGTCTCTTAGAAATGAAAAAGAAAAAAGAAAAAGAAAAAAGAAGAGTAATATCACAATTTTTGTCAACTGAATACATTTTAAACATTAAACATTCATTATACTTTTATAGACCTGTACATGTAGTTTATTTTATAAGTTGAAACAGATGGGAGCGTAGTCCGGCACTACATCACATTGACATTACTGCTTCAGCCAATTTGAAGTGCCCATCGTATAGTAAATTAGCAATTACAACTTTAAAATTTTCATAACTTTCTTATATTTAGTCAGATTTAATTGAAACTTTCATCAGTTTGCTTCTCTGATTTTTCTGCTTTCATTTAGAGTAGTTGTCTATTTGGGTTGGATATCCCTTTAAGTATTTACAGCCTGTCTACATACATGTAGGTCTACACATGTACATGTAGGTCAGGCATATCAGTTAGTAAAATAAGTCACTTTTTACAGTTTTTAGTTGCTCCAGGAGCTCCTTGGTTGCTCTGATATCACTACTTTCAATGAAAATAACCTTCTACACAGGAACCCCCAAGAATTAATCTGCCCCTACATTTGTGTATTTACAAGGCATGTACTAGCATTTAACACCCAGAGAGGAAGATGTAAGGAGTTTAGCATGGACATGGGGTCATGAGGTTAAGCCTCTGGCCAAATACCAGTGCCCTCCACAAGGCCACTCCCCAGCCACTGTATAGATACATGGACATATCACTGAAAATACAGTATGCTTTCACTTCAGTGGAGCCTAAACTATATAACTCCACTAATGTATGAAAAGGGAAGTGTGGTTGTCATGAATGACCTAAGGAACTTACAGGCCAAGTCCACCTCAACATCAAGTTGATATGAATTATAAGTAAAATCAAACAAGCATAACACTAACAATTTCATCAAATTGATCAAAATATGATGTAAAATAAGAAAGTTATGGCATTTTAAAGTGTAGTTTCACAAAACCGTGATTTATATATATGCATAACATGGTCGGTATGCACAAGCGTGAGCCTATGGGTGCGTTTATCGTATTGCCACCAGATATGTACATATCGAACTGCACTATCGAACCCCACTATACGAACGTGATTTTCGGGATGTCGCGTTTATTGTCTCTTCATGATTCAAAATAAAGGCCTTATCTCTGCGCAGCTGCTGCGCCGTTTGACCCGTGAAGCAGATTAGCCTGGGAAGGTCCATAGAGCTGTATATGGGAAGGTCCGATTTGTATGTGGGGTTCAAAACAGCTTTGCGTTTATCGTGTCTCAGAAACGTGATTCTGGCTGTATGTCACATTCAAAACGCACTTTTTTCAGCGTTACAATATGCCCATATCTAAAAATGGAAATTTGAAAAGCTTTGCGTTTATCGCCTTAAAATTTGCCTGAAAGACGCTTTAACGCTGATTCTAGGCAAAAATTTGTGTCGATAAATGCAACCTATGATGTCACACACCCACTACAAAATGTCAAATATTCAAATTTTTGGCTCCAATAATGTAAACATAGTTTTCTCCTCATGGAACATGTAAAATCATCATGATTGTAACTTATTGTGATTCAATTGAGAACTTCTTTATAAAAATTGAAATATTTGAAATTTCATATGATAAAATACATATACAGTACATGTATATAGAATAGTGGGTATATGACATCATCGGCTCCCTCATTTGCAAACCGACCACGTTATGCATAAAACTGTAAAACTTAAAAATGCTGTAACTTTCTTATTTTATATGTTATTTTGATGAAAGTTTCAGTGTTATGCTTGTTTGATTTTCTCTATAGATCTATTCAAATAAGCTTGATGTTAGTGCACTTGGCCTTTAAGATAGGTCTATAAAAAGAGCCATACTTAAAGTAAAGTTCTGTGCTCATTTTCCATTCCAGCTTCAATTCTTTTTCTTATTCATGATTATTATATGTACATGTACATGAATTCTTCACTACACACTATTTGATTAGCAATGCAATAGATGCTGTTATGACTACCCGTGGTGTGTCATTCATCTTAAATATTTGATCCCATTTCTTGATGGTATCAGAATTCTTAAAGCCCAATTCCAGTTATGGTAAGCCCCAAAACGCATTTTGTTGAGTTCCTTGTTTTCAGCATGTCAGTAGCGTGAAAAAGCTAAACCAAGATATTGTGAATTTTTTCCTCCTAAAGTTTAATATTTAAAAAATGAGAGGCAAATATAGGTGATTCCTTGTCCTAAACCAATTTATCCATGTTGTATATCGTTGATTCAACATGGCGAAGAAAGTTCGCATGTGCGGTAGCGGCGCAGCACAGCAAATATGAATATTCATGCTGAACGTGCGCTTGAACGGCAGCCGTCAGTCCTCACCGCTCCCGATTTCCGTGGTTTTTACCAGAATTTTGTTTGACCCAGGTGATTCGAAATGTGTTTCAAACTGACTGGGATATGTTTGTGCTCTTACTAGAGAACTTTTAAGGAATATTTTCTGGAGAAACACATTTACTGGCAAATTGTGTTTTTTAGTCATTGTGCGACAACTGTACATTACGCCATTTTAACCCCATACTTTTCATGCTGAATGACTATAAATCTGAATAGAACCATTCTTCTGGACAAAGAAGGGAGACTGGGGTCAAAGAGTTTGGACATAGTACAATAACCATCGAGCTCCGACAATGGCTATGTTCAGGGTATGTGCAAGTCTACTCGTATGCGTTGTGTATGTTTCTCTATGGATTAATGCTGATGGACAAAATGGCCTCCTTCACAATATTGAACCGAAACTCAGCAAGTATTTCCTCCGCAGAGGCTTCTTAAAAGCACCAATACGATATTACCCTCATGTGCCACTTTTTCTCTCACTCATATGCTGTGGAGATGTCAAATTAAACCCGGGGCGTGAAAGCGTACGTACATATGGTTCCGACAGTCGCCATGTGTACCATACCCTCATTCAGCATTACTGTAGTTCGGAACAACTTACTACCATTGGATTATCATCGAATGTAAATGTGACCCTTTCACTTCCTGTATTTGACAATATAAAGCTACATGTACTTGGCATTCAAAGCGAACCCCATAGGCCTACCCATCGTGGATGTCGAACTGGTAAGCGCAAACAAAAACATTACCGCAATACCATCCCCACGATCATCAACCAGGATGAGAGAAGACCCCCCTTATACCAACCCGGAGTCAAACGCCAAAAACCTTATCAAAATCCGAACTGTTCCAACCAGGAAACACAATATTCCACATCTCCCCACCGTGTTTCTATGCTATCCCGCTCAGCGAATTATAAGTTTGACGAACTATGTACAGTTAATGTTATCCTAGAAAATGATGCTGATATTTGTGGAATTACCAGGACGTGGTATAAGCATGACCTACCAGCTCAACTGGTTTCCATACCAGGATATGCGCTGGTAACTAAATCGAGAGTCAATCGCTTTGGTGGTGGCATAGCCCTGTATGCGAAACATGATATTTACCCGCCCAACCCAGCAATGTTTCCGTTCGATGACCTCGAGTTACATGGATACAAGTTCGACCAACTCGTCTTCCGCGATCTATCTCGTGCTTATTCTGCGCCGTGATATATTATCCGCACCCAGATAACGCAGTCGCAGAACGGTTGATGGTCTGATGGACCACATTCAATCAACCCTGGGCCTTCTCACTACAAGTCACCCAAATGCAGGATTTATCGTTATGGGTGATTTTAATCAACTCAACGTTACCCCTCTTCTGTATGACCAGCGGTGCAAACAAATCGTGCACCAGCCAACAAGGGCACACGCACACTGCACAAAATCATTTCTAACATTAGTCAGTTTTATGACAACGTTAACATTTTGTCACTGATTTGACAATCTGACCATGCAACATTACTCTGGCAGCGAAACATTACAGAGCAATGCCAAATTTGACAAAAACACGCACAAACCGTCTGGTGCCTGCCAGTGCAATCTGTTCTTTATGTAGATGGGCGAGCTCACGTGATTGGAGAGAAGTTATTGAGCCACATGACGTCAATGCGCAGTGTCAAGCCTTCTATAAAACCCTCCATGCTGCCATCAACGTCCACTTCCCAACTCGTAAAATGAAATTACACCAAACAGATAAACCATTGATAACTGGTAAAATAAAATATCTAATTCACAAGCGGCAGCGTATATATGACCAACATAATAATAATGCTGATTGGAAACGTCTACGTAATAAAATCAAACAAATGATTAACAAAGCATCATCGGAATATTACCCAAGGCGTGTACAGCGAGTCAGCGACTGAATAAGACCAACCCTGCCGCCTGGTACCGGGAGATTCGCGTGATGACAGGTAGAAAGCGGGACCAGCGTCCCATTGCCATTACCTTGGTTAGATTCAGAGGACAAGGAGATTGCTAACGCAATTAATGAGCACTTCATTTCAATTTCATGAGACTTAGACCCACTAAACGCTTCCAGCCTACCTGCCTTTTTGCCATCGCCCAAACCAAGTCCAACAGTCCACCCTTGGGAGGTACAGAGAAGGCACTGGCCAAAGTTAAGCGAAATACAGCATGTGGCGGATCGCATTCTCTCTCGTATCATACGAGAATTCTAGTTATGAACTTGCTACTCCCCTCACTTACGTGATCAACTCATCTTTTCAACAAGACGTAGTTCCTGCTGAATGGAAAAGAGCAATTGTAGTACCCATCCCCAAGTCGGACCCACCATCCAATGAGAAGCTCCGCCCTGTATCACTCACAGATCATTTTGCCAAAATTACAGAAGGTTTCGTCGCAAAATGGGTAATTAACGACATAGAACCCAATTTGGATCAGATGCAGTTTGGAAACCAAAAAAACATGTCAACGTCACACTGAATTATTAACATTCTACACAAAGTGTTAATTCAGACAAACCAAAATCCTCATCAACAATAGTTGACAGACTTTTCTAAAGCCTTCGACCGAATCGACCATACTATCGCCATAACAAAACTCATCAGCTTAGGAGTTCGCCCCTGCATTGTGCCATGGATCATGAGTTTCTTGCAATCCGTCAACAATGTACCCGTTACAGATCGGTTTTATCTGAATGGTCAATGTTGCAGGCTGGAGTACCACAGGGAACTCGCTTAGGGCCCATTGTCTTTCTAGCCATGATTAATGATGCAGCGCCACCGACCGGCATCAACGCCTACAGATCGTCGGCGACATGCGCTCGTTGAATGTCGTACTCGAGATGAACCATCCAGCATACAGAGTGCCGTCACAGACCTCGCCACATGGTCAGAGGCCAACCACATGAAACTGGATGCCACCAAATGTTTCGCAATGGAAGTCAATTTCACACGAAATCCTACCATCCCACCCGCAATTTGCATCGATGGCCAAGAATTACAATCTGTCAATATTATAAAGCTTCTCGGCATTCTGATCCAAAGTGACCTGAAATGGGAATCAAATGTTACCAATATCATCATAAGAGCAAATGGAAAACTCTATCCCATTAACGATTTGTTAACCATGGAACACCGGTTTGGAATAGCGGCATCACCAAGAAACAATGCGAAAGCTTAGAAAAAATCCAAAAGCGAGCCCTCCGCATCATCATTGGTGCTCGGTATACAACTTACCAGAATGCTCTTACCTGCTTTGATATGCAATCACTTGAGCAACGGAGACTTTCGCTGTGCACATCTTTCATTGGAAAATGTATTTCCAGTAACCAGTTAAAAAACGTCTTACCACAGATTACTAAAAAAAGTTCTTAGACATACTATGAAACTACCTGAACTACGTGTGCGTTGCCGATCAAACAGAGTGAAAAATAGCCCCATACCATCACTTATACGTACCCACAATTCTAGTTTTAATATTACCCGGTACCAATATCATAGTTATGATGTACAGTGTAAACCCTATAAGTGCAATACTTGAATGCAAACTATGGTTTCAATTTAAAATGATACACACAATGTAATGAAATCAAGTTTTTATGTGGATATATTTTATATACACACCTGTATATACTTTTTAAATATTTATACTGGGGTCTAATCTTTGTATTATAAAAGAAACACTACATCTTCTGTATCGAAGTTAAAAATCTTTGACCATTTATTTTTAATTGTTTAAATGACTGAAATTATCTTCCATGGCCAATGTCACAGTTGTCTCCTCTTCCTCTTCCTCTACCACTTCTACTTTTCCACCTCCTCCTTCATCTTGCCCTTCTCCTTCCTTCTCATTCGTGTTTTAACAAGCCACTTTTCCCTCTTTCTTCTTCTTCTATAATATCACTTCTTCTAATAATTCCCCTTTTTATAATCTGGATAAACCAGTATAACCTTTTACTTTGAGTAGCTTTTACCTAGAGTATATTGTTCATTCATACAATTTGCCATATACAAGTATTTTTTTTTTCTACATTACTTCGCCTCTATCATTTGTAGTTTGTATAATGTGTAATGGTTGGATATTGATACCTTATGATATTGTTACTATTCGCACTACCCTCCGTCTATCCTCCTACTATCCCTACTTGAATCTTCTTCTTTTTCCTCCTTCTCTTCTACTTTTTCCTCTTCATCTTCTTCTCAATCTTACCATCTTCTTTTCTTTTCTTTCTTTACTCTACACCATTATCATGTTCTACTCCACTTTTCTTTATCTCCTTTTATATATTATAGTTAGTTATATATATATAGTTATATATATAGAGTTAGGGACATCAAATAAGAAATTAGAATTTTATAGTTACGGGTAAATATTATTTTACACAATTTACTCATTCACGTTCAGTTCATTAATTTTGATGTCATTTGCTATGAATGTTTTTATATATTGTATTTTACATTTGTAAAACATTGCCCAATTCGGCCGTTTAGGCGCGATGAATGTTATTCTTTTTACTCAATAAAACCATTATCAATTCAATTCAATGCTATAGAGCGCCGTTCGCTCGAAATTGCTGAATAAGTATGACTCAAAGAAAAGAGTGGTGAAAGTTAACCTCAACCTCGTGCATATTCGCAACGCTCGATACGTGAATATTCATATTTGCTGCGCCGCTACCGAGCATGTGTACTTTCTCTTCGCCATTTTAATCAACGATATACAGCATGGGATGAATTGGGTTAGGACGAGGAATCGCCCTTTTTCCTATCGAAGACGTCTTCAAATTATAATTTCAAGTGGTTGTCCAGATGCCCAGGAGTCGAAAAACATTGTACATTTTAAGTCAAAATTGTAATTACTACTTCTTTACATTTCGAAAAAATGTGCCCCAACCCACTGTTTGAATCGTTTTCCTATGCAGGCTCTGGAGCTCTGAGGCCTTTGGCTGCGGAGCTCCCTGGAGTTAGGGAAGAAATAGACTGAAAATTTCTTTCTCTTTCGTTCGTTAGCCTTTTTTGAGTAGGGTCGGCTCCTCGGGCATTGTGGCATGCGCCTGTAATCCAGCTAACAATGGAAGTTACAAACTGATTCAGCTGAGGACGCAGGTTCGAAACTGAGTCACGTCTTTCGGATGGTGACGTTAAAGTCGGTCCCCAGGCGTTAACAATCATATCTAATTGATACAGGTCTGTAAAACCCAATTACACACACACTCCTCTCTTTAGAGACAGAAGCCGGCCATAGGGTCTCCTGAGTCCTGACAGAAGTTGGTGGGACGAAGTCACGAAAGTCCCACCAAAAGTGCCACCCAACTTTGGACTAAAATGTCATTTCAGCGGATTCATATCCGATGCTATTTATTAGGCCTAGGCTTATATACATCAGTTCCCTCTGAGAGACCCTATGGCTGGCTTCTGTCTCTAAAGAGAGGAGCCGACTCTACCCAAATAAGAGGCTAACGACGAAAGAGACAGAAATTTCGGTCTAGGGAGAAGGATCTGTGAACTACTCAACTAGTAAAACTAAAGTAGTAATCCCATTCTCTCTTACTTTTTTAGGCCTCGTAAGGCTAGTATTACTCTTATTAGATTCATGTTTGATTTTTCACCTCCAATGTAAAGCCTTAAAGGTACTACAGTGTATATCCCATTTGCAGGGCAAAAAAATTAAAAGGTTAAATTCCAATGGCATTTGAAAGACAATACTAATTTAGAACTTCCCTAAAAAAGGGGCTTGAAAATGTCTTTAAGTGGGAAAATAGCAACTATTAGTTGTCGAATCGACTTAGGAGCTATATTAGAGCCAGTAAGTAATAGTCTGATTTTTCAGACCATTGTCCGAATGGTCGTACCTTTTATGCTCCGCAAAGATTCATTCAGTTTAATTTTGGCCATTATAAGAAGTGGGTTATTGATGTAGACAAATGCTCATGTACCCTTTACAGCTCATTTTATGTATGTGATTACCAAAGATGAGAAAAAAAAGCCAGTCAGTCACTCAATAGTGTCTGACAGTGAAATCTAGCAAGTAAACGGGTTTCCTTGCATAATTTGAATATTAGGACACTGCTAACGTTTAAATTTCACAGATAGGACATACTGTACATGACATATTCATAATTCCTGCAAAGTTCTACATAATTTGATGTTGGCTGCAAAGGGACATAGTATCTTTAAAGGGATTGGGTAACTTTGTCTCAGATTCTGAAACAAAATCCTGGATTTAGCTCATGCTGCAATGATAATTATGAACCTTTAGGTCAGTAAGGAACCCCATGACTTTTACAAGCCGATCGCCTGTCTGATTATCAAGAAATTTATAATTGGAAATCAAAATCAAATTTTGCGTTTTCCTAACGGTTTTCATAACACTACTGTCTATTGGGAAAATGAGTATGGTAAAACCGATGACTCAAAGATTGTTACTTTTTGAGGTGCTTCATGATCATTTTGGAGCGCAATTTTTTCAGGGCTTCATTATTACACCATATCACAGACACTGATAGGGCCGTAGGGCCATGCATCTCAGATTTAACATTGTTAAAGATTAGGGCTGTGCATAACCGTGTAATGAGGTACTCAGTACACTCCCAGCCTTGCGAATACTCGAATACTCGGACGCCATGTTTTTTGAATTTTTGAATTTTTTGAATTTTATTTTTCATTTTTTTTTTTTTGCCAACACCATACTACGAACAGTACGAAGGTTTGTCTCTGAAAACCCCAGCGATTTTACTTCAAGTTGCTGTTGAAAGCGCCTATTTGTGCTTTTGAATTTTTGACAAATAATTGAAACAATGTTATTTTAAAACTAAAGATGACAGGCATATATTCCTCCCGAGTCCAAACAGAAATCCAGAGATTTGGTCCCAGTTTCTGAGTGGTGAGTTGACAGTGACACCCTGTGTATGATTGAGCTGGGAAACATTTTTACCCACGGAGCATGCGGTGCTCTTCTGGCACGGGTGACCGTCGGCCTGGACAGTGCCAGGTGAGCGGGAAAAAAAAAAAAAAAATGGCGAGTATTGAGTAGAAATCGTACTCGGTAGCTGTCAACAGTGCAGTATTCAGTATTCGATTACTGTGCAGCCTTATTAAAGATAAAGACCAGTTCTGGTCATGCGATTGCATTGGGAAAGAAACGTTGTGGAATCGATCAGAAAGCGATCAACGATCGATCAGAAAACATCTAGCATAAGTCTTGGTGTGCACTGCAAGGTTCTGGAATCATCAAAATGATAAGAAATTTGGCCAAGTCTTGGTAAAGTTACAAGCACTGTACACAGAAAGATGTATATGGGACTACGCGACACCGCCGACACGTGCGCGATATCTATTTGGTCCCAATAGATATAATAATTTACCAAACATATCAATTAGTAGGAGGTTTCCCGGCAAAATTTGTATCATCACGTATTAGTCATATTCTTTCACATGATTGGTAATGAGAGCTTCCATTTCATTTTTGAGAGGGGCGTTTCCAAAACTGGTCTATACCTTTAAACGATGCCTTTAACTAGAGTGTCTGATCGTGCACTCGGTTTTGTGTGCTAAAATCCTTCCCATAGAGATTGCACACACCCATATGCAGTCTATGTGCATTGCGCTCATGCAAAATTGGTCAATGTTTTTATTATTACCAAATTTAGATTCAAACCTTTATCGCTCGTGATCCTAAGGTGATACTCAATAAATGATCTCATATGAAAGAGCAGGTTTTCTCCATAATTCCCAAAGGGGCTCATTTCGAATTATAAAAATATCTTGATCAAAACAGCGATTTAAACATTGTTCCCATCGTAGCTGCGATATTTGCCACTCTCCTGAAGTGTGCCCCCGAGGCTTATGCAGGGCTAGATAATATCCATGTGCTTATTTTTTTGCTGGCTCCAAGGGATCAAAAGTGATAACAGTTTGAAAATACCCTTCCCCTTATTTTTTGGATCAGCTAAATAGGGAGGCGTGAGCTCCGCTCTGCCGAACCCATGGTGACAGCGCGTAAAATCTGCACATGCATATGCATTCAGACCGCGACAGTCACCACGTGTGGAACGTGCACACGGAAGACACCGGAGGAGAGGCTTGCGATCGCGCTCAAGTTACGCATGCAGCTAAGCAACACGCATACGCTTGCATATTGCACAATGCAGCTGTTTAGCTATAATTACTGTAGCAAAACAAAATAACTCTGCGTGTACGTCTTTTTCTTTGATTCTGACAAAAAAATTATGAATATTTCTGTGATTTTTTTTTTGGGGGAACTGTATCCTTGGATAGAAACATCGATGAGTCTTCAAATTAGAAATGTATTATTCTGAGTGAATAATTTGTTCAATTATCCAACCATAATGGTAGGGTGTCTGATCCCGCACCCGATGTTAAGTGCTAAACTTCTTCCCATAGAGATTGCACGCATCCCTATGCAGTCTACGTTAACCCTGTAACCGATCATCGGATCGGGGCGATCATCGGCCGATCACGGAGATCGGAAAATTAAATTCCGAAAATTTTCAAGTTAAGGGCTATCAAATGCTTTTAAAAAATGCATAGCTGGGATTATTTTGTCATTTGGAGTTGTTGTGGACCATGTTTGTTGATATTTAGTCATTTTAGTGCCTTTTCATGACTTTGAAATGAATAGTATTGGTCTAAGAAAACAGGCAAAACATGCGAGCCGCCATCTTGGATTATAATGTAGGCACGCATTTTTGTCCATTGTCATTAAAATCCAAGATGGCGGCTCGCATGTTTTGCCTCTATTTTATCAATTTCAAAGTCATGAAAAGGCACTTAGTATCAATAAACATGGTCTACAACAACTCTAAATGACAAAATAATCCCAGCTATGCATTTTTTAAAGCATTTGATAGCCCAAAACTTGAAAATTTTCGGCATTAAAAAAAAAAAAATAAATAAATAAAATCTGCTGATTTTTTTTGCCAATATTTTTCGCAGATACCGATCAAAGGTGCGAGGGTGTCGCTCCGATCTTCGATCCGATCAAAGCCCCAACTTACAGGGTTAGTCTACGTGCATTGCACGATCATGCAAAATTGGTCAAAGTTTTTTTTTTCAAAAGCGAGATTCAAACCTTTATTCTTTGTGATCCTGAAGGTGATACTCAATAAATGAGGTGTCATATGAAAGAGCAGATTAATCCCCATATTTCCAAAGGGCGTTATCTCGAAATTCTAAAAATATCTTGGTCAAAACAGCTATTTAAACATTGTTTCCTGGCTAGCTCGAAATTTGCCACTTTTGAGATATGTCGCCCTGGCGATAAGTAGTCCTAGTCGTAAGGAATATATCCATACGCTTATTTTTCGCTAGCCCCAGGGATCACAAACAATTACAGTTTGAAAATACCCTTCCTCCCATTTTCAGATCAGCTAAGTAGGGAGGCGTGGTGACGCATGGTGATAGCGCGTAAAATCTGCACATGAATATGCATCGGACCGCGTGTGTGTATTGGCAAAGAGACCTGGAAGTGGATGCCCATTGAAGACAATGGATTGCCATTCGCTCGAGTTGCGCATGCAGCTAAGCAACACGTACGCTTCATAGTGCGCAATCCAGCTGTTTTGCTAAATTTAGCAACACAACATAACTCTGCGTGTAAGTCTTTTTCGTCGATGCTGACAAAAATAGCATGAATATTTCTTTTATTTGAGGGCTTATCTTTTGATAGAAACATCGGTGAGTCTTGAAATTTGAAATGTATTATTCTGAATGAATGATTTTTTAAATTATTGAACAATGGTGAAAAACGATCCAAAAGGGAAAATTGAAAAATCAACTTCAGACACCCTGATAATGGTGAAAAACAAACCAAAGGGAAACTTGAAAATTCGTTCAGACACCCTACTTCAGTCTTCAGGATCACAAAGAATAAAGGTTTGAATCTCGATTTGGTAATAAAAACATTGACCAATTTTGCAAGATCGTGCAATGCACAGACTTGCATAGGGCTGCGTGCAATCTCTATGGAGTATGGGAAGGATTTTAGCACACAACGTGTGTACTAAATTGATGCCTGTCAGCTCAGCACGTGACGTATGCATGCAGCGCTAGAGGTCAATACTGTACGCATGCCATGCCATGCCAGGCATTACTAGTATTGAATAGAGTCTACTAGATTCTAATCTATCATCTATGCTTTGCTGGATCTGGATCTAGCTCAGTAGCTGGAGTGATCAGCTTTAGATCTAGGCCTATCACAGCTACAGTATAAGTGATATAAATAATCTACTACTAGTACTACTACTACTAGGTCTATTCTATCTAGATCTAGCCTACTAATACTAGTCTATCTACTATCTAGTCTTCGATCTTCATGATTTCATCAAATTTCAAAATTCAATTTCAAATGCGATCGGTTTGGATTTTTTCATGAATCAAAATCAAAATTTATTAAAGTAAGATCATTTACTATAAAAATTTAGTATAGAACTTTATTACTCACATCCTTGACAAAATGATGATCTTCAAAGTAGCTCCAGCAGCTAGCAGTCCAGTGCAATGGAAAGATGTCGTTTTCTTCAGACCGACTATTTTCCCACACATGAGTGAATGTGTGGGACCACTGTCTGACTCTAGTCTGAGCTAGATCTATGTAGGCCTATAACTTGGTGAATTCTGGCCTGGCCTGGTTCGATCCTTTCTCATTTTGTTAAATTCTTGCTCTGGAAAACTCTCAAAATTCTTCTTTCCTGGTGTTAATCTAACCTTTTCCCGTTTCCCCATACTGTGGGTTTGAAAAGAAGACAAATCTGGCGAAATGGCAAAGTAATGATTGAAAAGCGCCGTTGAGAGTTGTACAGTACTTGTATTTTTTGCCATGCCGGGATTTTGAAATTGAAATTAAATATTTCGCTCTCTACCACTAGATGGCAGCAAACACAAATTGAGTTCCAGTTTTTTCTTTCTTTTTCTTCTTCCATTTTTGGACCCTCCGACCCCCTCCGACAGGCCTTTTTATTGAAAATCAATCTCTGAATAACATATTTGAATACATGTACAAATGAATATCATATGATACTTCAGAATAAGATATAAATAACGAATATCAACCATAATAAGCGATTACTGAAACCGTAGCATATTGATAATAATAATATGATAATAATAATACTATATAGCTAGCTGTACTGATATACAGAACATAGATTTTTTTAAAACAACAACAACAATGCAACATCATGACTGAAAATGATGTGGGAAATTCAATATAATATCATTAAACGATCAAAATCCTCTCAAAATTTATCCATTTGTTATCGAATGTGTCAGTTTTGTTACCAAGTATACTAACTTAATTGCCTCTCATTCGTGTAACTATTCCTGATGTTGTTTTATTGTCTGGAAGGACTCGGTATAGACTTTTGTATTTGAGTTACAGCTTCCTTTCTATAGCTGTCATTTGTTGTGATATAAAACTCTTGGAGAATTAGACAAACAAATTGTTACAATTCCATCTTATTGGATCAGTTCAAGGTCATTAAAGCAATAGAGTAGTTAGCTAATTCTTTTGCTAATTAGATACTTTTTACTTCAAATATTCAAATTAAAGTAGACAAATTTAAAAAAATCTTAATTCTACAATATAATTATATTTATAGGGAGAGTTGAGGTCTGAGGAGGGCCAGTAAATTGTCCGAATCCGATCTTTGAACCTATTGGTATATTAACACGAAAAGACATAAATCAATATTAATCTTTGGAAATTCTTTTAAATACGCGACTGAATGTTCTCAAAATAAACAACATATTAACGACGTAATGGTGATTGGGCAACCATCGAAACATTATTCCCTAGCTGGCTAAAAATTGGGTTTTGAACAGTTTTAGGTCGAATTGTTTTGAAGGGGCCGTCTCTATAAGAGTGTAGTTTATCATGTTTTCTTTATTGTCATATTTTGCGAACTTTCTGACCCCTCCAAGAACTCAAAGAAATACAGTGACACACGATCGTAATATCGAGTGCTAGCTCAAATGCCTATTATGAAGATGATTATATTAAAGATGCAGATCGGAAATAAACATGCAATAAATGACTGACCACCCTCCCCCGCAAAAAACCCATCAAGACTATATAGAAGTATTAAAGAAACTGAAAGAAATTACACAATATGAAAATTGTTAAAGAAAAGAGAACAAAAATATAAATATTAAAAATGCCAGAAATATAGCCATGAATTGAATATCTCAAAAACGACAATTGTTTTGCAGGATAGAGGTTGAGTAGGAGGCCGGGCGCGGACCACAGGGGCGGCGATGGGCCCGCCCCCACCCTGGCCCCAAAAACAGGTAAAAAAGAGATGGTAACATTAATTTTACCTTTTAAAACAAAAATGAAAATTGGCCGCTCCCTGGCATTCTTCAGACATTCTTCACCCCACCAATTCCGCAGGATTTTCTCAGCCCCCAGCTTTGTTTTTATTGACTTATACGAATGAAACGACTAAAACACGCAACATTTCTTAGTGAAATAAACTAACCTCGATATATAGCCTCCTACAGGGGCCAGGGGCGGATCCAGCCGGCGGCAAGGGAGGGCCGAAAAGGCCCACTTCGTGCGAAAATTTGAAAACCGTGCCTGCCGATTTTCCGCTCAGTGGGGAGGGGGTTTGAAAAATGAAAAAAAGTGCTGGTCGATTTTTCGCTAAGTGGGGTGAGCACAATTTTTTGTTTGCCTCCGAAATTTTTTTTTTTTCACCCCTTGAGCGCAAGGGAGGGCAATCTTCTTTTTTACAAAAAGGTGTTTTTACTTGTTTTTTTCTAGGGAGGCCCCCTGGATCCGCCACTGACAGGGGCAGATCCAGGCGGCCGCAAAAGGGGGCCAAATCTTGAGAAAATATTTAGCGGCGAATTAGCCAGCCGCCTGCAAAGGGAAGGGGGTCCTTATCTTGAAAAAATATATAGCGGCGAATTAGCCAGCCGGCTAATAAGCAGGGGAGATGTTGAGAAGAAAAAGTAGTGCCCTCTCCTCCTCCCCCGTTGAGCCCAAAATTTTTTAAAAGTGCTCCCTTCCCTCCCTACCCTGATTCGCCGCTAAATATTTACTCGAGATTTGCCCCCTTTACTGGATCCGCCCCTGTAGAAGTCTATATATCCGGGTTACGAAAAATCGATTATTTCACTGAGAAATGTTGCATGTTAATTTTAGTCGTTTCATACGTAAAAGTTGATAAAAACAAAGCTTGGGGGCAGGGAAAAATACTGCCGATTCGGGAGGGGGGTGAAGATATCAAAGTGTACACTACGTCAATGGACAAAAAAAAATTGTTTATTTGTTTTCACCTTCGTACGTATGTTTGGTGGGAACCGCTATTAATGTTATGTTTTTATTATTGACTTTATTACTTTAATTATCATTTGTTTAAATGGTTAAATGATAGTAGGCCTATGTTTAAACATATTTGAAACTAAATTTTATGACTTCTGTACAATGTTTAAGTATTACAATATTTTAAAAATATCTTTAAAATGTTCTTTTTATATCGTTTGTATAGCATTAAAAGATGTGGGAAAATGTTTCCTTGCGATATAAAGAAAACATAAAATGTGGAATGTTTGTAAGATCTTTTTAAAACATTTTGAAAAACGTTCAAAAAATGTTATTTTAATTGTTGTGATAAAAATGTATTTAAAATGTATTCTTGTGACATTTGTAAAACGTTTCAATGTTAAGAATACAATATTTTAACAACATTTTTAAAATGTTTTTTTTTAATATCATATATATAACATTTAAAAGATGTTGGAAAAACGTTTCTTTTCTTCTTTAAAACCTTTTTATGATATTACGAAAACATTACATCTGAAATGTTTGTGAGATCTTTTTAAACATTAGGAAAAACGTTCAAAAAATGTTTTTAAATTGTTTTGATAAAATTGTTTCTGAAATGTTTTTTATGACATTTGTAAAACGTTTGAATGTAAAGACTACAATATTTTAACGACATTTTTAAAATGTTTTTTTTTTTTTAATCATATCTATTACATTTAAAAGATGTTGGAAAACGTTTCTTTTCTTCTTTGAAAACATTATTATGATATTACGAAAACATTACATCTGGAATGTTTGTGAGATCTTTTGAACATTTTGAAAAACGTTCAAAAAATGTTATTTTAATTGTTTTGATAAAAGTATTTAAAACGTATTCTTGTGACATTTGTAAAATGTTTCAATGTAAAGACTACAATATTTTAACAACATTTTTAAAATGTTTTTAATATCATATCAATAACATTTAAAAGATGTTTGAAAAACGTTTCTTTTCTTCTTTGAAACATTATAACGATATTACGAAAACATTACATCTGGAATGTTTGTAAGATCTTTAAAAACATTTTGAATAACGTTAAAAATGTTATTTTAATTGTTTTGATAAAAACGTATTTAAAACGTATTCTTGTGGCATTTGTAAAACGTTTCAATGTAAAGACTACAATATTTTAACAACATTTTTAAAATGTTTTTTTAATATCATATCTATATAACATTTAAAACATGTGAGAAAAACGTTTCTTTCTTCTTTGAAAACATTATTATAATATTACGAAAACATTACATGTCGACTGTTTGTAAGATCTTTTTTAAACATTTTGAAAAACGTTCAAAAATTTTTTTTAAATTGTTTTGATAAATTGTTTCTGAAATGATTTTTAATGACTATTGTATAAAGTCAAAATGTAAAGATTAAAATATTTTAACAACATTCTTAAAATGTTATGTTTATATCATATCAATAACATTTAAAAGATGTTGGATAAACGTTTCTTTTCTTCTTTGAAACATTATTACGATATAACGAAAACATTACATCTGGAATGTTTGTGAGATATTTTAAAACATTTTGAAAAACGTTCAAAAATGTTATTTTAATTGTTTTGATGAAAATGTATTTAAAACGTATTCTTGTGACATTTGTAACACGTTTCAATGTAAAGACTACAATATTTTAACAACATTTTAAAAAATGTTCTGTTTATATCATATCAATAACATTTAAAAGATGTTGGAAAAACGTTTCTTTTCTTCTTTGAAACATTATTATGATATTACGAAAACATTACATCTGGAATGTTTGTGAGATCTTTTAAAACATTTTGAAAAACGTTCAAAAATGTTATTTTAATTGTTTTGATAAAAACGTATTTAAAACGTATTCTTGTGACATTTGTAAAACGTTTCAATGTAAAGATTACAATATTTTAACAACATTCTTAAAATGTTCTGTTTATATCATATCAATAACATTTAAAAGATGTTGGAAAAACGTTTCTTTTCTTCTTTGAAACATTATTACGATATAACGAAAACATTACATCTGGAATGTTTGTGAGATATTTTAAAACATTTTGAAAAACGTTCAAAAATGTTATTTTAATTGTTTTGATAAAAACGTATTTAAAACGTATTCTTGTGACATTTGTAACACGTTTCAATGTAAAGACTACAATATTTTAACAACATTTTAAAATGTTCTGTTTATATCATATCTATAACATTTTAAAGATGTTGGAAAAACGTTTCTTTTCTTCTTTGAAAACATTATTATGATATTACGAAAACATTACATCTGGAATGTTTGTGAGATCTTTTAAACATTTAGAAAAACGTTCAAAAATGTTATTTTAATTGTTTTGATAAAAACGTATTTAAAACGTTTTCTTGTGGCATTTGTAAAATGTTTCAATGTAAAGATTACAATATTTTAACAACATTCTTAAAATGTTCTGTTTATATCATATCAATAACATTTAAAAGATGTTGGAAAAACGTTTCTTTTCTTCTTTGAAACATTATTACGATATAACGAAAACATTACATCTGGAATGTTTGTGAGATATTTTAAAACATTTTGAAAAACGTTCAAAAATGTTATTTTAATTGTTTTGATAAAAACGTATTTAAAACGTATTCTTGTGACATTTGTAACACTTTTCAATGTAAAGACTACAATATTTTAACAACATTTTTAAAATGTTCTGTTTATATCATATCCATAACATTTTAAAGATGTTGGAAAAACGTTTCTTTTCTTCTTTGAAACATTTGTACGATATTACGAAAACATTACATCTGGAATGTTTGTGAGATATTTTTAAACATTTTGAAAAACGTTCAAAAATGTTTTTTAATCGTTTTGATAAAAACGTATCTAAAATGTGTTCTTGTGACATTTGTAAAATGTTTCAATGTAAAGATTACAATATTTTAACAACATTCTTAAAATGTTCTGTTTATATCATATCAATAACATTTAAAAGATGTTGGAAAAACGTTTCTTTTCTTCTTTGAAACATTATTATGATATTACGAAAACATTACATCTGGAATGTTTGTGAGATATTTTAAAACATTTTGAAAAACGTTCAAAAATGTTATTTTAATTGTTTTGATAAAAACGTATTTAAAACGTATTCTTGTGACATTTGTAAAACGTTTCAATGTAAAGACTACAATATTTTAACAACATTTTTAAAATGTTCTGTTTATATCATATCCATAACATTTAAAAGATGTTGGAAAAACGTTTCTTTTCTTCTTTGAAACATTATTACGATATTACGAAAACATTACATCTGGAATGTTTGTGAGATATTTTAAAACATTTTGAAAAACGTTCAAAAAATGTTTTTTTAATCGTTTTGATAAAAACGTATCTAAAATGTGTTCTTGTGACATTTGTAAAACGTTTCAATGTAAAGATTACAATATTTTAACAACATTCTTAAAATGTTCTGTTTATATCATATCAATAACATTTAAAAGATGTTGGAAAAACGTTTCTTTTCTTCTTTGAAACATTATTACGATATTACGAAAACATTACATCTGGAATGTTTGTGAGATATTTTAAAACATTTTGAAAAACGTTCAAAAATGATATTTTAATTGTTTTGATAAAAACGTATTTAAAATGTATTCTTGTGACATTTGTAACACGTTTCAATGTAAAGATTACAATATTTTAACAACATTTTAAAATGTTCTGTTTATATCATATCAATAACATTTAAAAGATGTTGGAAAAACGTTTCTTTTCTTCTTTGAAAACATATATTATGATATTACGAAAACATTACATCTGGAATGTTTGTGAGATCTTTTAAAACATTTTGAAAAACGTTCAAAAATGTTATTTTAATTGTTTTGATAAAAACGTATTTAAAACGTATTCTTGTGACATTTGTAAAACGTTTCAATGTAAAGATTACAATATTTTAACAACATTCTTAAAATGTTCTGTTTATATCATATCAATAACATTTAAAAGATGTTGGAAAAACGTTTCTTTTCTTCTTTGAAAACATTATTATGATATTACGAAAACATTACATCTGGAATGTTTGTGAGATCTTTTTTGAACATTTAGAAAAACGTTCAAAAAATGTTATTTTAATCGTTTTGATAAAAACGTATCTAAAATGTGTTCTTGTGACATTTGTAAAACGTTTCAATGTAAAGATTACAATATTTTAACAACATTCTTAAAATGTTCTGTTTATATCATATCAATAACATTTAAAAGATGTTTGAAAAACGTTTCTTTTCTTCTTTGAAACATTTTTACGATATTACGAAAACATTACATCTGGAATGTTTGTAAGATCTTTTAAAACATTTTGAAAAACGTTCAAAAATGTTATTTTAATTGTTTTGATAAAAACGTATTTAAAACGTATTCTTGTGACATTTGTAACACGTTTCAATGTAAAGACTACAATATTTTAACAACATTTTAAAATGTTCTGTTTATATCATATCTATAACATTTTAAAGATGTTGGAAAAACGTTTCTTTTCTTCTTTGAAAACATTATTATGATATTACGAAAACATTACATCTGGAATGTTTGTGAGATCTTTTGAACATTTAGAAAAACGTTCAAAAATGTTATTTTAATCGTTTTGATAAAAACGTATTTAAAACGTTTTCTTGTGACATTTGTAAAACGTTTCAATGTAAAGATTACAATATTTTAACAACATTCTTAAAATGTTCTGTTTATATCATATCAATAACATTTAAAAGATGTTGGAAAAACGTTTCTTTTCTTCTTTGAAACATTTTACGATATTACGAAAACATTACATCTGGAATGTTTGTGAGATCTTTTTGAACATTTAGAAAAACGTTCAAAAATGTTATTTTAATCGTTTTGATAAAAACGTATTTAAAACGTTTTCTTGTGACATTTGTAAAACGTTTCAATGTAAAGATTACAATATTTAAACAACATTCTTAAAATGTTCTGTTTATATCATATCAATAACATTTAAAAGATGTTGGAAAAACGTTTCTTTTCTTCTTTGAAACATTTTACGATATAACGAAAACATTACATCTGGAATGTTTGTGAGATCTTTTTGAACATTTAGAAAAACGTTCAAAAATGTTATTTTAATCGTTTTGATAAAAACGTATTTAAAATGTATTCTTGTGACTATTGTACAACGTCAAAATGTAAAGATTACAATATTTTAACAACATTCTTAAAATGTTTTTTTAATATCATATCTATAACATTTAAAACATGTTAGAAAAACGTTTCTTTCCTTTTTAAAACATTATTACGATATTACGAAAACATTACATGTGAAATGTTTGTAAGATCTTTTTAAACATTTAAAAACATTCAAAAATGTTTTTTAAATGTTTAAAAAAACGTATTTAAAATGTATTTTGTGACGTTTGTACAACGTCTAAATGTAAGGTTACAATATTTTAACAACATTTTTAAAATGTTCTGTTTATATCATATTTTTAACATTTAAAAGATGTTGGAAAAACGTTTATTTTCTTCTTTGAAAACATTATTATGATTTTAGGAAAACATTACATCTGGAATGTTTGTGAGATATTTTAAACATTTTGAAAAACGTTCAAAAATGATATTTTAATTGTTTTGATAAAAACGTATTTAAAACGCATTCTTGTGACATTTGTAAAACGTTTCAATGTAAAGATTACAATATTTTAACAACATTCTTAAAATGTTCTGTTTATATCATATCAATAACATTTAAAAGATGTTGGAAAAACGTTTATTTTCTTCTTTGAAAACATTATTATGATTTTAGGAAAACATTACATCTGGAATGTTTGTGAGATATTTTTTAAACATTTTGAAAAACGTTCAAAAAATGATATTTTAAATGTTTTAATAAAAACGTATTTAAAATGTATTTTTGTGACGTTTGTACAACGTCTAAATGTAAGGGTTACAATATTTTAACAACATTTTTAAAATGTTCTGTTTATATCATATTAATAACATTTGAAAGATGTTTGAAAAACGTTTCTTTTATTCTTTGAAACATTTTTACGATATTACGAAAACATTACATCTGGAATGTTTGTAAGATCTTTTAAAACATTTTGAAAAACGTTCAAAAAATGTTATTTTAATTGTTTTGATAAAAACGTATTTAAAATGTATTCTTGTGACATTTGTAAAACGTTTCAATGTTAAGAATACAATATTTTAACAACATTTTTAAAATGTTCTGTTTATATCATATCAATAACATTTAAAACATGTAAGAAAAACATTTCTTTCCTTTTAGAAAACATTATTATGATATTAGGGAAAACATTCCATGTCGACTGTTTGTAAGATCTTTTTTAAACATTTAGAAAAACATTCAAAAAATGTTTTTTTAAATGTTTTAATAAAAACTTACTTAAAATGTATTTTTGTGACGTTTGTACAACGTCGAAATGTAAGGGTTACAATATTTTAACAACATTTTTAAAATGTTCTGTTTATATCATATTAATAACATTTAAAAGATGTTTGAAAAACGTTTCTTTTATTCTTTGAAACATTTTTACGATATTACGAAAACATTACATCTGGAATGTTTGTAAGATCTTTTAAAAACATTTTGAAAAACGTTCAAAAAATGTTATTTTAATTGTTTTGATGAAAATGTATTTAAAATGTATTCTTGTGACATTTGTAAAACCTTTTAATGTTAAGAATACAATATTTTAACAACATTTTTAAAATGTTTTTTTTAATATCATATCTATAACATTTAAAACATGTAAGAAAAACATTTCTTTCCTTTTTGAAAACATTATTATGATATTACGAAAACATTACATGTGAAATGTTTGTAAGATCTTTTTTAAACATTTAGAAAAACATTCAAAAATGTTTTTTAAATGTTTTAATAAAACGTATTTAAAATGTATTTTTGTGACGTTTGTACAACGTCTAAATGTAAGGGTTACAATATTTTAACAACATTTTTAAAATGTTCTGTTTATATCATATTAATAACATTTAAAAGATGTTTGAAAAACGTTTCTTTTATTCTTTGAAACATTTTTACGATATTACGAAAACATTACATCTGGAATGTTTGTAAGATCTTTTAAAAAACGTTCAAAAAATGTTATTTTAATTGTTTTGATAAAAATGTATTTAAAATGTATTCTTGTGACATTTGTAAAACGGTTCAATGTTAAGAATACAATATTTTAACAACATTTTTAAAATGTTTTTTTAAATATCATATCTATAACATTTAAAACATGTAAGAAAAACATTTCTTTCCTTTTTGAAAACATTTTTATGATATTACGAAAACATTACATGTGAAATGTTTGTAAGATCTTTTTTAAACATTTAGAAAAACATTCAAAAATGTTTTTAAATGTTTTAATAAAAACGTATTTAAAATGTATTTTTGTGACGTTTGTACAACGTCTAAATGTAAGGGTTACAATATTTTAACAACATTTTTAAAATGTTCTTTTTATATCATATCAATAACATTTAAAAGATGTTGGGAAAACGTTTCTTTGCTTCCTTCAAAACATTCTTATGATATTATAAAAACATAAAATATCGGCCGTTTGTAAGATATTTTTAAACATTTTACAATAATGTTTAAAAGATGTTTTAAAACATTACCCGAAAATCATCGGACATGGTACATTACTAAAATGTTTTTATAATGTTAAACATAATATCAATAATGTTTTATAAATGTTATAATGACAGTTTTAACAAATGTTGTTTTCAAGACATTTGTAAGACCTTTTGAAAATGTTATGATAACGTTTTGTGTTAGCTGGGTAATTGCGGTTCGACTAAGATCAATTCTATTTTTAAATTACAAAAGAGAGCTATCCGTATTTGTACAGGAACACATTATTTGGCTCACATTGACCCCTTATTCTCTAAACTTAGAACACTAAAATTGTTTGATTTGAATACTATTCAAGTAGCAGTTATTATGTTCAAGTATATTAATAAACAACTTCCACCATCCTTTGATAACATGTTTAGTTTCAATTGTTCTGTTCATTCCTACCCCACTCGCATATCTAGAAATTTCCATCTAATAAACTAACCCCAAATTATTAATAACGCACAAATCCATTAGACATTGTGGTCCGGATATTTGGAATAATTTTCCCGACAACATCAAATCCTGTTCAACCCTCTATTCCTTGAAAGCCACACTCAAACGAATAATAATACAATCATATGTGCCAAACGCTCTAAATTAGTATAATAGCTTTGTCTGAAACCATGATTTAATATTCATTTTACTCAACTGCCGTCTGCTGCACCCGCACTTGCAATTGCACTGCACCCACTTGATCACTAGGTTTTACCAAGAGAGTTTTGTTGCTAAATCTTTTTTTCCCCCTTTTTTTCACGAGGCCGCCATCCATTTCCAGCCTAACCGATGGCGGTCTCCTGCGTTCTGAAACTTATCTATTTAGTTCAATGAAAAATATATACAAATACCTGTTATACTTGTTTGCATGCTTAATTTGTATTATGGTTATTGCATAATATTATTAGACATGATTTGCTATGTATGTAATACTTATGTAAAAATGTGTAACCTTGTATTTGTTATTTGCACGCAGAAATAAAATCAATCAAACAAAGTATAGTCAACTTTTAAAAACAGACAATACTGTACATGCATGGTTACAATTGCACCTCTTAGGAGGGTCATTGATCTCCTGTCAATCAAAATGCAAGTAATACGTGTTTAATCATACACCAGTAGTTCTAGTGTGGTGGCATTATTTAGAACATTGTGATAAGACCACAATTCATTTTTATAACTCTAAAATCAAGTATAAGCATGGATTGAAGATAATGAACATATATCCACGACCATAGGTAGATAAGATGTTTGTGATTTTGATAATATTGTTGATAGATTGTGGGAAACAACTTACTTGAAGTAAGAAAAGACACATTTCTTCGGGTTCTCTGCTAGTCGATGAAGAGGCCATCCTTCCAAGAAGCGCAAGTTTCTATTAAATAGAATGAATCATTATCAACTTTGATTACTCTGGTTAGGAAGTGTGCTGATTAACATTTGATATTTACCTTGGTCTTTTGTAAAAACAGACTTGGGTTCGATGGGTTTTCGCCGCAGTCGATTGCTCCATCGGCCCACTCATCATCAGTACCGACGTCCCAATCGTCTTTCTTGTCTGAGTTGCCTGATGATGTCCGTTGTTCTGTTTATCAAGAAGAAATAATGCAATTTTTTGATGAAATATATCTTGGCTTCAAGTATGTTATGTACAGCGCATCTGCACACGCGCACATATATCAGACTTCAGTTTGGACTTCATTATTGATCCAACACCAACTTATAATACTTCCATTCGAGTCTCAACTATTCTCCGTGTACTTGCGATCAAATTAATGTTGGGCTACCTTATAAGGAGGGTATTTAAATTTAAGGCGGTACGAACTAGCGATTCATGAGGTCGGACGTGTAATTTTTCGATCCACGAGGTACCTAAGAATATTGATACCTCTCCCTCTTTTTGTTTTTGTTGCTTGTCAGTATTTAGAGGGGAATCCTGGCACCCTTTCACAATTTAAAAAACTCAGGATCCGCCCCTTCGGACCTCCCCATTGAAAATGCACTTGAGCGAGCTTGAATAAATATTGTGACTGTTTCTTCCGTGAAATTTCGACGAAATGCAGCACATGGTTGCTGACAAAACGTCATCCAAAAATAAAGAATTAAAAAATCGTATTCACCTCCTTGATCGCCAGACTTCCCAGAGCCATCTTCGTTGACGTTGAGGTATTTCATGATGTAAGACGTTGCGACCAACGTTTCTGTTGTTTGCTTGCAGCCTCACCGACTGAAAACAAGGAAACAACGGGATATGTTAGGATGAATTACAAAGTCAGAGGTTACAATGAAGATGCACTCCCAGATATGGTAGGAACATGAACATTTCTAACATGGGTGATTCTGTGTCCCGTATGACAAATGACATTCAATAATTTCATCCAAAAATGAAAATCTTTTGATAATAATTATGACCGTTGGCTAATGGTTCGTATTGGTATCACTAGCGTTATAAGATGGTCACATTGAGATATTTTTCATTCCATTTAGGATGAAATAAATGGAAAAAGAAATGTCGTACGGGACATATTGCACACGATCACTCAAAGATAAAATAACACAGTGTAATTGTTTTTAAGTTGTTATATCTATTATGACAATTACAGCTATTCTGAACTCTGGTCGTGGAATTGCAATTTGAAATGGTAAAGAAAAGCATTGAAATGAATCACAAATTTTTCACCATATAGCAGATGGTTTGTTTGGACCAATGAAATGTAGATACACTAACCAAAAAAGGGTAAAATAAAGCACAACTACATGTTCAGTTTCCTCTTTCTTTGCTCATTTCCCAGCTATTATACAGTTTATACAAGAATAGTTTGGCAGATTAAACTTGAACATTCAGTTTGATTTCATTGTGGTTCTTTGAGGTATTGTCTACCATCATTATAAGACCCCAACATACCTTGCAAGACACATTCAGCCGTGTTGTGGTAATATTGACTCAACATGCTAGGCCCGATATTGGGACGCAATCGCTTCGTATATGTAAAAGCTTACTTTAAAGAGTGATGATCGGTATTCAGAGTTGTCATACATAATGATATGCTCCAGAACCATATAACACGATCGCATCTATTTCCGAAAATTCAACTCAAGGGTAATTTCAATACCCTATTGTGTCCCATAGAAATCATGATCGGATTACGTCATACGTCACTGTCATGTTCGCACATTTCATTAGGTGACACACATGGCTATTTTTTCGAAAGTAGTTGCGATCATGTTATATAAATAATTTTAAAAAGACACTACTTACCATCCTTATCTGCGGTGCTGTTTCGCCTTGATTTAGGCCTTGCTTTCCGTAATAGTTGCATGACTTGGCAGCTTCCCTGACAAAGGAAAATGAATAATCTCATAGATGTTCATCGGAATATGGAAATATGACTATCGCAATTATTAATATTAACGGATTTGGTAACAAAACAAAAACAATAGTAAAACTGGCATTCGATATATGAATAGTTAGAAAGATGATATGAAAGAAGGAAGGATTCGCTTCACAGAGAAAAAATAAACGAGCCCAGGCATTAGTTTATGTTCTTGAATGTTAGGCTACTCGATGGCATTTTAAAGGCTTTGACTGTAGCACGCAGAGAGTAAAGTAGAATGTTCTTAGGTTAAATGAGGAAATTGTAACATCTTATGTTCTTTGTAAAATAGATACCATAGTGTTTTGCAAAGTTCTACTTTGCTTATGAATATATTAGTTAAGATTCTTTACTTTACTTAGCGTTTGCCACTTATTAAAGCGTGATCAGCTTGCATTTTTGTGTATCTTTTTATGCGTGGAAGAACGATACTATAAATAAATGTGAACATTTCAAAATGGATACGCAATCATTGAAAGGTCGAAATTATTTCGAAGAATTGATGATAATAATGATAGAAATAGTAGTAGTAGTAGTAGTAGTAGTAGTGGTGGTGTAGTAGTAGTAGTAGTAGTAGTAGCAATAATAACATTAATAATAATAATAATAATAATAATAATAATGATAATAATAATAATGATAATAATAACAGTTACAAAATAATAAAAATGATAATTTAATAATAACGAAAATAATAATGACATCAACGAATAAAATAATTATAACAAAAAATACAATGAAATTATAATAAGAATAGTGATAAGAAAAGCAAAAGGGATCTGCTCCAAGTCGCCAGTACGGAAGCAGTTCCCAGGAGAGGAACGCCCAACCGTGCTAGAGACAAGTGACATGCTTCTGCCGGCGAATGAGAGTGGTAAATTTGTTACATATAGTATTATACACGTTATATCACAGTATTTATGGTTAGTGAAAGTCTATCGCACTCATGTAGTCTAGACAGAGTTCATTTTCTCGCATTCTCTCTCGAATGAACTATAGAACACGACAAAAACTGCATTTGTAATTGATTTTAAAATCCTTTTCAATCGTGTGTGGTAGATTGAACAACAATCAGACAGATTCAATTTTCTACATCAGCATGAATTAAAATGTAATTGAATCTCGTACATATTCATAGCCTATATATTATGAATATGTCAACTGAACAAAAAAAATGTTGCTCCTTTGCGGTGGGGGCCATACCCCAAGCCCAAACATAATCGAGCCAAACGATGAGTCGCGCCCTCTTCGATATAGATTACACAAATCGGGGAAAGGGCACTGAACTCATCGATCACTCCGATGGGCATGCGAGAGTCATCCCGGACAGAATCCGCATCAATGATAAAAAGAATTTGTAAGATATCTCTTTAGCGAACTATAGGTAAAACATTAATAGGTATTACGCAAGTTCACACATTCTTTTTCATTAATTAACAAAACAAAAATTGTACGAATCGGCAACAATTATTGCTCCGCGGTCAATTTCTAACACTAACCGAACTCCGAACTTCAACCCAAGAGTCTATACCCGACACCAAAATCATGCAAAAATCTGAGTCTAACCCCAAATTGTAGCCTCAAACCACATCGTATTCCAATAGGTGACTAATGATGTAATCCTTAAATATTTCTTATTAAGGTATAACCTTTATTGTAACTTATACGAAAATAAGAAATAGCAATGGTTTCTTAATATATCCTAGTTTCTAAAATTTGCGCGAGTTTACTGAAACCTCGTTTTCGGTTACCTGACGATTAATTTTTTTAATGAGTTCCACAATAACTTTGATGTTAGCTTTGTCAAAGTTATTGTGGAACTCATTTTAATCGTCAGGTAACCGAATACGGGGTTTGAACATATTGGAATACGACAGACAGACATGCTTAGTATAAATAAAACGAGTTATCTTTTTTTTTCAAAATAAATGTTTACCGACTGAGTTCTCAATTTTTTTTATTCTCATAAACGCAATGTGGAATGATAAGCTCTTTCTCCTGGACGAAGGTTATCATTTAATTTAATCCAACCTGGTTTTCTCCAAAGGGGGTGGCGCAGCCCTTATAAATCATCCCGGAACCTTCAAACCATCATTGTGATTCCTCCTTCCAGTTGAAAGTGACCCGGCGCCGGATACCACCACTACATTGCCTTAAACCGCCAATGTAATGTCCTAAAAATAATCTTTATGTACCCCAAGTTCATGATACAACGTTAATTCACGGTTACAGAATGTTGATATTTTTTCTTCTTCTCAAAATTCATAGACTACAGTTCATATAATTTGAAGAAAGTTGTGATAAAGAAAACTATAACAAGTTCATTTTGGTGAGTTTTGATCTGTGAGGACTACAATGAAAACGGGTACATTATGAATTCATAGCGAAAAAATGTTGAATTTTCTATAATCGATTGCCGATAGTAATATGTTATGAATAATGCATGACTATGAACTGAAAATACGAAGAACGCTGACAACACAACAACTGACAATGCACAAGTTCAACGTATGGCCGTCAAACGCGCTGGGGATACGCTCGAGCGCACACGCCGCCAGTATTTTCAGTTCTGTGGCCTTATCGCAAATGGCAAACCGCATAGGGTGTAAGCTGTATAGTGTATATCAGGCCTCCTTAACTAGTTTATTAGAAGTGCCAAAACGAAAATTTATTGAAGTTGAAGTGCCAACCTGAATGTTTGGTGACTGTGCATGCTGCGAGGGAGCGTAGCGACCGAGCCGACAACGGGTGGGGTCCAGGGGGCGGAGCCCCCGGAAGCTGGTGGATTTTAGGGCTTTTCAAAGGCCCAGATGTGGCATTTTAACACCTTTTTATTCCAAAATATATCAATTATAATTTCATATTGATGTGAAAAAAATAGTACAATTCCTGGGTACAATATGATTACACTGGAAGTAAATTTATATGTAGTTATAATTTTGGTGCAATAAACACGGGAAATGGCTTGCTTACATTTTGGGCTCAACTTCGACTGCGACTTCTTGATTTTGCTGAGTTTTTTAATTTAAAAAAAAATATTTGTTTCTTTTTTTCTTTCTTTAATTTTTTTTTAAATAATTGTTTTTATTATTTTTTTTAATTACATTTTTGGAACAGCCAAGCGCCACTCCGACTGACCGCAAGCGCCACAAGTGGCGCGCGCGCCGCCAGTTGAGAAGGCTGTTGTATATTTACCCTAGAGTCGAACATTAATTAATCTTGAAATCTCAGAACTTTCAAGCCCTCGGACTCCTTATGATAACTAAAGTGATAAACTTTGGTATGAACTCTCGGAACTTACAGACTACCCTGTAAACTTTGTACTTTTTCATATTTTCATGAATTCATCCATGTGTGAAAATGCATTCAATGATAAAGGAAGTTTAGCACTCAAAGACCAACAATTATTCAAATAAATGATGCTGTTGTGCGTGTGTCAGTCAAAAAGGTTTATTTTGAATTGACATTATTAACCATTTATATATAACAATTTGACAGTACAGTACAGCAGAGCAAGAGAATTTGGAAATTGAATGCCGTTTCATTATTTCTTGACACTTAATAGCGATGTTTTGATAAACATTTACCGCATATATTGCTGCTCAAATTATTGCATTGTCATGTTGCATATTCAGATAGTGAGCACTTTATGTATGCATTGAATTGGATATTTCACAGGAAGACTATGCAAGTATGCAGATTATATAGACGTATCATTGTTTCATATTGATTGTGCTCAGCTAAGAAATTAGTGGTTTATGTAAAAATCGTTAAAGGTTGTATTAATTTTGCCAAGTAATCATATATTCCTACAGATTGATATTAGTAGTTTGACATTTTTAAAAGTTGAATCAGACAGATTCCTTTTAATCATGTTATTTGTCAGTAACAGTGTTATGTGAAAAGGTTCTATAATAAGAAGAATTACAGGGCCATGCAGACAAATTATGACATTTCGAGGCTAGATTTAAAATTTTGGATTTAAAGGTGTAAAATCCGCTCATTTCATTTAAAGGAAAGTGTGACATTTTTACGATTGTCTTGAATTTGATTTAAATTTGAGAGGGTAAATGTTCAGTCTTTAAACTTTAAAGGGGCCTGGGTGTAAATTTTTATGATTGATTATGTAATTTGTTTTTGTACGCTGTCAGATGACGTCAGAAGCGAGAAGCTACTTAGGGATGTTTTTAGTTTCCCGCTACGTGTGTTAGATTGGACAGACATGCATGATCCTGAGATTCACTGCTAATTTTGTTGTTCTTCGATAAACCCAATGTTGTAAGTGTACAATTACTAGTTATTAGTGAAAATTGATGTATTACTTTGACATGTATGGCAATGGCATTTAATGATAGTTTCTTGTATTTGAATATGTTGGGCACAAAAAGTACGGTCCGTTGCGAATTGTAGCGTATGTTTATTAGGCGAGTTATGCATTGACGTGGCCTTGTAGGCTTACTGTGTACATTCACAGAAATTCTATTATCGAAGATATGCAAATTTGACTTGGTTTTGAACATTTCACTTTCTGTGAATGTACACAGTAATTGTCCTTGAGGGTAGTTTTCCGAGGGTTATTTTCCGGAAGTAATTGTCCTGATACGGCCACAGACATGTAGTTCACATAGTAATATAATATACATTTCTTTTGTAATCAGATCAATCTCCTCGGGAACAAACTCCAGAGACCCTCTTGGTCAACCTACCTGCCCCACAATTTTTTTTTTACAGAAACCAACTCTAGAGCCCCTCCTGATCTACCTGCCTCACAAATTCTCCAAAAACCAACCCCAGAGGCCCCTCCTGATCTCCCTGCCTCACAAATTCTCCAGACCCCACCTAGGGCCCTAAAGCAGGCCACTGGATGCTCATCTGACGGTTATTTAATGCCTAAAACCACTAAGATTCCGGGGCTCTGCCCCCTGGACCCAACGCCAATTAGTGTCGTGCCAGTGTCACAAATAAGGTATAAAAATATGCTCATCTGACCGTAATTAAAATGTCCATACGCCCTGATCTTCCGGGGGCTCCGCCCCTTGGCCCCCGCCAGGGCTTTGCCCTTAGACCCCACGCCGATTTACGCTACGCTCTACCTGATCGTAAATACCTTAGCCTCCCCCCACCCACTTTTAAAACGTTCAGCAGGGCCTCCATGTAAGAGTTGTGGTGATGCGGATTTTGTTTCTGCCCCCAAACGATTTTGCTCATTGCGCCACTGCTTTAGTGGTCACCATTACGTTCCAATATTTGGCTCGCACAGTTTCAAATTTGGCCCCCAAAAAAGAAATCCTGGATCCGCGCCTACCTACCACCCCCTCATTCTACAGACACCCACTCCAGACCCATCCCAGTAATTTGATGTAGCACAAGACACAGAGGAACTGCAAGTCTTGCAGTTCTTAGAGCTGTGGTGAATCCATGCGTAAAAGCAGTAAGTGGACCCTGTGTCTTATGTGGACAAGCCACGACAAATTCACACATTTATCAACAAATTAGAAAGAGTTTAATTATAAAAAAATAAATGTCCATATATTAAAATCACAGACTGTATTTGTAATACGTGCAGACTTAAATATTCTAAAAAGGTTAAAGATTCCTCTTACACTCATGGGAAAAAGAAAATGCGTGATACCTGTGCTTGTTTTCTTTTAAATTATATGTTATGATCTAAAAGTGGAATAGTCCAAATTTCATTGAATCTTTGCGAGTTCAATGAAACATTTTCTTCACAATGTGATTCCATTCCAGCAACTATATCTTTATGACAAAAACAAAGGACAGCATTGTCAAATTATAAAAGAATGTTAATTTGCTCCATATATGTTAATCAGTTATTAGAGGAAGTGAAAAAAAAAGTTATCCAAGAATCTTTCACAGTATGCTGTTGTTAAACTGAAGCAATTAGCCTCTGACTTTTATATACCAACTGCCATCGTTGTCGGACCCGCCGATGTCGTCGAGTAGAGTCTTCTTCTTGCCGACGTTCGACTTCTGTTTCTCAGCTTTCTGCTGCACGTTATGTAGAAACAAGACGTCCGCTAAAATGAGACAGAAAGAGATCGAGAGGGCTTCACCGAATGGATTGAAATCAAACCGATTAAGATAATCTTAAGTATGACGAAACATATACATACAGTTATTTACCCCCCCCCCCTCTTTTTTCGTCAGTAATTTTTTTTTGAGAATCCTGGCACTCTTTCACAATTTACAAAACTCAGCATCCGCCCCTTCGGACCTTCTCATCGAAAATGTACTTGTATACAGTGGCGGATCCAGGGGCCGGGGCCGGGCCCCTCCCTAGGAAAAAAACAGGTAAAAACACCCTTTTTTGAAAAAAAGAAGATGGGCCCTCCTGGCGCCCAAGGGGTGGCGGTGGAAAAAAAAATCACCCTCCCCGTAGGGAAAAAAAAATTTCGGGTCCCCAAAAAAAAATTTATGCTCACTAACCCTGGCGCCCAAGGGGGGGGGGGTGGCGATGGAAAAAAAATTATCCTTCCCGGAGGAAAAAAATTTTTCGGGTGCAAAATTTTTTTTCTTCAAATTTTCGCACAAAGTGGGCCCCTTTTTAGGCCCCCTCCCTTGCCGCCGGCTGGATCCGCCCCTGCTTGTATACGAGTTTGGACTGTGACTGTTAAAAAAATCGTATTCACCTCCTTGATCGCCAGACTTCCCAGAGCCATCTTCATTGACGTTGAGGTCTTTCATGCAGTATTCGAACTCCTCTCGTTTCTTACGCTGTTCGAAGTTTTCGATGAGGGTCCCAGCATTGCTCTTGGATGTAAGACGTTGCGACCAACGTTTCTGTTGTTTGCTTGCAGCCTCACCGAGTGAAAAACAAGCAAATAACGGGATAGGTTAGGATGAATTAGAAAGTATGAGAATACAACGAAGGTGCACTCCCAGATATTGTAGGAACTTGAGATTAGCGTAACATTAAGATTCCTGACATGGGTGATATTTTGTCCCGTATGACATATGACATTCATTAATTTCATCCAAAAATGAAAATCTTTTGATAATAATTATGACTGTTGGCTAATGGTTCGTTTTGGTATCACTAGCACTATACGATGGTCACACTGAGATGTTTTTCATTCCATTTAGGATGAAATAAATGGAGAGAGAAATGTCGCACGGGACATATTGCACGCAATCACTCAAAGATAAAATAACACAGTTTAATTGTTTTTAAGTTGTTATATCTATTATGACAATTACAGCTATTCTGAACTCTGGTCGTGGAATTTGAAATGGTAAAGAAAAACATTGAAATGAAACACGAATTTTTCACCGCGTAGCAAATGGGTTGTTTGGACCAATGAAATGTAAATTTAAAAAAAGGTTAAATAACTTACATGTTCAGTTTCCTCTTTCTTTGCTCATTTCCCAGCTATTATACAGTTTGTACAAGAAAAGTTTGGCAGATTAAGCTTGAACATTCACTTTGATTTCATTATGGTTCTATCAGGTATTGTTTTCCGTCATTATAAGACCTCCACATACCTTGCAAGACACATTCAGCCGTGTTGTGGTAATATTGACTCAAACTGCTAGGCCCGATATTGGGACACAATCGCTTTGTATATGTAAAAGTGATCATCAGTATTCAGAGTTGTCATGCAAATATGCTCCAGAACCATATTACACGATCGCATCTTTTTTCCGTACATTCATCTCGACGGTAATTTCAATGTTCGGATTACGTCATACGTCACTGTCATGTTCGCACATTTCATTAGGTGACGCACATGGCTATTGAATGACCTTAGGTTAATTTTTCGAAAGTAGTTGCGATCATGTTATATAAATAATTTTAAAAAGACACTACTTACCGTTCTTATCTGCGGTGCTGTTTCGCCTTGATTTAGGCCTTGCTTTCCGAAACAGTTTCATGACTTGGCAGCTTCCCTGAAAAAGTAAAATAAACAATATCATTGCTATTCATCGGAATAGGGAAATATGACTATCGCAATCCTTAATATCAACGGGTTTGGTATCAAAACAAAAACAGAGGTAAAATTGGCATTTAATATATAGATAGTTAGAAAGAAGGAGGGATTCACGTAAAAGAGAAAAACAAAGGGGCCAAGGTTTTAGATCACGTTAATGCATGTTATAGGCTACTTGGTGTTTAAAGCCTTGAATTGTAGCACGCATAGAGTAAATGTACACTGCAAAAACAGGGGTGTTAAATTCAAAACCATGGGTTTTAATTTTAACACTTTCCCGGTATCTATATCGGAAAACACCAGCTGGTGTTATTTAACACCAGGATTTGGAATTAAACAATTCAATTCCACTCTTGGTGTTAATATTTGACAACTGCTACTGGTGTAGATTAAGATCAATATCTGGAATCATAACAAATTCAATTCCACTCTTGGTGTTAATATTTGACAACTCCTACTGGTGTAGATTAACACCAATATCTGGAATCATAACAAATTCAATTCCACTTTTGGTGCTTATATTCCTGTTGATCCATCAGAGATTTTTCTATGGGTTTCTAATGGTCCCACATTCCATATTTCCTATTGTCGACCAGGGTAGAAGAATCAGTGGTAGACTGATAATTCATAATCGAAGTTGGCAACTGTCCACCAATAGGTATATTCTAATCTCCATTGCATTAACTCCATCACATCGATCATTTGAAGAAAATACAAGAATATACATAATACAGTGTAATATATATATTATATATATATAACAAACATGCATGTTGTTTCTTGGTCAGTAATCATATAATCAATATATCTATTGCTAAAACGTTAATGTAATTGTAACAAGATCGGACAAATAATCTATTGGTCAATAATTGCCAAAGGAAAATACAAATCACAAAATTGATGTGCATTGTCATAATTTCCTTAACAAATCATGATAAATGTATTTTTCTGTGAACACGTGTAAAGTAATCATTAAGCGCGCGTACACTTTGTGAAAACTTATTCGACCAATCAACCGCCTTAAACGAAATCACGTGATGATACTTTCAACACCAAGCATAAAAAACACCATGTTACTTAACACCCAGTAATTATTAATGCATGCTTAAATCTGACCGGTGTTAAAAATAACACAAATGGTGTCAAAAAAATTCAATACCATACTGGTCAGCTGGTGTAAGAATTTCTACACCCTGGTTTTTACAGTGTATGATGTTATTAGGTTAAATGTGGAAATTGTAACATCTTATCTTTTTGTAAAAAATATACTAAAGTAATTTGCACAGTTCTACTTTGCTTATAAATAGATTAGTTAAGGTTCTTTAATACTTTTAGCGTTTGTCACTTATTAAATCGCGATCAGCTAGCAGTTATTGTGTATTTGTTTATGCGTGTAAAAAAGACGATATAAATAAAAGTGAACATTTCAAAATGGATACGCAATCATTGAAAGGTCGAAGTTATTTTGAAGAAATAATGATAACAATGATAATTATAGTATTAGTAGTAGTAGTAGTAGTAGTAGTAGTAGTAGTAATATTAGTAGTAGTAGTAGTAATAATAATAATAAGTAATCATAGTAATTATAATAAACATAAAAATAATATCAA
>CP137666.1:21084839-21115690 GCA_037976565.1 Mesocentrotus franciscanus | reverse complement strand
AACATTTGTAAATCATTTTTGTTTTAAAATAACCCTGGCTATATAGGGTTCAACGCAACATAGTATTATTATTATTATTGTTATTATTATTAGCCATCAACATTTTACTGTTAAGATGGTATATACATCTAGATGGAAAATGTGATGTAGTACTTAGGCTCTTTATATGCAATTATTTTTTATATGTACATAAAATATGTACCGGTATGCTTGTTATAAAGTTTATAGGGCCTACAAGATCTTCAGGACTGCTGACTTTTTATCAGGCTATCAGCGGTACCTCATTAAAAGCGGTCCCTCATGTTGTTACCTTGCTGTAAATTGAAAACCCATGATAATAATAATATAACATGTGTAGGGGAGACTGGGGTTAAGTGGGACACTCTAAAAATAAGAAGACAATGATAAATTCATTTACATCAGGCAAAAGGCTTTACCCAATGCCTTTGAAAAATATGCCAACAACCACTGTAAACTATTGCACACAAGTATAGGATAAGCAACTTATTTTCACTAATTTTATTACTGATTTTTAAACATTTATTCAGATTTGTATTATGCGGTTCCCAACTGGGGATCTGACATTTGCTCCTGCGACAATTGCTCGTCTTATTTTCTCCAAAGATATAGGGTTAGGGTTGTGATAGGGTTTTTGGTTCAGAATAATAGGAAGGTAAGGATTAAGGTTAGTGTTAGGTTTGGGTTTAGAGTTTATGTTTGGCTTAGTATGCAGATTTTCCATTGGAGCAATTGTCCCCAGAGCAAATGTCATGGAATCTCCCAACCAAGTGGATACCCCTTGTGATAGTGATTATCCTCTGAGGTGATAAAATGATTTAATACAAGATTTCTTGATGGCAAGCTAGAATTAATAGTATGGCCATCAATTTCAATTGTTTTTTTATATCTGGGGTAAACTGGGACATTAATAATGCAATGAGCAATATCGGTATTGTTTTCTGTGATTGAATGTACGCTTATGGGTGTCCCAGTTTACCCCGAGGTGTCCCAATTAACCCCCATCTAAGGGTTTGCAAAATTTATGATTACATGAAAAGTCAAGCTGTGGGAATTCAATCTATAACTGCAATATTTACCTATGTATCTACAGTGCATCCCAGAAAAAGGAAACCAGATTTCAGGGCAGAAATTTTCTGTCATAATAATAATTTGCTTTATGAGATATACATGTATGAAATGCTCTACTTCTGTACTTTTATTTGATGCATAACGTAATATGCTAGATTTCTGACAAATGAGTAAGAAAGATTTAGCAGCTAACATTGATCTAATGCTTAAGTGAATTCACACAAACTTTATGTTCACATCGTTTCCAATACAGCATAAAAGAGCCCCTGAACAGGGCTACTTAAACACTGTTTTGTTATGTGTAAATTCACTCAAGCATAAGGTCCATTGTCAGCTGCTAGATTAGAAAGCTGAATGGCTACTTATTTGGGAGAAATCAAGCATCATTTCATTTTACTTCTTCTCGAGCATACGTCATTCATTTTATATGCATGAAGTGTCATATAAAAGAGAAAATTATTAATTTTTATGTGATGTGTTTCTTTATCCAAAATAAATATCTTTACTACCCTACAAATTAACTCAAAGTTACAATTTGTTTGTGCAAATGAAATTTTGGTACCACCACTTTCTATTTTGTTATTCAATCATAATAAATTATGCATCAAATAAGAAGCGGAGCTTTTCACACATATACATCTCATTGCGGAAATTATTGTATCTCTCCCGCAGTATGCCGGTGGGTACTTTTGATTCAGCAGCGCACGCCGTCATATTCTTGTGTGCGCTCTATCTGCCACATTCCTTGACGGATTTCTTTCAAATTTTGTATGGAGGTGTATCTTGGTATAATCTACACACCTATAACTTTTGGTGATGCTGCCCTCAGTGTTCCGTCTTCTATAGGGTAAAGGCCATATTTTTGTGGATGGTTTGTGTGCTCTATAGGCCATCTCAATTCAAGGGATTTTGTTCAAATTTTGAACAAAGGTGTATCTTGGTACGATCTACAAGCCTATAGAATTTGCTGATGCTGCCTCCAGTGTTCCGCTCTTTATAGGGTCAAAGGTCATATTTTGATAGATATCTTGTGTGCACTCTAGTGTGTGGTCTAACTGCATCATTTCTTAACAGATTTCTTTCAAATTTTGTATGGAGGTGTATCTTGGTATAATCTACACACCTATAACTTTTGGTGATGCTGCCACCATTGTTCCGTCTTCTATAGGGTAAAAGCCCATATTTTTGTGGATGGTTTGTTTGCGCTCCATAGGCCACATTAATCTCAAGGGATTTTGTTCAAATTTTGAACAAAGGTGTATCTTGGTACGATCTACAAGCCTATAGAATTTTGCTGATGCTGCCTCCAGTGTTCCGTCTTTTATAGGGTCAAAGGTCATATTTTGATAGATATCTTGTGTGCACTCTAGTGTGGTCTAACTGCATCATTTCTTAACAGATTTCTTTCAAATTTGTATGGAGGTGTATCTTGGTATAATCTACACACCTCTAACTTTTGGTGATGCTGCCCCATTGTTCCGTCTTCTATAGGGTAAAAGCCCATATTTTTGTGGATGGTTTGTTTGCGCTCCATAGGCCACATTAATTCAAGGGATTTTGTTCAAATTTTGAACAAAGGTGTATCTTGGTACGATCTACAAGCCTATAGATTTTGCTGATGCTGCCTCCAGTGTTCCGTCTTTTATAGGGTCAAAGGTCATATTTGATAGATATCTTGTGTGCACTCTAGTGTGTGGTCTAACTGCATCATTTCTTAACAGATTTCTTTCAAATTGAATATGGAAGTGTATGTTGGTAAAATCTAGCACCTATAGTTTTTGGTGATGCTGCCACGAGTGTCCCGTGTATTTATAGCCTCTAAATGCCACATTTTTCGGGTTTCTTTCAAATTTTGTATGGAGATGTATCTTGGTACAATCTACACATCTACACTTTGGGCGATGCTGCCCTCATTGTTCCGTCTTTTATATGGTCAAAGGTCATATGTCTTTTATGCGCTCTAAATGCCACATTTCTTGATGGATTTCTTTCAAATTTAGTATGGAGGTGTATCTTGGTATAATCTACACACCTCTAGCTTTTGGTGATGCTGCCCCATTGTTCCGTCTTCTATAGGGTAAAAGCCCATATTTTTGTGGATGGTTTGTGTGCGATCTATAGGCCACATTTCTCAAGGATTTTGTTCAATTTTGAATGAAGATGTATCTTGGTACAATTTGCTGATGCTGCCTGCTGCCTCCAGTGTTTTGTCTTTATAGGGTCATAGGTCATATTTTGGTGGGTGTCTAGTGTGCGCTCTGCAGGTACATATTTCATGACGGATTTCTTTCAAATTTTCTTGGTACAATCTACACATCTACACTTTTGGGCAATGCTGCCCTCATTTTTCCGTCTTTTATATGGTAAAAGGTCATATGTCTTTATGCACTCTAAATGCCACATTTCTTGACGGATTACTTTCAAATGTTGTATGGAGGTGTGTCTTAGTACAATCTACACATCTTTAGTGTTTGGTGATGCTGCCACCTGTGTTCCGTCTGTTATAGGGTCAAAGGTCATATTTTGGTCTTTGTGCGCTCTAACTGCCACATTTCTTGAAAGATTTCTTTCAAATTTTCTACAGAGATGCATTATACTCTAATCTACACACATATTGGTTTGGTGATGCTGCTCCTATCCTAGTCTTGACAATAGTTCGAGCCACTAGTGGCGATCTCTACATCATCCTTTTGTTTCAGGGAGGGGAGAAGGAATCTTTGTCCCTCCTTCGAACATTAGGATGACACAAAATCGCTGCCACTGCCGGGGGATACATTCGCATTGCGCGGCAATACAGATTGCGATATTTCTAGTTATCATGACATGAAAAATGTTGCCATGAAATCCAGTTTCTTTTGTTATCTGGGATACACTGTGTAGTCTTTTAATATACAAACATACATGTACTTGGTTTAGTCCGAATATTTGCATAGTTACAATTGGTAATATTTCTGAAAGTGAAGAAAATGTTCCATTTCTCTCCGGTCTCTCCTAATACATGGGACTAAATAATTGGCATTACCTTGGTGCATGATGAACACAAGTACTTTCACTTTGATTTCATTACTTGTTGTGTGACAACAAATCATCCCAAAATTTGGATCTACATGTACTTATTTCTACTGATTACAGAAATAATTGTGTACGGTAAATCTTCCCTTGTATATATGTATCTTAGAATAGAAAGATACCAACTTCCGTCATTTAAGTGAAATCATTATGTTTAAAATGATTCTTGTTCATTACTCATATTGTTTTCAACATTTTGTCATGATTAAAAGATTTTGATGATGTAATTTTGACTGAAGCATTTTTATACTCCTTTTTCACTTTATGTTTTATGTATTTATTTAGACTATGTGAAAATATGAGAAACACAAAAATCAGGACATTTGTATACATTTGGAAGATGTATGAATGCGGAAATGTTATAAAAATGTGATAGCTTCTGAATGTATTGCACCGTTTGCACATTTGATCAACATTTCTGTGTAACATTTTAAGAACATTACGCATAACAACATTGTAATGTTTCTATTAAATGTTTAAATGATATCAAAATATATGGTCTTAGAAATAGATGGCTGACATTTTTATAACATTTCCTTCAAACATCCGTAAGATATCATTACAACATCTTGTCAACATTTCTTAATTTACATTTAAAAACATTTTGGGATATCATCGAGCAAATGTTTTTATTAAATGTTTAAATAACATCAAAATGTATGGTCTTAGAAATAGATGGCTGACATTTTTATGACATTTACTTCAAACATTAATAAGATATCATTACAACATTTCATTAACATTTCTAAAATAACATATTAAAAACATTTGAGAATAACAATATTGTAATGTTTCTATGAAATGTTTAAATGATATCAAAATGTATGGTCTTAGAAATAGATGGCTGACATTTTTATAACATTTACTTCAAACATTAATAAGATATCATTACAACATTTCATTAACATTTCTAAAATAACATATTAAAAACATTTGAGAATAACAATATTGTAATGTTTCTATGAAATGTTTAAATGATATCAAAATGTATGGTCTTAGAAATAGATGGCTGACATTTTTATAACATTTACTTCAAACATTAATAAGATATCATTACAACATTTCATTAACATTTCTAAAATAACATATTAAAAACATTTGAGAATAACAATATTGTAATGTTTCTATGAAATGTTAAAATGATATCAAAATGTATGGTCTTAGAAATAGATGGCTGACATTTTTATAACATTTACTTCAAACATTAATAAGATATCATTACAACATTTCATTAACATTTCTAAAATAACATATTAAAAACATTTGAGAATAACAATATTGTAATGTTTCTATGAAACGTTAAAATGATATCAAAATGTATGGTCTTAGAAATAGATGGCTGACATTTTTATAACATTTACTTCAAACATTAATAAGATATCATTACAACATTTCATTAACATTTCTAAAATAACATATTAAAAACATTTGAGAATAACAATATTGTAATGTTTCTATGAAACGTTAAAATGATATCAAAATGTATGGTCTTAGAAATAGATGGCTGACATTTTTATAACATTTACTTCAAACATTAATAAGATATCATTACAACATTTCATTAACATTTCTAAAATAACATATTTAAAACATTTGAGAATAACAATATTGTAATGTTTCTATGAAATGTTAAAATGATATCAAAATGTATGGTCTTAGAAATAGATGGCTGACATTTTTATAACATTTACTTCAAACATTAATAAGATATCATTACAACATTTCATTAACATTTCTAAAATAACATATTTAAAACATTTGAGAATAACAATATTGTAATGTTTCTATGAAATGTTAAAATGATATCAAAATGTATGGTCTTAGAAATAGATGGCTGACATTTTTATAACATTTACTTCAAACATTAATAAGATATCATTACAACATTTCATTAACATTTCTAAAATAACATATTAAAAACATTTGAGAATAACAATATTGTAATGTTTCTATGAAATGTTAAAATGATATCAAAATGTATGGTCTTAGAAATAGATGGCTGACATTTTTATAACATTTACTTCAAACATTAATAAGATATCATTACAACATTTCATTAACATTTCTAAAATAACATATTAAAAACATTTGAGAATAACAATATTGTAATGTTTCTATGAAACGTTAAAATGATATCAAAATGTATGGTCTTAGAAATAGATGGCTGACATTTTTATAACATTTACTTCAAACATTAATAAGATATCATTACAACATTTCATTAACATTTCTAAAATAACATATTAAAAACATTTCAGAATAACAATATTGAAATGTTTCTAGGAAATGTTAAAATCATATCAAAATGTATGGTCTTAGAAATAGTTGGATGACATTTTTATAACATTTCCTTCTAATATTTGAAAGATATCATTAATATGTTTTATCAACATTTTTGATAATATCAAATTGATAGTGTTATAATGTTTAAGCTTAATGTTAAAAAACATTTTTATTATGTTTTATTGATGTTGGTGTCTAATGTTATAAAAATGTTTTCTTGATAATTACAAGACCATACATTTTCATATGATTTTAACATTTGAACAAAACATTTCCCAAATGTTAAGCCAAACATTATCATGATGTTCTTATAATGTTTTTGTGCTAGCTGGGTAGCCCATACGATGTTGCAATATGTTATGTATGGGAGCACTAGCGTATTATATAATACTAGCAGGACCCGTGGAAAATCCACGGGATTCAAGGGAGGGTGGGGGAGGGGGGTTGTAAATAGATAAGTGCTATCGATTTTTTTTTATTTTTTTTTATTTATTTTTATTTTTTTTATAATATTATAATTATTATTATTATATTTTTTGCAAAGATAATTTCTGTGCTACATAATATTATTTCTCTTCATTGTATAGGCCTACTTTTTATCATTTTATAATTTTTCTTCTTCTTTTCATTAATATTTTACTCGTTAGAATATCAACCTTTTCTTTGCTGTCCCGTATCGTTTTGAATTGTTTTTTTTTTAATCTGTATCATGTAATAAACCTTGAAAATTGGAAGAAAACGGTGAAATCAATAATTTGTAATTAAAATTGATGCAGATATCTTAGACTTTACTTTCGTTTTCACTTTCGTTATTTACGATTATTGTCGTCACTTCGTTCCTATTATTATTCTCACTATCCCTTTCCCGGATCCTGCACTCTCGATATCTATACGAATATTGTTCTCATGCATACACTTCACTCCATTATCATTTTGGTTATTTTCACACATTGCTAAGTTAATTTAGTCCTACAATGAAAATAATATACAAATATACAAATATATAATGACACTCGGGGATCTAGCTAAAACTATTCGCATCGAAGGAACATCAAATCACATTATATTCTCACGAGGGCCATCGCGGCGCGGCCCGAGGGAGAACAGTACTATTGATGTTCCTGAGTGCGAATAGTTTTAGCTTGTTCCGAGAATGAGTCATATTTAGAGGACAATGGACTTACACACGTCATATGTTCTCCCTTACTTTTCAGATCGAACGTGTACATTGTGATATCCAGCTAGTCAACCAAGTCGTCAGCTGGTGTAAACAAATAGACAGGTACTTATTTATGTACACGATCGAGCTACAAGCCTATACCGACAATGCCCGTCGTCGAATGCCCCATCCCTGGTTGCGACTACGCCACCCCAGACTTTGATGCCCTCATCGTGGTCGCTCTCCTCAACACCCACAGTGCTATACACACCTCTGGACAAGCTGCCAAGGTCGAGAAGGTCAAAAGGCCCACCATAGCTACTGCTGGCTCTAGCGAGGAATGGGCTTACTTTGAGTCACGATGGTCGGACTACGTTCAGGCGACCAGGATAACCGGCAAGGACAGGGTGGTGCAACTCCAAGAATGTTGTGATGAACCTTTGCGCAAGGACCTTACCAGATCAGCAGGAGGTAGCCTCACTGGCCAATCGGAGAAAGAGGTCCTGGCAGCTATTAAGAAGCTTGCTGTTCGTGAGGAGAACACTATGGTTGCCAGGGTCACACTGCATAATTCGCGTCAGGACCGTGATGAAACCGTACGTAGCTTTGGGGCCCGCCTGCGTGGTCAAGCAGGCATATGTAAATTCATCATCAAATGCCCTGGCTGTGATGCTGATGTCAACTACACTGAAGCCATGATGCGGGATGTACTCACCCGTGGTATCGCCGACCCTGAAATCCAACTTGACCTCCTTGGTGATAAGAACTAGGACATGACACTAGAAGAAGTCTTCCAGTTCATTGAAGCCAAAGAGGCTGGCAAACGGTCAGCATCCTCACTCTTGGATTCACACTCGACAGATGCCGCTAGCAGCACATACAGGAAAACCAAGCAAGGGTGCTTCAAGGAGAGAAAAGACACATGTTCTTACTGTGGCAAAAGAGGACATGGCAAGAATGCCCCAGCCCGCGTCCGTCAGGTGCATCATCCCTCATTGCCTGCTGCACATGAGGCTCCTCCTGCCACTCCCGTTGTGTCGTCCAGAATGATCCTTGGCACTCCATGTCGTCGCCGTCCATCCCCTGTTGGTGCATCGCCCCTTTCTCCGGATGATGCATCTCCGGCCAGTGAGCACGCGGTGTTGCCTCCCCAGCTTGATGGCCCTGCTACGTACGCCGCTACCTGTGGCCACCTCTTCTGCCTCTCCCAGACGATCTGCTCGACGTTCCGGCATGCCTGGCACGCTGATTATGATATGTGACGTTTGCCTTTTGGACAACTTTCACTTTTGCGTTCCTCGTTTTCGGTGTTAGATTTGTTACTATTTTCGCTTTTAACCTTGTTACTTCAGCTGGACTGTTGGTGTTGCGTTTGGATTTTAATTTTCAGTCTTCATCTACAAAGGATCTTCGACTTTGTGCCAAAGACTTGGGGGAGATAGAGAATAATGGACTTACACACGTCATATGTTGTCCCTTACTTTTCAGATCGACCGTGTACATTGTGATATCCAGCTAGTCAACCAAGTCGTCAGCTGGTGTAAACAAATAGACAGGTACTTATTTAATATTGTATATTTGTTTTATATCCCTTCCACCTGTAGGCCTATCATTCCTTGGACACTTCTGTATAAATTGCATGTACCGTACTCACATTCACATCACATTCAAAAAAGAAAACAACAATTGCACGGCTCAAACATGAAACATTGAAGGATGTGAATACACGCTTAATTGACAGGTAGGCCTACTGCAGTAACCGCACAGGGTAAATTGCATGGCGTCAGCCCCGTGACTGGCCCGAGACCGCCGGAGTTGCCCGTGCGGTCAGTTATATGATCTCGATAATTACAATCTATTTGCGTTATTATTGTTGTGATTTTAATGTAGTTTTCATGAAAAGACCAATAAAGCAGAAGCTTGGACTATGATTATGTTGGCATGGTTCACAGAAGTTGTATAAATATATTCAAAGTAAAGATTTTACGCAAAAAATCGGACGGTTTGTGCCAATATATTGTTGCAGTCGCACGATTTAAATCGACTGTACTGTGTGTGTGAGAACCAACATATTACGTTCTCGTCAGTTTGGCTGCTGCATATAGCAAGATGCCCAACACGGGATAGGCCCAACCCGTTCTATCATGCATTTGCTACAACACATTATGGAGTGGATCGTCTCTTAATAGTGTATCTGTCGGCCGTGCTCTCGTCCGCCAGTCCTCCCCGGGACCCCGAAACCACCTTTAACGACATCGACGGCGACCACGGGGTCGACGTGGCACGCGGACTGCGGGAGCGGGTCCGCTTGGAATTGTGTCGCCGTTCTCGCGCCACGGCAAAGGCGGGTACGGTCGAGGAAAGACGTTTTTGATGTCAGAAAAGGCACATTCACAGACCGTTACGTACCCCCCGCGACGATTTTGCGTATTAATATATAGAAGAATAAGGTTGCATGGGGTAGAAGAAACTTTTACCTGGAAATTATCCCAATGCTTTTGGAAATGCTCATTGTAACGTGGTGTAGATGCTCATTCCATGTCAAAGCCTCATCTTTAATTACACCCAAAAACTTGGACTTAGTCTTCCTCTCTATTGTCATATCATCGATCTTAATATATACTGCTGGGTCCCTATTGGGAGAATGATGTTTAAAATACATGAAATGAGTCTTTTTTATATTAAGAGAAAGTTTATTGGACTTAAATCAGTTTGATACTTTATCAATTTCATGATTTAAGATATTGTTTAATGAGTTAAGGTCTTTGTGAGAACAAAAGATATTTGTGTCGTGAGCAAATAGGACAAAAGAAAGAAGGGAGGATGTATTAATGATGTCGTTGACATAGAGCAGAAATAAAAGAGGGCCCAGAATGGAGCCTTGAGGGACACCACATTTGACTAATAGGGAATCAGAATTATACCCATTGAATGCAACATATTGTCTTCTGTTTGTTAAATAATCTTTAAACCATGAGAGTGATTGACCTAGAATCCCATAATTACTGAGTTTGGAAAGTAGGATAGCGTGATTGAGCGTATCAAACGCTTTACTCAGGTCACAGAATATACTAATAACATGTTCTTTGTTAGCCTTGACGCTTGTAATTTTGTCATAAATTTGAATTAATGCTAGGTCAGTTGAGTAATTTTTCCTGAAGCCATATTGATTTGAATTAAGTATATTGTGTTTGTTGATAAATTTATATAGCCTAGTATAAACAATTTTTTTCTAAGACTTTTGGAAGTAAAGAAATGGGGCGATAATTGCTAATTTCATGGGGATCGTCTTTTTTAAAAATTGGATTGACTTTAGCTGTTTTAAATAAATCAGGGAATACACCTTGTGATAACGAGTGATTAAATATGTGAGTTAAAGGCATAGCAAGTGGGTAGATTATTTCTTTTAGAAGTGACATACTTATTTTCATAAATGTTTTAAGAGGTAAATACATCGAATCGAATTTATGTTTACAGATCAATGCAGAATTAAATTTTCTAACGTTCTTTCCCTTTAGACGTGGAGACGTTCTCATTCGGGAGAGTAGAAGATCTGACTGAATCGTCATAGTGAAATCAGCGAGTCACGATCCCCCCCCCCCTCTTCTCTCTCCCTCTCTCTCTCTCTTTCTCTCTCTCCTCCCCCTTCTCGATCTCGCTCTCACCCTCTCCCCTTCCTCACTCCCTCTTCCCTAGCTCCTCCCCCTCTCGCTCTCCGCTGTGGCGGAACAATAATTTTATTGCAAAAGTACATGCCGTGAAGCTAAGCGCGTGATATTATGGGGGCACTGGCATATTTCTCTAGCGTTAACGGTGGGGACAAGAGGCCGACCAGGGTGTCCAGGGGTCGTACCTCACACAAGCTGTGGTTTGTAGCCACATTTACGTATGGAAATGTAAGCCATTTTTGTGGCTTAATGTAGAGAATTAACATCAAATGATTTATGATTTTACTACAAAATAACGATTATCTAATTATACGCCTATCATTCCTGATATATAGTATATCTACAGTTCTTTGTTTGTCAAGTGTGATAGATAGATAAGCAAGACCTTTGTCCTCGAACTTCAGCAGTCAATCCGAAGTGTTTGCAACGACCATGCATTGGGTTCATAAATATTCATAACATACTTCTACGGTAACCGGCAATCGATTATTGAAAATTGAACGTTTTTTCACCATAAATTCATAATGTATCCTTTCTTATTGCAGTCCTCACAAATCAAAATTGACTTAAATGAACTTATTCTGTTATATGTATCGTCATCACAACCCTTATCAAATCATATGAACTGAAGTCTGTGGATTTCGAGAAGAAGAAAAAATAATCGACATTTTTGTAACCGTTAATTAACTTTGTATCATGGACTTGGGGTACATAAGTAGTTCTTCTATTGTTAAGTCTTGGCGGTTATAGGCCATGTAGCGATTGTATCCAGCGCTGGGTCATGTCTTGAGGAGTCAGTGCTTTGTTTGTGGTTTGATCGTCCCTATAACACCCTACTTAAATGTGTAGGAGCCAGGCCAGAAATAACATGTGTGTATAACATGGGCGCTGTGTCTATAGCCGGTAAACCGATGAAGCACGGCTGTCAAGTCATGTCAACACGCTATATGAACCTCCTCGACCGTCTTTTTTGTATACAAACAGGACGTTAATCTCTAGCTTTACTTTTTATTAGACTCAACAAGTCAGTGGGTAAACGTAAATTTTGAAAAAGGTTCCGGGGCTAGCCCTAGCTTTAGAGACACCCTTGTTTATACTAAGCACAATAACGTGGAAGGAAAACATATCTGTCTTTGTAAAGCTAACAATGTAGTCAGTGTGAAATTTCATTATAAATCAATCGTTAGGTAACCGTAAAAACGGGGTTTAGACATATTTACAAGTTACAACCCAAACAGATGTCTTACAATTTCATTTTATCATGAATGTTGTCCGGGATGACTCCCGCTTGCCCATGTATGAAATTTGCCATGCTCACTGTGCCAAGGTATCCAGATCATGGGATCTGGATTTCATACGGCCCCTATTTGTTCCTTATTGCATTATATAACTCCAAACCGTTATACATCATATATTCGTGCTCTATATTAAAGGGTAGTAGGTATGAAAGGATATTCAACCATTCAATTCTGGTCCACCCATTATAGGCAGTTCAATCGGAGAGATCGATGAGTTCAATGCCAGATGGGGTTAGAGGTCAAACTTAAATGGGACCTTTACAAGATTGACACTTTGAAAGGTACCCTGCGAGAGAGTAAATCGAGAGACAGAGCAACAAGATTCAGATAACATGATATTGTTCCATCATGAATTTAGGTGTGTATATATCTTGATACAGCGTCAGCGTGTAACTATAAGACTCTTTAATGTGAATCTGTGTCTTAATTACCATGATACGTAGCGCACATACTTTATAGGTCTATAACTACCGAAAATCCATGGAGTGCTCCAGAATATATTACTGTCTAGGTCTTAGAATTCCTGCTCGAAAGATTAAAAAAATAAATCATCGTAAATGACTTTACATATATTTAGGATAATTCATAAAGAGAACATAAATCCATTTCAAGGAAGTGGTAAATGCATTCATTGATAATGAAGAAGAAAAAAACTCCCACTCGCCAAGACTGTAAATAGTATAAAAATGTTTCTGTGACGCTACACAAAAAATATTTGTGAATATTGTAAATATATATCTTTTATTAATTTTGATTGGTTATGTGTACAAATTGAATATGTATGATGACAATAGTGCCAAAGTTTGGAAAATCAATAAAATGTGTTTCCTTCTTGCAACTTGTAACATTTGGTCTGTTTGATTTGAAGAAAATGTGTTGTTAACATCTAATTTACATAACCTGGATAAATTGTAGTTAGAATAAAATAAAAATATATACATTTATATTCATCACACTAATTAAATCTTTTACCATGCCAATTAGGCCTAGTCGGTGGGAAGTCATTTTTATTTCATATTACCTTTAATAATGAACAGACAATTAACGATTGATTGTATAATACACAAAGGGATACACACAAAAAAATATACATATATACATGTATGTACATTTTAATTGCAACATCAATCTCAATACACACTACACACAAATCAAAGTACCAAGATAAATTCTTTTTAGGTCATTTTCTTAAAGTTCAATAGATAACGATTGCATCGTTTAGATTGGCAAGAATATGCACAAAATATATTTTTTCAGAAACTAATGTCTAATTATATACGTTTGCACCGTAATACTGACATGAACGAGCCCACATAGTAGACATGACCCAGGATATAATATGAGCATAATCTAGAACATAATAAACAAGGTCCGCTTGCATAAAAGAGTTCTGTTTAAACGCAACTTCAAAAATCCTTCAAATACTGACTTTTGACTTGTTGAAAATCCAGTTGAGTTAAATTTTTGGAGTTGTGTTCAAACGCAACTTTTTTTTTTTGCAAGAGGCCCCAGAAGAGATTTAACTAGCGGTCAAATTATGTCATCTGCATAGGCGCCGGAAAGTGGGGGGCAAGGGGCGATCGCCCCCCACGAAAAAGTGGGGGGAGGGGCAAAACGCATTTTCGCCCCCCACAAAAGAGGAGTAAAAATGGTTTGTATTTTTTAACCAAACATAAAAATTAAAAGTCCATTCAAAGAAAAGAAGAGTAAACAGGAATTAAATTTCCTAAACACTCCGCATGTCCCTATATTTATCAATGGAGGATTTTATAATAGCGATACGCGCATATCGTGGAAATATTGTGGAGGATGGGAAAGCGTGTGTGTTCTTTTGTATAGGGGTGAGAAGACATGAGCCCCTGAACACTGGCGTACTGATGGGGCTCCCAAATAAAATTCAAACGTGGTTTATTTCTAATTCGATACCAGTGATTTACAAATGTTGCTGAAATGACATGATTTTCCGTGATTTTTTCTCAATCTCTTTTGTAAATAATACTTTTTTAAGCGTTAGTTGGAAAATTACAAATTCCCAATTAATATACAGTCAGGCAAAATTTAGAAGCCTTTATGTCAGGGCCTGCAGAACGGCGGGGATGAGGGGCTCGAGCCCCCCTCACTTTTTTTAAAAAGTATGTTAAAGAGAAAAAGAAAGGAAGAGAGAAAGAAAGAATGAGTGACTTGCCAGTGTCACAAATGAGGTATCAAAATATGCTAATCTGACCGTAATCAAATGCCTAAAACCCCTGAGCTTACGAGGGCTCCGCCCCCTGGACCCCATCAAAGGCCCTAAGGCGGGCCCCTGGATGCTCATCTGACCGTAATTAAATACCTAAAACCCCTGAGTTTCTGGGGGCTCTGCCCCCTGGACCCCACCAAGGGCCTTAAGGAGGTCCCCTGAATGCTCATCTAACCGTAATTAAATGCCTAAAACCCCTGAGCTTCCGGGGGATCCGCCCCCTGGACTCCACCATGGGCCCTAAGACGGGCCCATGAATGCTAATCTAACCATAATTAAATGCCTAAAACCCCTGAGCTAATAAGTGACCTGCCAGTGTCACAAATAAGGTATCTAAATATGCTTACCTGACCGTAATCTAATGCCTAAAACCCCTGAGCTTCCGGGGGCTCCTCCCCTTGACCCCACGCCAATGTACGCTCTACCTGACCGGTAATACTTTGAAAAACGTTCCGCGGGGCCTGCATGTAACATGTGAGAGTGGTGTTGATGCAGATTTTTCTTCTACCCCCAAACGTTTTTGATCATTACGCCACTGCCCCTGAAAGGTGAGCCCCCTGGAATGTTTGCCCCCCCCCCCCGCCCAATCCCAAACTGCTTTGGGCGCGCCTGGTCATCTATGTAGGAAATTAATATGCATATAGGCCTAATTATATTAGAAAAAAAAATATGAGAAAAAAACTTCACTTAGGCATATGCACTTTCAAAAAAATTATTACGTGAACTACGTTCAAATTTTTAATTATCCGTTTGCAGACGATTGAAGAAGAAATCTAGTATGACTAAAATCACAATATACGCGAATGTGTGTAAGCCTATATCTCTAGTGTTTTAAGAATTACGATTGTGCCGTATAAATACGACAACATGTTTTATGGAAGCAAGAAAACTTATCCTGCCCGGGCCATTTGTAGTAAAGGGTCATTTTGCTTGTCCACTCAAGATAAATCATTATCTCAAAAGAAAACACAATTCAGCATGATGCATAATTACAAGCACAATCACACCAAGGACACATCCTTAAGTAAATATATATATTTTTGGCCAGGTATCGTTGCAAAATACCGGATTGTGCTCTTAATATATTGCCATTATATTACGCTTAGTTCAAGAGAAAGATTCCACAATGGTGCTGGGTCGCTGGAGACGCGGATCGGTCAATCGTTTCCTCGTCTTCTTGAACTTGAGAGCTGTTTCTTTGAGCGTTACATCACGATGATCTTTCCAAGTCAACTTCTCTTTAAGATCTTTGGTCAGTGTGTCTTCATCAGGATAAGGACGGAACTATTTATTTAAAATATAAAAAGTTGATATTTCATTTCATTCAAATTATCACCTGGTCACAGTCTGATCTAAATCGTCTTCTTTCTCATAGCTCTATCTTAGATAATTATGAATATTACGTGCAATACAAATTAGTCTAGTACGTAATTCGATCGTGTTGTTTTCGGTTTTTTTTCACATGGTGTGTATTTCACATAAGTACAGTATGTGAAAGTTCTATCAAAATCACTCTAATATAGATACTTCAGACTATACTCTATATGTAGAAAAATCAGGCTACACAACAGCTGGATGCGTAAGATAATGCGCCGTGCAAAGACTTCCGCAACAATGGTACATGAATATTGTTTACTCTGGAGAATTCTGATATTTTATACAGATATATTGTTGCTAGAATGTAACTATTCCTACATAATGATGAACATATTACCCAATTTAAACCTACCATTTGGCCGATGTTCCAGATGGTTTTGTCATTGCAATGTTTCTTGAAGAACTTCTTGTTCACCATGATGCACTCGGCTCCATTACTAACCAAACTCAAGCTTGACTGAGAACCGAACGCCATGTCAAGAACACCCTTTAAGATTAAAAGAAATAAAGAAAAGTTACACCGTGTTGTGTAGTGGTATAGACATGATTACGCATAGTTCGGCTAAATTTGCCACTGACACAGTTCGAAGTGATTTCTTCCACTATGATTTTAAACGTTAAGTGTATTACCGACCTTAAAAATCGTGCTACATCTATATATTACTCATCAGTTTAATATAATGCAGGCCTGTCATAATCTTCATGCATTTGCAATTACCATGGCAAATGATATTTCTAGAATTGGAATTACATTGAATTTTATCCATATAGAATGAAAATTAAGATTTAAAAAAGCCACCCCAAAAAATGATTTTTTTTTTTTTTTTTTTTTTAAGGTTTAGACCGGAAGGCATAAACATGATTAAAAAATTATTGCTCCCGATGAAAAGAGGGGGAAAAGGTTTAAATACCAAGTATTGTCCTTCCCAAGCAAAGATATGATCTAATGGAGTTTAGGAGTGAAACATTACTTACAAAAACCCCTCCTTTCTCTAATGTATCTATCATGAGAAATGTATGGACTGGTTCTGGATGGGCCTCAGTCTGTCCGTCCTCCTCATCATTGTCGCTTTCATACACCTCATCATCTTTTCCAGCGGCAGGGGAATCTCCTGATGGAAAACAATCAAATGATGAATGGCGGCCTAGCAAGTGAATATGATATTTCAGAGGCCGTCTCAACTTGTTTTCACAAGGAAATATTAAACACAGACTTATTCTATTTTACATGATGGATATAAACTGTTATAAACATAATTTTGAGAACCATATAGGGCAAACGAAAGAGGGGGAGAAGAGAGGATTGCGGAGTGCGCCAAATATCTTCTTTTTTTTTTACAAACCAAAATAATCGGCTCATACTATCAGAACTATGATCAATGTAATATTCATCTATTACTCCCAGTATCTGTAATAGCCTCGCCCTCGACAATAAATATTGCATGCTGCAATCGAACAAAGTATATGAATTTCCACAGTTACCATGCATGGTTACACTGTTTTCACAGAAACCAGTGTGTCAGAAAGTGAATATCATCACCTTTTTGGCATCGAGTATGACGATTCTAAGATATAAGAGGCCGTCGCTTTACATACTACCACAGATGATTCATTTTGTATTTCTTATTTCTTCTTTATTAAATACCTGTAGACGAATCGATGATATTATTTTTTTCATTATTAACCTACCTTGTTCGTACTGGGTTGCTTCTGTCAGGTCGGTCATCCCACTATCTTGAGTAACGCTTTCTCTTCCATCACAATTGGTCTCCATCAGAGCCTGATTATCCCTTTTTATCATACTCCCTCGCCTCTGGATCACACTATTCCTCCGTGCTAGACTACTAGTATTCCTTCGCGAGAGTCCATCCGCCACGCTATCAGTACTCGTCGACCCAGCCTTCTTTGGAACACCTCCTTCAGATTGCGCAATACTTTCTCTGCGCGCACCAATGTTATGGCGCGTAATCGCCGTACTGGAATCGTTTATCTTATTCGGCTCGCGGACTGGGTGTATTCCAGCGGAGTGATGTGTCATGAAGGGTCCCTGTTAAGAGAATGGTAAATTTAAACATGGATTTTGAAAAAGTTTTCATCTCGATAAGGTGGTGAAGGGTGAGCAGCCAGTTACGGTGGCTTTAGTTTTCCAGACAAAGTGGAATCGCATAAAATGAACGATAAATAATTGCAGTGATAACTGATAATTGTTGTGATATTATAATACATCATTTTCGTGCATACGAATTACTATCATTACGAATATTTCTAATGTGCAATGTGTAACCGTTTCCTCATTCTAAATAAAAACATCGCAAAACGTATTTCAACAGCTAACAACGTTACTATCCCATCTCGACTGGTATAAATAGGTCAAATCAAACACCATTACTTTGTAACGATGAAATTTAATGAAATTCAATGACGTCACTGACCTTTGCAAAAGATTGCTTCCGCCCTCCCATGAGAATTTCCTCTTCCGATTGATTTTGATTCTGGTGAGACGTGCCCGAGGTTTCCATGGGTTCTTCCCCCGTCTCATCGCGGTGATCACCTTCATAATCACCCCCTTCTTCCGTCGTGGAAACACCCGAGGTGTTCGCTTCGGCAAGATCATGATTCCGAGACATATCAGTAGGTTTTAACCTCGATGCCTGTGTGAAATACAGCAGATTTATTTAGTTAGTTAGCTTTCCAAGAAAAATGCAAATAAAAAGCCTGATTTTTGTTAATGCACTGCCAATATTCATGATTCATGAAAGTCTTAATTTTCTCTCTTTTCATAATTTTTTTTTTTTTTTAGTCATCTTTTCATGTCAAGAAAAGACCCCCAGCTGGCCTACGGCATGCATCATATTCACTTCTGAATTTTGTTTGGTAATGTTTATTATGTAATCATTGTGGGCTAGTACATCTCACTCAAGACAGTGATGCAATCGACAATTTTCGCCCCTTGAAGATAATCATTATAGTTGGCAAAAAGGCCAGACAGTCGGTAAGTGGAGTGTAGAAAAGGCGCAAAAAAGATGATCTAGATTTTGAATTAGTATCCAACATAATCATAACTGAGTGATTTTTGTTTTAGATTGGGAAGATAAATTCAAGATAAATTGATCGCACATAGGAGACTTTAACGTTGAAGCTCTCCTCAAATCTCTGATACATATCAGCGGCTATAGGATCCTTCTTTCCCGGTAGTCTTCCGACATGTGTGGCTCTTCGAAGGGGTCATCGTGAAGGGGTATCTTGAGCAGGTTGGTCGGTTTCTTGATGTACCGTTTCCATCTGCTGTTCTTGATGGACTTGGACCGTCTCTTCTGGAGCTCCTTCAGCTTGCGGGTTAGCATCTCCTGGTGGGTCTCGGTTGGTTGGATGAAGTCACGCTTGTACCGGGTTGCTGGAATGTGGAGGATGATGATTTGTTAAAAGGAAGATCAGTGAGTGATTTGAAAGTCGATCATCATCGTATTAATGTGACTGATAATGAAAATAATTACGAAGGAGGAATATCGACAAACTAAAGAACGTATGTGGGTGGAGATATAATTATATGCACGGGAAAAAGTATAACATGAATTCATCAAAAATAAAAATACAAGAACTTTGAAAGACCAATAACTATAGAGAAGAAAAAATAGAGTAGTTCAATAAAACATCCATGATGGTTCGAGTTTCTCATCTTCAAATCGGAAAGTTTCCCTGTCTGTTGGTGAATCCCTGGCTAAGGACATTAAGATTATGAAGATGGGCACCGCAGTAAACCTACTTGGCACTATGCTTTTCTTTCTCTTGCTGACCGGAGCTATTGCAGATTTGCCATTCTGTGTGGGGTCAACCAACTTCTTCAGTACTGAGCAGCTTCCCTAGATGCAAAAATGATAATAATGATGAAAGCAAGAAATAATGTGAGAAAGAAATCCGAAAGATCTCATGTTAAGAACTGTCATTGATGACCGGAAGGAGGAAATATTTCTTAGTGTGTAATGACTCATATCACTGGGGTCGTTATAATTATGATCACAGAGATAGATTACACGTTTTATGGGTATGATAATATGATTATGAGATACAACTTGCTACACGTAGCAACTCTCCTAAGGGGTATAGGTATTGACAACGAATTATTTTAACCGTATTAGAATAATCGGGAAATCATCAAATGTAATGATGATTTAAAAGAAATGGAATTGATAATCAAATGTAATCAGTTCATACAAAAATGATAATGATGATGATGATGGCTTCTTGTATAGCGCCGGTGTCCGCCTCTGATGAGCGCTCATCATTCTCAAGGCGCCATGCTCTACAACGTCTCACAAAGTCGACGTTCTTGTGTCGTCATTGTTTCAAATTAAGATTATTTTCCATTAGTATTTGTTGGCTTTAGTATTATTCTTGAGATGATGTCGTAGCTGGGAACATAGTGACATGAACGTTGGCGCTCTTGGTTGTGGAAGGTTATTACATAGCTTATGTCCAGAGAAGTAGAAGGCTCTGTCACCCCAAGTTGTGCGACTGATAGTTTCTGTCAGAACTTGGTCGGCTAATCTCAGACTGCGCGCTGGTCGATGCTTCATCAGGGTCTCTGAGATGTAGGATATAAGTGCTTTGAACACCAGAACTCCAAGTTTGAATATGATCCTCTTATTGATGAGCAGCCAGTGAAGATTCCATGGGGAATAAGAGCCTTATGGGTCATGATAATATGAAACAATCCGCGATATATGTCAATCTGGTCGAGAGGAAGGGTATGCGGAGGAATACATGATACTGGTAAAGAAACAGAAAGATTATAGAAAAAAACAGTCCAAAGGAAAACGCATTCTTACCGATTTTACGATGATAATCCATTCTGATTTGGTGCTATCTTCAACTATTGTGGTACCATGTCTGAAAATATAAAAGTGCATTTGATATGGTGAATATGTCCATATGTCCATATTATTGTAGTTAATATCATTTATGTAGATTTTATTTACTTGTGTAATTAACACTTCAAACGATGCTACCTCAATGAAATGGAGCAACTTGGAATACATAAAATGATGAACAAATAGAAAAGTGATGTCTTACAACTCAGAAACAATGAATTAAAGATAAAGACCAGTTCTGGTCATGCGATTGCATTGTCAAAGAAACGTTGCGGAATCGATCAGAAAAGGTTGATCATCTAGCATATAAGTATTGGTGTGTACTGCAAGATTCTGGAATCATCAAAATGATAAGAAATTTGGCCCAGTCTTGGTAAAGTTACAAGCACTGTACACAGAAAGATGTATATGGGACTACGCGACCACGTGCGCGATATCTATTTGGTCCCAATAGATATAATAATTTACCAAATATATCAATTAGTAGGCGGTTTCCGACTTTCCCGGCAAAATTTGTATCATCACGTATTAGTCAAAACATATTCTTTCACATGATTGGTAATGAGAGCTTCCATTTCATTTTTTGAGAGAGGGGCGTTTCCAAAACTGGTCTTTACCTTTAAATATAACCAACTTCGAAGACTACAAATGTCAGGTGTTCATTCTTGCCTTAATTCGTACAAAAACAAAGAAATTATACAGCATGCGATACTTACACAAAGTATTGGAATCTTGTTTGCGTGTGGTTATCCTTTAATAGATGAATTGGCCAATGTTTAAAGAGACAGATTGACCTGTAATAGGAAAAAAATATATTTTATGGTAATTAAAAAATAAAAACTAGAAAATAAATTAAGTCACATAATTGTTATTCCTGATAGTAACATAATACCCGTACTGTACACACTTCCTGTCTCAAAACAGTTTTAAAAGAAAAGAAGGATAATTAAATGTGTATGTTGGAAATGATGAACTGCAAATATTGGAATTCAACTATATTTATCCTGAGTGTGTAAATTGAAGTTTGCTGCCTATTTCCTCAATCACACTGCAAAATTACTCCACATCGATTCAAAACCGACCGGTTCTTGGGCATTCGAGGTAGTTAGTTGTTGTTGTTGTTGATGTTGTTGTTTTTCTGCATATTGTCGGACTCATTGGTGTGACGTAGGTCTTACCTGACAAAACTCTGTTCACCGAGATCGCTAAAGTTGCCCAGACCACCGGCAAGAAATATTCGACTGTAGTCCTGAAAATAATCAAGAAATTATGCATATCTTGGTAAATACATTCGGCAGGGTGCATTATCTTAATACAAGGCATAACCTTTGTGAAAACGTTCCTCTATGATTATCATGAAAACTTTCTAAATACGTCTTGCTCTGCGCTTGTAGCTAATTAGAAAAATAAAGCCAACGAAGATCGGGAATTATTTACTTTCTACTAAAACAATATTTTTGTCCCGATCTTTCTTTGTGATTAGATCAAAATCACTATCAATTTTAAAATCATTGGAACATGGAAACATGTCATTATGAATGTGTCGATCGGATATAGAAATAAAACTTCATTCTAAATTTACATTGATATGTTACTTATTTAATACTATTTTAAACAAATTTACTACTCACATCTGGTGCTAGACACATGAGTTGTATGGCTTCCTTGGAAATGACTGTGTAGACATGTTTGTTTTGGTGGGCAATCGCTTGTTCCTGTATAAAACACAAAATAAAAATCGAACTATAATCTAATGAAAATTGTAATGTTTGTGAGTTTTCCAACACTCATCTCGAAGTATTTTCTTGGTCAGAGCATCCTGGTCCACGTTGTCTTCAAGGAAGCTTACACGTGATTAAATTGTAAATTATACCTCAGTCACACCGTCAGACCAACTCAAAACGGACATCAAACCGACCGATCTTTAGCCATCGGGGGTCATGGTAATTCTCTGCTCGATCTGTGGTCGGTCTGTTGTCGGTCTGATGTCGGTCTCGTTGGTGTAACTGGAGTTTAAGAGTAGTTTAGTCCCTACAATCGCTTGTCTTAGCGGTCAAGTTAACTCGTTATAGTTTTATTACTTTCTTCACAAGAGCGATATCTAAATTTCAATAATGTTGGTTAATAATAAATATTTGAAGGCTTTCTTACCCCGAACATGTCCCCTTTGTTGAGTGAGGAAACATGTCTGCCTGGAATATTGGGATCACCTTCTAAATGCAAAGCTGGAGGAAATGAAGAAAAAAAATACCATGAGTTAAAACTTCATCCTTTAACTTTTTCGTCATCCATGATATTTTCAGAATATGAAATAATTAAACCACTTGGCCAGATAAACAATAGGATTGAGAATACTTCATAGTTCATACGTTCCAAAATAAAAAGCAATCCAAAGTCATTCTTGACAATATCAAGTCTCATGATTAAGTTAATTACTAATTCAAGCGATTATGTCTTGCGCTGGAAAAAAAGAGAGGATTTTGCACAATTTCATATTTTCCTAGATGGGCGGTCTATTCGCTGAAATTCGCTGAGTTATCCAAGGGGACACCCCCATGTTTGCACTCACCTGATCCACCTAGTATGACATAGAATGCCTGAGGACTCCTGCCATATCTGATGATGACCCTACCCGTCGGGTATTCCTCGTACCAGGAGTTTGCCACCAGACCTCTCTGCATGTCCACTGGGTACTTGGTGATACCCTTCATCTGCTGTAGCTCGACCATTACCTACATCGAATTAATTTTAACGAGAAGGTTGAGTTCTGATAAAGGTAATTTAAATATTTTGCGAGATTTCTCATTCTAATTTATGATAGTTAGGAAAAAAGTCTTCTTCGAAATGTCCCCTGAAAATCATTGCTCTTCAAGTTCCCCCATAATGAAAAAGCTGAAGTGTTTGGACCACACAGTATGTAACATGTATGTGTATTCCCGTATTCCGAACTCTGTGTGCCATGTGTGCAGTGCATGGTGGGCTTTTCATCAACTTGAGATTGAGTCAATTCCTTATCAATCTGATGATTCCGAAACCTCACAGTATAGACCCATTCCTGTGAACTACATAATACACCCTTCCGAATGGCTTCCAGACAGTTTCTTTCACAATCCTATCGCCATTGGGGCACGTAGTTCTTGACTTGCATCCACAAAATGTTCATGGCATAATTCTTAGCTTCTACTGATTTGAAAAATTAAAAAATACAAATACAGTCAAACCTGTCTATAGCGACCGCCTAAGGGAAACACAAAAAGTGGTCTTTTAGACAGGTGGTCTTTGTAGACAGGTTCCTTTAGTACATATTTCAATGAGAAACCATTTTCATGGGAAACAAAAGATGTGGTCTTTGTAGACAGGTGGTCTTTGTAGACAGGTGGTCACTAAAGCAGGTTTGACTGTAGCTGTTAATTAACATGATTAATGAGCAGTCAATTCTGAACACGCAAACTACGGGAGTTGAGAGATCGCCAAATTAAATCTTCGCTTATACTTATTATGTCAAGATGGTAACTTACGTGATGGATATCCTTCTTAGATCTCTGCTTAGGATCCTTGAGCAGGATTCGTTTTGTGTCTTTTGAGATCTTTTGCTGAAAGGACAAAAATATGAAAATTCTAGATACGGATGGAAATTTTAAAAACAAATTTATAACTATTTGAAACAACATACAGCCACTTCAAAATAGGTATGACTGCTGTCATTGTCGTTTGTACCATTTTGATACACAACTACATCTCATTGTTAATGATGTTATTTTCATCGTCATCTTTATCATTACCATCATCATCGTCATAAAAAAAATCATCAACATCATCATCATCCTTATCACCATCACCATCATCATCATCGTGATCATCATCACATTTTAATTATCATCATCATCATCATCATCATAAGAATTATTGTTATCAACATCGCCACCATCATCATTAAAACCATCATTGGCGTCATCATCATAATCATCGCCAGCATCATCATCTTTATCACCATCATAATTGTTATCATCGACGCCGCCGTCATTTCCACAGCGTCGGCGTCATCATCGTTATGATCATCATTAAACTTATCACCCTGCCACGCCATCATCAATATAATAAAAATTCACTACGCCAGCATTCCTCATGATATAAAAGGATGAACTAAAGGGATGTTATTTACCGATTTCAGGGCTTTGTACTCCGTGACGTCATAGAGTAGATCTCCTCGTATTTTGTAATGATCTCCGGCCCGTGCAGCATCGATATCACTGAACAACGACACCATCCGGGCATCGCTTTCCCTATAAATATTCGAATTGATGCAATACGAAATATAATATTTTTTCGAAGGACAGTAATATCAAAACCTGCAGGATGTACAGCGCTGTTATCATGATAGAACATGTTTACGCCAATCTTTTGCACCATATCACTTGATTGATATTAAAAAATCTGCACAAAAATATGATCATGGTTTTATAGGAGGAGGAGCAAGGCCAATTCTAGCCTTTTTTTTAATGGGGGAGAGAGTGTGTCGAGTCGACCTTTCCGACAACTTGCCAAAATTTATCATAAAGCAACTGTAACAAACCGTGAAGTCCTTTTCAACTTTGCCAACTAGGATATTAAATGGCTGTACTTACTTGTAGATATATGTCCTGCTCAGCCTTAAGAGATAGACAATCAGTTTCACCACCGTCCGAAATCGTCCTAACGTCTTTGGGTCCTGTAGAAGACATGGTAGAAAAGTATAGGGTGTTCAGATCTCTTCTATTCATGTCTATATAGCATCTGTGCTTAATTTTTGGTTGTATTTTGTGTGGTTTTTTACTAAGTTTAAATTTTGTTTAATTTCATTTCAACATTGGTAATCTTGTTTCAGTCAGACTGTTCTTTAAGAGATGAATGAATTAGTTGATCAAATGCTAAATGTTGGTGTGAAAATGATAATCGCATGGATGAGTCAAATAATGTACTGCGTCAAATAAAATAGGAGTGGACCAGGTGGACTCGATCTTGATGTAGATATATCAGCAGCTTGAGGTGTGATTTTAAAGGAATAGTCTGACAAATCTTACCTGCGTTTCCTTCTGATCATCCTTGTTTCTGTTCGAAGCACCACTACCTTTCCTGATCGGAAGACGGCCAGCAAACCCAGCCCGACGTCCCTTCGTCAAAACTTTTTTTTTCCGAACAAAACTCTGCCATTTGCCCATCGTAGCAATGGCTCGCTTCTTCAAGTCTCCGTCGCCGTCGCCTCGTTCATCACTGTCATTGTCGTCGTCGTTGTCTTCTTCGTTAAGGCTGCCGTTGGTTACGTTATTAGTAAAGCCCTTTGTTGCTTGCTTATTTCCTTTCGCTTTAGTTCGTCGTTTGGATGTTTCCATTGCTTTAGCACGCTGAAAGGTGAATAATGTTTTTTTTAATAGTTCGTTATCATTTGAAAGCACACGAATCTGTAACAACAAGGCTTGGGTACATAAAGTATGCACATGTTTCTCATAAAATTCTCCTCGGCTACGATGCCAAGTCGAATAGCTTTGTTTTTATGCTATTAAGGGCACGGGATCCATGTGTCACCTAATAAGTAACATGCCAACTGTTAGAAGAGTGAAGAGGGGTAAAGAAATAAATCCCTCTGTGACGGGATTTCAATGTTTCAACCGGTACAGCCCACCTCCCTCTTTTCTTTTCCCTTTAAAATGTGCCTTTTAGCCCAATTACGTCATTGTGGAAACTGAAACTTGATGTTCCCGTCTCAATGGTAAGTTCATAATGCGGAATTTTTGCGAGGTCTAAGCTTAATATAAATTGAAAAGTTAAAGGTAAAGCAAAGGTGTAATATGAAATGTGAAATCAAATGCATTAGTTTGAAATTATTTCAGGTGAGTATGAGATATGCTGAAAATGTTTAAAGTTTAAATCACTCGATATCTGGATCAAACCGTGCTGTGTGTAAGAATCCTTTAGTGCGAACGTGAAGTCTTCGTTGTGGGATCATAAACTGCTTGAAATAATCATAATGAGCAATAAGAGCATAATAATATAGTGTTTTTGTTTTAATAGTGTAATGTATATCTGCAGTTATTATAAGCAGCTTACTTTCTGAGCTCCGTAAATCAAAAAGAAAGGCGGAGGCTCATATCGTGATGTATTTTAACAGATAGGTATATACAACGAGATGTACCACTTCATTGTAAGAAGGAAAATGCATGAAAATGAGAGAGAATGCATCGTATTTAGAAAGTGATTCTTACCTTGAAATAAGTACAATGAAAGAAGAATAAAATGCATATAAATGGCTAATGAAAGATAGGGGAAAGAGGAAGGGGAAAGAGAGAGACAGGGGGAAGAGACAGGGAGAAAGAGAGGCAGAGACAAACAGAGAGAGACAGAGACAGAGACAGACAGATAGAAAGAAAGAAAGAAAGAGGTGCATAGATGAATGAAGTCGCGTATGGTATTTTGGCATGTTGAGTAATTAAGCGGTGCATGGTGGCTGCAAAATCTTCTCTAGTGAAGATGCAGGAATCAAATCTTCATGAAATGAACTAATTGGATACGCGTGCAAAAAATCTTTTGGTGGTCATTTTAAGCCTAAAACGAATGGATGTCTTTAAAAATGTATAGGTCCTATATGTGTATATCGCAACGATTAAGGAAAGTTATGCCAATCTCGTTCTGAGGCATACATTATTCGTCTTACCCTTTTACTCTTTATCTGTTCTATAATTTAGCTCTAATTTATTGAGAGGCGTGTACATGACGTTGGTGAAAGATTCGTGAATATGCTTGCTGTGCACATGTATACATAGTGTTGTTCATGATGTGATGAGATGTGACAGTGGTGGTTGGTGACTTCATGAAAAACTTAAACGTATTTTACCTTGAGATTTGTCTTTCGCTGTTGTTTATTAACATTCTCTGAAATCGTCTGCGTAAAATAAAAGTTCGATTTCATTTGAAAATGACACAGGCTGTTGAGATGACAATTATTATTTTTTTTAATCCCTTTCTGCTTATAATCTTTGAAAGCCCAATATTCTTTATAAAAAAAAACAACTCCTCTTTTTTTGCTTTTTTTGCTTTAAAATTCATATAAACGATTTTCAAACAAAAATCATGAAAATAGATTCAACACTGGCAGTGTCGTTAATACTAAAACGTTTGTTTCAAAGGGTTGCCATGCAATGTATTTGGGAAAGCAAAGATTAACACTATACCTCATTAAGATGTGTTTCGACATCGTTCTTTCTCTTCACCGGTCTCTTACTCATCTCCATCATGGCGATCACGCCTCGCAGCTTCTGCCTTCTCTTCGTCTCGAAGTCATCGACCACCGCGTCCGGCATCGATTTGGAGGCCTGTCGGAACTTGGAAACACCGCCCAAGGTTAACCGTACATGACGAATTCCTCCCTGCGGTGGTCCAGCTCGAACCAGAGCAGGGAGATCCATTGACGGTTTCAATCCCGTTGTTGTGTTCTTCGTCATTGGCGTGATCGTCTGGTCCTTTTTTTGTTTTGGTCCGCGATGTCTAAAACGACCGCGGGGTAATTCCGCGGCCATCATGGTATGTAGCTGTTATTTTCTTTGCTGCACGTTGAGAAAAATAGTAGAACTTACGTCAATTGCAGGCCATATAAAGAAGATCATTAAGACTTTTAAAGTTCTTGAGGCCGAAGAAAGCTCAGTCATAAGTTACAGAAAGAATTTTAATCAATTATGATCCGTGTTCATACTCTGATTTCAGAAATCTACACACTGAAGAAAAGAAAAAATTAAACTTGTACTGATTGAGCATAACAATTATCGAGAATTCCTCCAAGCAAAGAATACAACGTAAATATAAAAATGTACATGTACTACCTCTTTATCATCATTTTATTTATGATAAAATGGAGGGATGGCAGGTGGACGATACAAAAAAGAGAGAGGAGAGCAATTAAGAGAGGGTGTGTAAGAAGGGGAGACATCGTGGAAATAAATAAAATTAGTATTAAAAATGAGTTTCATGATATGCAAACAGCTCAATAAACTAGTAGTATGTGTTCTTTGGTGTAAGCTACATCACTCAAATAATACCATGTTCAATAACGCCAACACTTCTGCCCATCGCACATTAGCCTTCGTATTTCTTGACGCAATAGTCTATTAAATATCATTCTAATAATGTCCAAACTTAAATAATATAACAATTCTCATGAATACACATATCTTTCCTGAATATCTTCCTTATTCAGTTGCATCAGTCATAGGATATACATATATTTACCCTATACAATCATACGAATGACGTTCTGAACATGTTCCAAACTCGAATCATTTCGAAATCTTACCTCGTTCGTCAGTACTCTCCCATATAGCTTCATTCGTCAAACTATCAATCTAACGGTAGTTACGGTACATCCATCCTTCAAGGGTGGTTTCCAGATGTCAAAATATTTTCCAATGTTTTCACAAAACAAATTTGTGTTAAGACACTATAAGTCTGACCTGCACTATTCCAGACCTGATAAATACGTCATGGGATATTCAGCTTCAAACAACACGATTTGTATTGGTTACATTATCATGTTGTCTGTCTTTACTGTAAGTTCTGTAACCGTATCAAAAGATCCTTTTACACAGTAAATTAGAAGAGTACATGCCAGTGTTCTATTGTTATCTTACTATCATATCGACAGACTCTACAACAATCAATAATCGCTTTATGTGTTTAGACAATGCCTGGTCGATTTCCACCCCAGTTTTTGTTTGGATGCGAAAAGTCAATGAAAAGGCTGGCCTGTTCCTTTGTTGGCGCTGTTTTAGTTGTTTCCCATTAATTCTGAACAAGAAAAACAATACTACTGAATATAAGGCATACAACTCTCTAATTCACGTTGAGGACCCAGCCTGCTAGCTTCCAATAAGACCATATGCTTTTGTTAGCGCTTTTAGCACTATTTCCAAATATTCTGAACGGCATTAGCACAAGTGCACCTCAAACATGTTATAATTATGAGACAGACAACTCTCTAAATTTGTTTTAAGCTGCATGTTAAGAGCAAATGGCTCATAACAGGGTTATTTTCAAAACAAGTTCTAATTTGTTTTAGTTAACATGAGACATCGGTAGAGATAGACATGATAGGGCGATGCCCTTTTGAATAACTGGACTCGACTGAAATACAATTCCAAGATATATTTTAATTGTTATCTTTTTCGGTAAGAAAGTCGACCTCTTGGGTTGACTTGTTTCATTTTCTCATAGTATTGCATTTTGTGGGGATCGACATGAATCGATTTGCCCTCTTCTTTGAAGGGCAAACAAATATGCAACTACTTGTGAAATCTATTTCAAAAAATATTTTTAAAAGATTGAAGTGTTAAAGAAAAACACTAGGAAAGATAATGACAACATAAAAGTTATTCAGATTGTATTGAAATCGTCATGATTTTTTGTTAAAGATATAAATTATACATTAAACATGTTAAATGTCTTTTTCCAAGGTTAATTTTTCTTTGTCTTTTTAATTGATATACAATTATAAAGATCCAAGTGGCTTATACACAAATTCATATGCGCACCAGGAGGCCGGTGAGTCAAACCCCAGCATATTTTATTATACTAGCAACGAAATTCTACTAGTGGCAAGTGATTTCCTTTGCGTTTTACGTTTAGTGTTTTCAATCATCTGCCAGTGTTCTTGACTGCAATTTCCAAGATTCTCAAACCTGACTCGTAAGTGTATCAAGGCAAAAGTCAAGGGCTTCCGACTTAACAATAATGGAGCTCCTCAGGCTATTTCACCGATTTTACTCAATGTAATAAATC